>OV651818.1:12144466-12744466 GCA_927349885.1 Psylliodes chrysocephalus | reverse complement strand
ATTAAAAATATTATTTAAATCGCCAGCAAAAATTAGGTTGTCGTATTTTGGGGCAATTGTATTAAGAATATCTACAAGAACAGTCAAGAAAACAGAAGATGAATAATTAGGTGGTTTGTATAGGGTTCCGACAGCATAAGATACTTTATTTACATAAAAACAAATCCAAATCTGTTCTGTTTCATTAGTTGATAAGTTTCTAATTTGTTTAGCATTAAAAAGAGCATTAAAGTAAGATGTGTTATTTTGTCAAGTAAATTAATTTTAAATTTAGCATTTTGTAAGTTTTAAAACAAATCCAATAAGAATCGAACTAAAAAACTTTTTAGGTACGATATCGAACTGATTAACATTAAATGTTGTAACGAGTTTTCAAGCAGCATGAGAAAAACCGAGAAACTCATAAAAAAATTTTAATTTTACGATTCTGAGTGGAGTGAACTATTAAAATCTGTATCAACCAGGTGGCTTAGTGTGGCACCGGCAGCGGAAAGGCTTTTAAAGAAATTTCAACCGGTGAAATCGTATTTTCTATGCATGGTGTCTCCACCAGCCATTTTACAAAATTTCTTTGAGGATGAATTTGCTGAGGCGTTGTAATATCTGCATGCACATATGCATCCATTTGTTTCATATACCGTTTTACTATAATTTCGTTTTGTTGTTGATCTCTCCAAGTAATTACCAAATAATTTTCAGAATAAACCAGAAAAATTTTTCAAACCATTTACGTTTTTCTCGCTTTATTAATATTAGTAATTGTTTGTACTTCTTTTAGCGTTTGTTTCGTTTTTCTTTCAGCCGATTTTAAAGCTTTGCTTTGGGATTCTATGGTTTTTTTTTGTTTCTTAGCGGCAGAACGTTTTTGATCATAATACTTTCGTGCATTAGCAAATGCAGATAATGCTAGATCGAGATCCACAGTCATGCAGGGAATTTTATCATCATTTTCAACATCAGATTCATTACTATCAGCATAAGGATCCGATAAATAGACACTGATATAATTTATTTCAAGTTTCAGTCCTTTAATTTGACTGGCTACAGGATCACCTTTCGAGGCAGCATCTTTTACCATTTCTGTGATATCTTCCCATGACATTTGATTTGCTAATAATGTTTGTATAGCTAAAATTGCTTTATCAACTAACTCCTGATTTCTAGTGATCAATTCAGCTTTCTGTTTATCAACAGACTGAGTCTGTTCAAGAGCTACCAATCTTTAATCATGATCCTTTCTGACATTTTCCAATTTTTTCATGGCATTCCTTTCTTGTTGGACAGCTTTAAGTTCTAATTTTTGACTTTCTAAAGAAGAAAAGAATTCATCTATAGCCTCGTTAAAAGTCTAGTGGAAACTGAGAAAATACGTTCCAAATCTGGTAATAAATGTCTTTGTGAACACCAGAAGGAATTAATAAGTTAAAGAAAGAAAAAATGAATGTAAGCAATATTGAATAATCATTGTTATTGTATCGTATGTTAATTATAGTACACCCACTAACAAATTAATAAAAATATTGGTTGATAAACATATTTTATTACGGCGTATTTAGGTAAAGAATTCTTCTGAATTTTTCCGACACTTATTTATATTGGCTAAATAAATTTAGAAATTCATTTTCTTTTAGGATTCAAAAATTACAATCAGATAAAGTTTTAATACTAGAACTTCATGAGACAATGATATTATTAAGAAGAAGTCTACAAACTAAATTCGAACAAGAATTTTATGGAGCCATAGCAAGAAATATAATACTAAGTTCTGATGATAATTAAAAAATTATACAGTTTAATAGACAGGCAAATGCTTTCTTGGAAAGAACCATATCTTATTTGGAAAAATGGTAACTAACAGTTACATTTCTGGTGCTTATGAATATGAATTATTTACCTATTGATATATTTTTTCCCAATTTTAGGAACCAATACAACAACAACAACAACAACAACAACAACAACAACAACATGCTCGAAAATCTATCTTGCATGATTTTGAAGATATCACAAATATTGTCATTGGAAAAATTTATAAAAATTGCTTCAGATTTTAAAATAGACATAGATGAAGACATGCTCCTTAAAGAGTTTGTCAACTTCAATATTTCATTCAAAATGAAGAAGAAGATATTGATCAAAGATGGGTGGCATTTTTTAAAAACAATTCTCCAGCAAATAATTTTGAAAGACTATGTAATACAATTTTATCAATTCCACCTTCAAATGCGTCTTCTGAAAGAATGTTTAGCTTTATGACTACCGCATGGAGAAAAGAAAGAAATAAATTAGACATTAAAACTTTGGAGGCGGAGCTTATGGTTAAAACTAATTTTAAAATGAGTTGCAAAGATTTTATATTATTATTGAAAAGCAGGAACGCAGATGATATCTTAAGAAAAGTATCATCATGACAATTTAAATTAAAGTTGCGATTTCTTATTTAAGTTGTTTATGTATAGCGTATAAATACTGATGTTTCCTGTTGTGTTATCCTGAAGTGTTTATACGGAGTCGGCCACGGAACCTCTTCCAATATGCGATCCACAATTGCGTATGAATGCTACATAGAGTAGGCATTGGAGCGAGCGGGAGAAGGAATAATGTCAACGTTGCCATTTATACGAAGCGACCGCGTTGAAACCTTGCCCAGGCCGTATAGGCTGGCATCACTGTAAGTTTCTTTCCTGCTTGCCCTAGTTAGTGCTGGCTCTCTGTAGTTTTCACACACACACATGTATCAAGGGGTATTGGAAGATGTTCTATGGCCACTACCGTATAGGGTATATACAGTGCTTCTCAAAAGTCCCCTCCCCCCTCTTTTTTTTTGAACAGTGATACTTGTACTGATGAAATTCGGAGGGTGAAAATGAATTAATGTAAGCCTCTCTACTAGTGGTAACCGGTGACGTAATAGGCATCGGTGACGTCACCAGGCTACTGAAACAAATAATATTAAATGGGACCTTATTTTAACCATCAAATTGTAAATCCAAAAAAATAGTATGATTGAATAGGTATTCTAAATACCTTTCAAACGAAGTGTCACTTGATATAAGGTCCCATTTAATATTATTGATCTTTAGCTAGAAGCTATCTGTGATGGCCCAAGCCAGACATGGATATCGAGAATTTGATAGAAGCGTGTATTCCTTGCCTACATCAAAGAGTAGATCCACCCAAAGCAACCAGCAGAAAAAGAATTTTGGAGACGAGTACACGCAGATTTCCTGGGGCCAATAAAAGGTACCATGTTTTTAATAATTATTGATGCATACAGTAAATTTCCTGAACAGGAGACCGAACCCACTAATATAACAAGAAACATAGAGGAATCTCATAGGCAAATTGAAGAACTGAACAAAGGAAAAGTAAAAGAATTTAAAGTGGGGGAGGAGGTCATGGTAAGAGACTACAGGGGAAGAAATGGAGTAACCTGGACAGAAGCAAAGATATTAAGGAGGATTGGAAAATCGACATATTTATGCACAGTCTCTGAGACAGAGGCAACCTGGAAAAGACATATAAATCAAATGATTTCACGCAAGGTAGCTGAAAAGAAAAAGGTAAAGTAAGGTGAGGTTCCAAGCCGAAGAGCAAACAAATACCAGTCAGAATGTAAGTAGTAACCCTACATGTGTAATTTTAAGAGAATCGGTTGAACTTTTAAATGAAAGTGAAACTTTTGTGTCGTGTTCGGACAATGACACTGAGGAAAGTGGAGGAACATCTTCGCAAAGCACACACCCAGACAGCACACCAAATCCTTTGGATATCTACTGAACATTCCAATATCCACTGAATGTCCAGTTCATGGTGGATATCTATTATATATCCATGAGATGTAATTTATAGACATGCAAATGTCCATAAATAATAGTAATTATATAGCAAATTATTAAAAAATTACACCATTGTGGCTAATAGTATCGTTCAGATACTTAAAATTATTTTTTTAAGGTGTATTCAATATCCCATGGACATCCACTAAATAATCAAAGTCTAGGCACGAACGCAAACCATCGTGGATATCCACTAGATGTAATTTTTGATTTTGCTTACTAAGTATAGGTGGCGATACCACTTTCGCATCTACTCATGCTTAACCCGCCGTAATTGAGTTCGATCGAAATTTGTTTCCCAATCAGACTCCATTAGAAACTGGAGTCGAGAATTTCCATTTATTGCTGAAGGGTCCTAATAAGGATGACTTTCTCCTTAGTGGGCAAAATCAAAGGCAGTGTTGAAAATATTTTGAGTGATAAAAATATTTTTTCTCTGCTATTTTCTTTCGACGTTATTCAATAAGCATTGGTTACTTTTATGAACCACAGAAGAAAGAACAATACAGAAAAGAAAGTAATGGTCGGAACTTTGAAGTTGATGGGATATAAATATTTGACCTTGAGTTTCACCACAGAGATACTCTGAGAAAACGTAATTATTCACAGTACACGCGAACGTAGCTATTCACTGAACCTACACTGCGAAAACTACTTTTCTCTTTTACATAATTATGTGTCATATTTTATGAAATTTGCATGAATGCATTTGAAACTATTCTCGATTTAAGTAAATTATTTTTTAATTTGTAGCACTTCCGACAGAGGTTTCAAAAATAAAAATTATAAAGTTTTAAACAAGTTTATTTTACCTTGTCATAATGAACTATTAATATTGTGCCACAAATCTCACTAGTCATTTATGATACATAATAATAATTCAATTGGGATAATTGTTAGAAAATCATTAGCTAAAGCGTATTTTAGGGATTTTATGAATAAAAAAAAAAGAAAAATAAAAAACGTGTATTTATGCAATTAAAATTGTTTACACATTTTTATAGAGCAATCCTAATTTATCATACATAGATAAGTAGCTTTATTAAAATAGCTATATCCTAATATACAACAAAAATATAGAATAATTATATAAACGGTACTTATAAAAAATATTAAACAATTTTTCTTCTTTTTGCACCAAGCAAACGTTTTCTCAACGTTGCTATCTTCAGTTGCAGTCTCTGCTTTCTTGGAGTGTTTGATGATAACAAATTACTCGTTTGAATTTGTGCTGTTACACAAGGTAGAGAAACAGATGGTTGACTATGCACTTGTTCAATAAATACTGCTTCTGCTGAAGTTGAGGGTAGACACAAGTTGTCTACACAAATTCCTCTAAAAAAAAACAAAGAAACTAAATTTTTATCAGATCAACTAGTGTTGCATCATTTGTCAGAATTAAATGTTTGAGTCACACTTTTTAGCCAGATAAAATTTAAAATAATTTTATAAAATGTGAATATATTTCTGTGCCTAGGAGGTAAACTGCACTGTCATTCTAGTCAACTTTTTAGTAGAGCAGATTGAATGTTGTTAAATTATTAAATTTCAACTGGATATGCATTTAGACACCCATTTATTGTCACAATATTTATATTTTTTACTAACCTAACTACTAAAACTACTTTATTTTAATTTGCCTAAGTTGTTGTATGTCGACATGTTGATATTCTAACATTATTAGTACTTATCATTTTATTTTTAAACTATTAAATGTAATGTAAAAAAATGAAAAGACGAGTAGCAAACTTTTTGTAACATTTAACTATAAATTGTATATATTTACCTTACAAAACTGTGACACTTTTCGTAAGTTCTGAATGGGGAAATACTGTTGGGAAAGCATTTGCAAATAATCGTTTTCTTGTTCCTGACTGATAAACGAATTTATCCTGGAAGTGTAGTTCACAAATTTTGTAATTTTTACTTAAGTGTTCAACACCTTTTCCCAATACGTTTTCTCTATTTGCTTCCTTAAGCCACAATTCAAGTCTGAAAAATACACTCATTGTACTATCATGTTATGTCAAGGTCAATTCCTATTTCACCCTCAAGGTTTCATACCTACCTCACTGGATCTTTCACAAGAGTGAACAATCCTTCTTTGCCACCTGTTCTTGAGGTGCATCCACGATAAATACAAGTATATCCTCCTCCTCTTTGACGCGACATTGTTTATAAACCTAATCTTAATACGTACAATAAAGTCTTAAATTAACATTTCCACAATTAAAAACATCAACAAAAACTAAAAATAACTAAAAAAACGTAAAAGTTATCAGAATATTCGCTAAAAACAACCAAAAATCCAAAACGACAAATATAGACACGACAGAAAAAAAATATTGATTTTCTAACAGCGAAAGCAGTGACAGCTTCGTTCATCTGCTATAAAAGTGTGCACTGTTGCACGAACAAGTAACAAATCTACGGTTCAATTTTGACAATGCTCCACCATGAAAAAGGTGTGGCTTCGGTTGCTAGGTTCCTGTTTTAGGCCTATGTTTCTTTTCTGTATTGTTCTTTATCCTATGCCTCTACTAAAGATACCCATAAAATATTTTGCTGAATATCCGAATTCTTCTATATCCTGAGATATAGACGGACATTTGGTTGGATATCCATATTGGATATCCACAAAATATATTCTGTGGATACCTCTGGGATTTCTCGAATTATCTGGAAGATACCCATTAGATATTTTGCTGGATAATCCACAGGATATCTTCTATATTCTGGATATAGACGGACATTTGGATATCCATATTAGATCCACGGAATATTTCTGATATCCTGTGTATATATTGGATATCCACAAAAGATATTCTGTGGATATCTCTGGGAGTTGGTGTGTTGTCTGGGTACGCACTGTTTTTCCCATAGCATTCCTGTCCAGCCAATAGGACCAGACCAAATTCGAGGCAAGGAACCGACAGAACAGGCAGATCCAAGTCAATATCCAGAGGTTACAAAACCAGGGATATCTTCAAAAGTAGACACACCACCTGAAAAACAAACAAGAGGACCAGAGGCACCGGAAGAGAGAGAAAAACGAAAAGGCTATCAAAAATACTAGTCAAATATAAAGACTATATTTTAGATGATGGCTTGTAAAAATAAAATAAATTACTACAATAGTTAGAAGCCAGTCAGAGTTTAGCATAGTAGATACATGTGAGTAGGAACCATTTATGTAAACATATTGTTTTTTTTTTCTCGTTTGTGTTAAAAAAAAAAAATAAAATAAAACTTAATTTTAAAGTAAATTTAAAATTAGTTGAATTGTGTAATTTTAAATTCTAAAAGCTCAAGTATAGGATTTACAGTTAGTAAACAAATTATGTATTAATTTTAATAAGGGGGATGTTAAGTAGTAAAAGGACATATAGTAGTTCAAAAGTACTGTAGACTCAGTAAGCGCACATGCGCAGAGATTCGGTTAAACGAGGCAAGGGAATAGGACGCTCTCTCTGACTCCGGCTGGCAAGATGATAACATGTATTGATAAACGTCTCTAAATGTCGGGAATATTAAAGTTGTATAAGTGCCGAAATATAAGTGTGATAAAGGAACAGCGTTCAATTGATTAGTCCTTAATAACCCAGAACGTAAAACTTATGCTACTTGTATCGAATTTTAACCGAGGCCTGAACTAGAATTGGACCGATTTGAATAAAACAAAACTTCAAAATTGAAACAATATTATTAACAATCCAATTAGGAAATGCTGGTCTAATCCCATTAAAGAAAGTTGCTTCAATAAAGGTAGAATTAATAACACGAAGAAATCAAATTCAAACTTACCTTCGCATCGCATCTCCAGATCTGAGTAAAACTCGAAAATAAAAACAATCACTTTATTAGAAATTTCATATAAATAACTTAACTATATCATACAGTACAATAAAAGTTTCATTAAAAAAAAAATGTATGTACAATAATAAATTGCATGAACAATATATATAATTATTTTTTATTAATATATCCAGGGTTATTTGATAAAAAATAGAAGCGCGTAATTAATCAACCAATTAGCATCCGACAATGCCTGCAAACACCGGGAGTAGCGTGTCTCCGAAAAACTGTCAAAAAATGCATATTTATTACCAATATCGAGTACACGGATATTTAAGATTTGTTTCAACACGTACGAAAACCGTAATATTACCGTACAAATCATGCGCTGTGTACAATTTTTGCGTAGAGCGCATGATTTGTACGGTAATATTACGGTTTTCTCGCGTGTTGGAATAGACCTTTATTTACCTATTCCACAAAATTGTAAAGTGCCCCACGTTGGGCGCCCAAGAGTGCTAAATTCAAATTAAAACGGGATTAACCAGTATTGAAATTTAAAAAACAACAAAACAGTTTGAAACGGCAACTACTTGGGATGTAAGTAAATATGTGTAACATGATACGGGACATAGTACAATTAGAAGAAGGAAAAAGTAGAACAATAAAAGAAATTAAAATTCTAACCAGAAAAGTTAAACAACTGAAAAACAATCCGATTTTACTCCGCCAATTGTGTATATTAATGAAACAAACCAAGATAGAAAACTGTTAGCCCAAACAGATTATAATTACGTTATTAAATAAAAATAATAGTTTTTTTAACCGTTAGAGTCACGCTATTCCAAAACACCATGTAATAATTAAATTAACAATGTGATTTTCTGTTGAGAATCGTTTTTCGAAAAAGAAAAAAATTAACATTTTTAAACATCGAAAAAGTACAACAATGCTGTTACGGTTATACTTATACATTTATATAAACATTCTGTATCAATTCATTTAATACTTACGCAAATTTATTTGGGTTTCAGTACAAAAAAGGTCTTTGACACTTACTAATACATTTTTCGTACAAAAAAAATATAAGTACTTTCCGATAGTCTATTTTAGAAAAGTTATACAGGGAGACTCAAAAATTTTGCACTATAAGTAAAACTTTTTTATTGAAGCCCCACGTTGAGCGCCAAATGTAAATTAATAATATAAAGTAGTGTGAAGTCTCACTGTAAATTGAATTAATGTAGAATTATTTCCGATAAAATTCGTATCACTTGGATATCAAAATTTATTTTACCTTTTAACCAGCAAAAATAGATTTCTAAAAGTTTTTAATCGTAAAATATCTTACGAACTGTTTTTGCGAAGAAATTAATTTGGCAATAAAATGTTTACACGTCATCTAGAGTTTCCTACAATTAATTTTGTAATCCACTCATTAATTATATTATAAATAGACGATTCCCTAAAAAACTCAATATCGCTACAAAATGTTACAAAACGAATTTCGAAAATCAGTCTCTCATACAAACGATTTTTGTAAAAATAAAATTCGTTATAAACGGTTGAGACTTATTCAACGCAATTTTTCGACGAACACGAATTACAAACGGTTTTTTAGAAATACTGCAAGAAATCGTTTCAATTTTACAAACGGTTTCAGGATAATCTAAATCGGCTCTAAAAATTTCCTAATATTGCTAAAAAGGCTTCGAAAACCAGAATACTGAATATTCGTTAAAATTCGAACGTATTTTTCCGAATTACTAAAAGCACGTAAGGCGGGTAACTAGTTACAAACGGATTTCTTAGAAAATGTAATCATTAGAAGAGAAAAACCGGAGATACTGCGTTAGATAAGTAAAATAAATTTTCATTTACAGTTTCGTAGTTTCCTCTATAATTACAAATGGTTTTGTAAGAAGGACAGCAAAGTGGTTTCGTAATGCTTGCTGGCGTCCAAATGCCGCAATGAATGTCTTTCGTTAGGATAAATCTGCAACTGGTACGGTTTACCGGCTTTTATCAAACTATTGATCAACTGACTCGTATGATAGAAGTGCACGTTCTCATCTATCAACCCGTGGATGATCAACAGTCGATTTTCTCTAAAAAAAAATATATATATACAAATAGGAACGACGTTTCTAATTCTATCGACAACTTACTCTTCGGGAAATTTGTTAATGTAATTCAAAACGTTGCCTTCGTAATAACCTTCGGGGTTGTGTTCCGGTAAGTCCATGTATCGTTCCGTGTAGCCAGTGTCATAGAGGCTCCAATTCGTTACCGGAGCTCCGGCTATTGCTATTTTAAAAACGTCCGGATGGTTTATCAGCCCCATAAGGCTCAGGTAGCCGCCTAAGTACCAACAAAAAATACATTTATAAATTCCGTATTTTTTGACAACGAATAGACAGATACAATATTTACCCAATTAATTATTTACTTACCATACGACCAACCGTGTATGGCGATTCGACCCAAATCGATATAATGCAGCGATTCCGACAACCATTTCAATACTTCTATCTGATCCTTCAATTCTACAGTGCCCATCCGTCTTTTGATGTAACTTTCGAATTGCAAGCCCCTGTGTTGGGACCCTCTTGAATCTATAGCTACCACGCAGTAACCCCTGGCGGCCAACATGTGCATCCTTAACTGCCGCATGCCCTAAAATAATAGTACAGTATACAAATAATAAAACATGCTACAAAGTGATAGAAAATTAGATGGGAGAGTTCAATGTTACAATGGGATCTAAGAGGAAGGAGACGTGGAAAACCCAGATCGGGATAACTGAAGGAAGTGAAAGAACCACACAGAGAAAGAAAAATTACATTACAGAGGGAAATGGAAGGATATTCTAAGAAGTATTTATCTAAGAGACGGATTGATCTACTCAAAATATGGATCTAAAGTGAACATCACATTAAAAACGGTTTTGAGATGGTAAATTATGTTTCCACGAAAAAGAGTTAAATTTTTCAGAAATTTGTAAAACAAAATCGACAATTTAGTCCAGTAACTGAAGGGACCAACCTGTCATTAAGTCGGTCCAGATTTCCGTTGTGGCTCAACTCTTAGGTCTCGGCGGTCGCTTCCAAGGTCGAAAACTTTTACCAACTCTGCTGCGTCGGAAATGGACCCTAAAACTGGCTTCCCGCCAATATCTTCCACAATATGCAAATTAGAGAATTTTTGTTTAGATAAAAAAGAAATCTTATCATTATCTACAAAAATGGTCCCTATCATTTTTGTCGGGAATTCGACAGGTTTCGAGATAACCGCAATCAAAGTCCCTCGTTCAGCCTCTCTATAGCAATGCTGATTAGCTTGTAAACGGGTGGACAAATTGTTTCAGAACTCGGTCGGAAATTGATATTTTTCGATGATTCAAAGTTCATTACAATGGGAAACCCATAGGTATCGATCCATGTGCCTTGAAGCCCGTTATTATCTGTCAAGAACATTGAAAAAGGGGTCAAAGTTGCGTTTTCCTACTATTTTGGACCACTTTATAGTAATTCATTCATATTTTTTTTCTTTTAATAGTTTTTTATCCCATTTTTGTTTTAAATGGGATCTTGAGATGTCTCGAATGATCTCAGAAATTTTTTTCCAGTATCTTCCTGGCGTTTTAAAACAAAATTGATTTGTTTATTTGCATTTTCATAAGTTTTCGGAGTTCTAGAAATCTTTGAAACAAGCAGTTATTAAAAACTCATATTTCATTATATTGTTATTCAATGCACACCATTTTAAAGCTTAGAGTGTCTACTTTTTGAAAGTAATTTTTTTTTTTTTTTTAATAAAGTTGCTCCATTTTCCAGAAATCGGGAAAATTGATCACACCGGGGAAAACCGGACTTTTTTTTTTAATACTTCTTGTTCCCCGCTGTTAATTTTTTTAACATTAATACCCAGACCGAAGTGAAGCTGATATTCTCACCTTTCCATTTCTATCAATAGACCTATCTCCTTTTTGATGGTCTTTATTACTCATGCGCGAATCTTACCCCCTCTTAAAGTAACCAAAAATTGTTATTGTTATGTTTCCTACCCCGAGTGTCAAATGCTGATGACACGGATGACAGTCGGCAAATGTCATTGTGTTCTCGTCTTTGATAGTGATTGTTTGTTTTTGATTTTGATTATTTTATTATGGAGATGTGGCAAAAAAATCTACAGTGTATTAGACATTTTAATTTTGGCGATGCTCAAAAGTTTTTCGAGGAACATGGTTCCACCCAACAGCAGCATTCTAGGGGCTACAAGTTTTTTGTTGAAGGTTTTATTCACGATGTGTGGATAAATGAATCTGAACCTTCCGTGAAAGCGAAATGTTTTCATAGCCAGAAGAGAAATGAGAAGCCTCATAATCTCGTCCTCGAATTTAGGAAGGAAAATGATTTTTTAAACTTAAAAGAATGTCACTGCTCTTGTGAAGTTGGGTAAGTACTTATTACCTTTTTAATGCCCAATTATCGCTGATTATACATATTTGGATAAGGGTTCCGCTAGGGTCGAGATAATGATCCGAACTGTCCTAGCATCAAGACCCCAACCCATATTTGTAGTTAATTATTGTTTATAATTTTAGGTTATCACAGTCTTGTCATCACGTTATTGGTTTGGGATTTTATTTACAAGATAAAATACTTCGTGGAGATAGTGAAATTCCTGAATCATTATCATGTACTTCGAAACCTATAGAATGGAATAAGCCGAGAGGTTCAAAGATTGCCCCAGAAAGCGTTTTGCAGACAATTTTCCAGAAGCCCACAAACATAAATAGAAAGAAAAGACCTGTTTGTCCAAACTTATTTTCTCCAAAAACAGCGTTTGCTGGCAAGGAAGTTTCTGGAGAAATGAAAATAAAGATATTAAAAAGCAAACTCAAGAAAATCAATGAAAATATTCCATTTTCTTATATACTTAATCTAGATAACAGAGGTAAATAACATATTTTATATATTCTTGATTGTTTCAGTCATTCACCAATTATATCTTATTATTAAATTAAATTGGAAATAAATAAATAAATTACATTCAGAACAGTTTAATTAAAAACAAAAATTCTACATTTCTTATAAGGAAAATTGTGAGATTTTACAAAACAAGGACATTAAATTAAACCATTTAGAGATACATGAAATACCTAAATAGATTTAAAAATTTAGACAATCTGTTAAATGACCAATCAGATATCAATCATTCACCCTTTTTACCTGTTCCTAGTATTCTTGAGATAATCCCTGTAATGATAAGCTTTATTATACCATTATAAAACATATTAAATTCTTAATTACTTTAATTTTGTATATAATGTAAATTAATTATATTTGAAGAAGTTTTACTTCCTAGAATATTTCATGTTTACATATTTTTTTCTTGTAACCTGCATTATTAAAAATCTTATTTTTTTTTTTAGATGAAAGCATGACAACATTAGGTATGCAGAAATTAAATGCAATAGAGGATGATATTGTTCCAATAAATGGACATGGACATGGAGTGTATTAATATTTTAATATCCAAGCCACTGCCAAGAAAGGATTCTTTTTTTTTATTTACGATGGAAGATTCGTCTTCAATACAAGAAAGAACCAAATTGCAGAGCAATTGCAATGAATGGCACATGCTTAGACGTGAACGTTTTACGTCATCTTGTTTTGGAAATTTATGCAAGAGACAGAAGGCCATTGATTTAGATTATTTTAACAAGCTTTGGGAAATCAGAGACCTAAGTAATGTAAATGCAATACAGCATGGCAAAACACATGAAGAACATGAAAAAAATGTTTACAAAACAATAACTAAACATGATGTGTTTGATTGTGGTTTGGTTATTCATCCGTATGCCCCCTATTTAGGTGCTAGTCCAGATGGCATTATTAAGGACAAAAATGGACAATTTGGCATTTTGGAAATAAAATGTCCATATTCAAAAAAGTATAATACTTTAAAAGAAGCCTTAAAGTCCAAAACGTTTTTCTTAAAGGAAGATGAGAATAAAAAACTATGTTTAAAAGAGAATCATAATTATTTTTATCAGGTGCAAGGATGTATGCTGATAACAGGTTTAAAGTGGTGCGATTTATGTGTTTATTTAAAAGAAAGTAATGAATGCCACATAATTCGGGTTGAATTCAATGAATTATTTTGTATTAATATGTATGATAAATTAACTGACTTATACAATATATATTTAAATTTTTAAACGCTTGTTTTTTTAACAATAAATCCACATCCTTCCATGTTCAAGTGTTGACTCTTTTTATCTCAGTGAATATTTGTATGGATAAATAAATTCTTTATTTAGCAAAAAACATGCTAGTATATACAATAAGAAAGGTATTTACAAAAAATGCTTAATGTAAGTAAATATAGAAAACAAAATTTACACTTGAAAATAGTTCTTAATCTTTTTTTGAAGACTCTAATATTAGGTGATGTTTTAACAATAAAAGGTAACTATACTTTTTTAGACCTTCAACAAATATTGATTTTTTAAGTGTGCTGGTGTGACACCTATCTACATAGTAGTCCTAATTTGTCCTTAAATAGTAACATTTTAATATTTCTACAATTTATATTCACTCTTATTAACTAAAATTTAAATAATATGTATATTGCAAATAAACATGAATTAAATTAAAACTTTATTTATTTCTTTAATTCATATAAAAAATTTGTTAATAAAGAACAGACTGTAAAAATTTGGTTTATAGAACCCAGTAAACAAATTGGAATTCTATTGGATAAAATTTTAAAACATTTCAACCTCCGGATTGCTCTTTCGACATGTATTCTTTCCCTAGCAATATGTCTAATATATTCAATTTCTTTAGGCTGAAACTGAATACCAGATATACGAAAAGTTGGTATATTAAGGGATATGCCCACATCTTCTAGGATGGTTTTAATATCAAATCCTTTGTCTGCTAATATTAAATCACCTCTTTTTAGTTCTCCAATTTCTACCTTTTTCTTTAAAAGATTGATAAACCCACTTTCTTCTACGATTTTTTTATCGGATATGGAACCTGAAAAAAATTTCATTAAATTTCAACCCCAGTGATATGAAAATAACTTATAACCTGTATAAAGAGAAGATACAAATATTACTGCACCACTTGGACTTATCATAATTAATGCTTTTAAAGTTGTTGATCCTTTATATTGTGAATAACACTGGGATTGTCGTACCAGTGAAGAAGGTGTTTGTAATAAAAATTCAGTGCAATCTATGCTACCTATTACATTTGGATATTTCCTTTTAAATACATCTGAGACTTTATCTAAAAGCACATCACGATGGGGAAATATGTTTAAACCAGCCAATTTTTCATATAATAAATTTATCCATGCTAGAAAAATCCGCCCTACTGCAGATTTTGACAATTGGAACATATCAGCTAATGTTTCATAGTCAAATCCTCTTCTTATTTTCATCAAAGTTAGAAAAAATTCATTTAAAGGAGTTAATTTATGATGTTTCCTTAAGTTTCCCTTAGCCTGTCTCTGTTGAACGACACCAACAGGTCCCTTTTCTGATTTAAATACAAAGTTATAAGCTATAATAAATATCTTCCAACTGGGAAATCCAGTATAATATGAAATTTTTTTGTCATTTTGTCTGAACTTTTCAATGCAAAAGGTTGAAATTATTTTAGCTTGTTTTCTACTGAAGATAGTTTTTCGTTTTCTTATTATCTTCAATATGAATATTTTCTGTTGTTTCTACATTATTTAAATTTAAAGTGGGGATAACTCCAGGCTTCAATTTCACTTTTGTCGAAAAATTAAAACAATCCTCTTTTCTAAAGTGCAAGGAACATACCTATAACATAAATCTATGTAAGTCTACTATAATCAAAATTTAATATGATACTACAACTAGTAAGTTTTTATTATTCTTACCTTGATATTCTCCGTTATTAAGTCAGGATTAATTTTTATTGCTGCTAACCAGTGATGTTTTACATTATTTTTGCTTGGAATGGCAAAAAAACGTTCGGTTTTTCTGTTTGGTCCAGAATTTGGACAAGTGGGTACACAACAACGCATTGTCTTGGGATTATAAAATCAAAAAATATTTTCTATAAACTCCTATGAAACTAAACAAAAATATACACTAACACTGTTATTGTTATTGGAACGATGACAGACAGGGACAACCATGGAGGGGACAACCGTTGTAGCCAACACAACAATAATTCCCTATAGGGGAGGATAAGAGAGAGAGAGAAAATAAGTTGCTTCAAAAATTACTAGATTCAAAAGACCCGCACTTTTTCGCGCATGAGTAATGCGAAATGATCGAATAAGGGGAAAGGTGTATTGATCCCGTATGTGAGCGTGGTTCTTAACTGTTTATTAGAATTATCTCCCCCATTTTTAGGCTCTCCGTCTGAGATCTATGATATTCCATCATAACCTAACCACGTGTACCCACGCGCTCACCTTAATCGTCTGCTTTTGTTGGTATACAATCTCTGTTGTTTTTGGAGTCGTTATTGTCGGTTGTTATATATTTCTTTCGTTTATTTAAAGAAAATTCACAATTCTGGGTTCGAATAGAACAATAATAAACAATGATTACTTTTCTTTTCTATATTTAACACAAATGAGTTAAATATATATCGAAGATTTGGGGTTGAGGTAAGTCTTTTGTTGCTATATCTATCATATAATTATTTCTACTAATGTTATTCTTTTTTTTTAGGTTAAAACAAACATAAAATAGAGAGCTTTTAGCGGCACTTCTAGAAGATTTGCTTTACAAAGTGAGTGTAAATTACCAGAAAAATTAATGAAATTAAGTGTAAAAGGGATTTGCCCTATACATAATTTCTCTAAAATGGACCGTATTCGAGATATTTAAGAAAATGTAAATTTCGAATTTTAAAGAAAAATCAAAAACGGATAAAGTAAAAAACATTAAATTTTAAACTTAAGTTTCCATATATGATGTAGATAATGAAAAGAACATTTTTTATGGATTGGAAGATCTTAATATAAAGGATTTTCGAAATTACTAGACAAAAAGTGATTCTGATACCTCATTTTTAAACATAATTGTGAACAACAAAAAAATGAAGGTAAAAAAATCAGCTCTTTGTTGGTTATTTTCCACTGAAGACGGGCGCTTCTCAACTGACAGATTATCTCGTGTAAAAGGAACATCCTCAGCAGTACTAAATAACAAAAAAAAAGCAAGTCCAGAAAAAACACAGCTAAAATACCAAATAACTACAATGACAAAGATGTAACAGAAAGTGAAAAAACTACCGGTGAAAACACTTTGCTCCAGAAAAATATCAATGGCATTTTAATTAGGAACGAACAATATTACGCAATTCTTTACGAGTCGTGGTACATAGGTCGCATTGTTCAAATAATTGATGAAACCACTAGTAAAATAAAAAATTTTAAATCTGAACTTGAAGAATATTTATGGCCAAAAAAAGACGACATTCAAATTGTTAAAAATAAATTAATATTTTACGGACCCATCAATTCAATTGGATCTGGTCCATTTAAACTAGAAACAAACATCAATAAAATTTGTAAACGTCTAAAAAAAACACTTTTATGAAATTTTTAAATAAAAAACCTCCAATTACTTAACTTGTTTTATTTACCTGTACCTATTTGTTCATTTAGGCATATCAAAGATATCTAATAATGGAGGCATGTAAGTACCTACATAGAAGTTTATATTTCGGGTATCACATCAATTAAAACTGATCTTTTAAATGAATAAAAAACGTACAAAAAGTTGATTTATTGATAAATTTGTCGTACGTACTTAGTTTTAAATCAATGCATTGTATTTAGCACCTATACATGCGCTATACAAAATTTAGTTTTTCTGATGAAACACCTAGCTAATGCTTTTTTTACTGGAAACCAACTGGTAAGCCATACAATATCGTAGAAATCCTTCGGAATGCGTGCAATTTTGCAATAATACTTACAATCCATACGTACGAGTAAATCGCCGCAATCAATAGGGAAATTGCCGCAATCAATAGAGAAATCGTTGCAGTCAATACATAAATCACCGCAGTCACGGGAAATATGTCGGAAGTCATGTGGAAATCACCGCAGTCATCCAGAAATCGCCGCAGTCATCCAGAAATCGCCATATGATTGCGGAAATCATATGAATTCCGCAATACATGTACATTTTTACAAAGAGTGATTTGCCCCTCGATCGAGACCTAGAAGGGGTTGAAGGGGAGGAGGATGAAATGGCTGTCGAGACAGCAACACAGGGTTGGAAAAACAGGGAGAAGGGACGCAGGGAGGAGGGGAAGGAATAGGGCAAGAGCAAGACGATGAAAAGTATGATTCTGATGACATTGAATGGTTTAACGTATGATAAATTATAAGCATTGCTATGTATTTCGTATTTTCAACATGTTTTTCATAATAAAAGAAATTTTTCAGAAACTTTATTTTTCTGAAACCCTGGACCTATATTGTTCCGATAGAAGTTGACGAAAATTTTGCAAAAGACGCAGAACATATAAAGGGTCTTCTCGGGTCAATATTCATCACACTCTAAAACTAATGACTCACTATTAGGCAAAGCGCCGGGATTTGAGAATGCCAAAAATTTTTTTTGCACTTTTCTATTAAATTTTGTAACGCAAATTACACAGAACATTCGGCAATATAGATGAGACCCCCCAAGCGCTACTTTACAGAAAAAATCCCGTAGAATCCGCCAATAATTGTCGAAAGATCGATTGGTGCCCGGATTTTCATTCATAGGCCCCATAATTTAGTGAGCAGAGGTATGCCGCTGGCGCCATCTACAATTGGTCTCCAAAGTCCAAAACATGAAAATCAATGTATTCCCAACTCCCTCGAGCGGAAATTCAATGAGAAACTAACATTTCTATTCAGTGCAAAAATTCGGGCTTTTTCGAAGGCCGTTTTTGCAAAAAATATTCGTCTTTTGATAAAAATGGTAGGGGCCATTTTTTTAGATGATACGATCTTCATTTTTTATCTAAACAAAAATTGTCTTATTTGTAAATTTTGGCAGATATTAGCGGGAAACCATTTTTTCGGATTTTAGGGGCCATTTTGAGCCCTTTCCGACCCAACAGTGTTGGTAAAAGTTTTCGCCCTTGAAAGCAACCGTCAAGACCTAAGAATTGAGCCACAAAGGAAATCTGGACCGACTTAATGACAGCTTTGCATATTTTCAGGTCTTCGGTTACTGAACTAATTAACGTTCATACATTTTTTGAACGTCTGTGCGTTTATAATAAAATTATTATTAAAAAAAGGATTTTTCTGAGGTTTAGAAAATACTAAAACCGATGAAGTACATAAAATTCTAAAAAGAATGTTTTGACGTTTACAATAAAACTAAAAAAATTCAAACGTTCATAAAACAAAAAAATATGAAGTATTAAAGTTTATAAAAAAAAATTTAAAAATATATTTTAATATTTATAAAGTACTAAAACGATGTTTTGACGTTTATATAAAAAATGTATAAGGATTTTTCTGACGTTTCTAAAATACTAAAAACGATGTTTGTAGTAAATATATTTTTAAAACGTTTCAAGGTTTATAATTTTTTTTTAAAAAAATACTAAAACCGATGTTTTGAGGATCCCAGAATTCTAAAAATGATATTTTCACGTCTATAACAAAATTAAAAAAAAAATTTCAGACGTTTATAAAATACTAAACACAATGACATCATAAAATTCTAAAAAAGATTTTTGACGTTTACAACAGAATTTAGAAAAGGATTTCTAACGTTCATAAAACAAAAAAAAAACGATGTATTGACGTTTATATAAAAAATGTATAAGGATTTTTCTGACGATTCTAAAATACTAAAAACGATGTTTGTCGTAAATATACGTTCCAACGTTTAACGATGTTTTGAGGATCCTAGAATTCTAAAAATGATATTTTTACGTCTATAACAAAATAAAAAAAAAATCAGACGTTTATAAAATACTAAAAACGATGATTTTTAACGTTTACAACAGAATTTAGAAAAGGATTTTTTTAAGGTTTATAAAATCCTAAAAACGATTTGACGTTTATAAAAAAAATAAAAAGATAATTTTTCTGATGTCTTTTGATGTAACTTTCAAATCTATAACTACTACGCAGTAACCCCTGGTGTAGAAAATGAAGATACTAATGGTTTATACCTAGGTCTATTCTATAGTCTTCTACACAGATATAATTATTTTTTATTAATGTCATAAAGATTATTAATTATCAATGTTATATTTTTAATAAAGTCGTTTTCGAATTATATCAAATCTCCATTACTATTTTTATTAGAAGAGTATATACCGGGTATCCAACAAATGCCTTCCAGTTTTAAAACTTATAAATTGTAGTTCCGCCAGAAAGAGTATTCCAAACGGTTTTTTACATTACAAACGTTTTAAAATCTATGTAAATTGTTTTTACCGAAACTGATTAAAATTTTGAACTTACCTTAAAAGTGTTGGACACCAACTGCACCTCGGGTCCGCCGTATACGTTCAACACGGTAGGATATTTCTTACCGAACTCGAAATTGTGCGGCTTGAATACCATGGCGTAGAGCACATGCCCGGAACTGATCTCGTGCGTGTATAGTTCAGGGGAGTAACACTCGTTGACTAGAGGTATTGATTCCATCAAATAGCCCAATGGAGTCAACGTCACGCCCTCGACCGTCCAATCGGCGTGCACTATTCGAAAAACCTGACATGCCGGCGGTTTTTGGATGTTACTGTATACCGTTACGATCATGGAGCAGTCCTGAAGGAACGACATAATCGATATCTTTATTGACTTTGAAATTTTCAAAACTTACTTTGCTGAAATCGACTGCATACGAAAACCCAGGTCTGGTTAACAGTCGCACTTCTCCGGGCCTTCTCAACGACACCACGTACAAATGTTTCTCCAACGGCGTCTCCTTCAAACCCATGAAATACACCAGTTGTCTATCGTTGTCGACCCATAAATTCTGTCCCAACGCCTCCCAATCTCCTTGTGTCAACGCGACCTTCGACAATATTTTCGGTTGCAGGAAAACGTAGTCCATGGTCTCGGTGGTTTCCGCTATACCGTTCGTGTAGGGCATTATTTGCGCAGAGATCAAATAAAGATGGCGGAAACCGCTTTCCTCCGAGGCCCAGATAAACTGCACCTGTTTGATAATAGCGTAATTTAATATCAATAGGGTTGGAAATGGTGAGAGACATTGAAGATTATCTATAAGAAGTATAGCTGAAGTACGACTGAATTATGACTGAAGTATGACTGAATTATGACTGAATTATGACTGAATTATGACTGAATTATGACTGAATTATGACTGAATTATGACTGAATTATGACTGAATTATGACTGAATTATGACTGAATTATGACTGAATTATGACTGAATTATGACTGAATTATGACTGAATTATGACTGAATTATGACTGAATTATGACTGAATTATGACTGAATTATGACTGAATTATGATTGAATTATGACTGAATTATGACTGAATTATGACTGAATTATGACTGAATTATGACTGAATTATGACTGAATTATGGCTGAAGTATAGCTGAAAAATGGTTGAGTGCTGAGATGTTGAAAAATGGAGAATATCTGTAAGAAATCTGCATGCTGAAGAATCGTCGAAAACGATGAGAAAAAATTACAAAATACCTCAAGACTGTCTACAAGAAATATGTACGACGAAGAAGGATATGGTATGATAAAACATTATAAACTCACCTCGTTATTGTCAGTCAATGGCAAAAAATGCAGCAAATCGTGTACATTGACCCAAATGTTGGATTCTTGCGAGTAAATGACTTGTACCACGGGACTACTGTGGTGCACTATTGTAGAATCTTCGTACATCGGAAGAACTTCGGTAAAATTGCTAAGAGATAGTAATACTAATTCTAATCTTTGTTGTCGCCTGTCCAAAAGTTGAACCCATATACTAGAAAGAGGATACAATTTTTCACGTTTATAAAACTTTAATAACCGTGTTTTGCCTTTTATAAAGTACTAAAAACCATATTTTGACGTTTATTAAATACTATTCATATAATTCTAAAAACTACGATTTAATATATCATTATAAAAGCAAAGGATTTTTTTTTACGTTTATAAAATACTAAAAACAATGTAACGGCAACGAAAACTATTTTTATGACGTTTATAAAATACTAAAAAAGATGTTACGGCGTTAAAAAAATAAATAAAAAATGTTGACGTTTCTAAAATATTCAAATCGACGTTTTAGTGTTATTATGACGTTTTGGCGTTTATAAAGTTCGAAAAACTACGTTTTGATAATATGAAAAGAATTTTTCGTTTTTAATAATATTATAAAATACTATAAACAATGATATGGCGTTTATAATTTTTTTAAAGTTTCTAAAATGCTACAAACGATGTTTTCACATTTCCTATAATTATAAAAACGATATTTTGAAGTCAACATAATTATAAAAACGATGTTTTAGCGTTTAAAAAAAATATTTTTCTGACGTTTATAATATACTAAAAAACGATGTTTAAACGTTCATAAAATTAAAAAATAATTTTTCTGACGTTTATAAAATACTAAAAACGATGTAATGGTGTTATAAAAATAAATATTTTCTGATGTTTTTAAAATACAAAAATGTTTTGACTCCTAGAATTCTAAACAATGATGTTAAAAAGTTAATTAGCCAATTTTACCGACAAATGATGTTTCAAAATTAACTGTATACATTAAGATGATTTGAAAATAATTGGTTTTTATGTGCACAAACTTACTATTCTGAATTAGGCGTCCATCCAGCCCTGACTACGTATTCCATCCACGGGAACAGCAGAGACAGCGAAAATTGCAACTCCAGCATGCACACGTCGACGATTTGAAGATGCTCGTTGACTTTAAACTCGATCATCTTCAAGTATGACTTAGAATTTGCGCACCCCGCCCTGGGAAACCTAAATTCTTCCACTTCCCCGGAATCCGACTGCGAAGAAGGAAAGCAAAAAACTTTCACGTCTCCTTCATCGACTTCTTCATACAGAACCCTGTATACTCCACCTTGATACGTAATTAAGCTTTATTTACTTATTTTAAGCTACCAGAAAACTTACCAGTACACGTTGGTTGCCACCAGTATCCCTGGTACCTGGAAAACTCCTCTTGCATGACGTACGAAGGTACTCCGGCGCAAAGAGGATCGTCCGCCAAATTTCGGCCACCCTTATGCGCAAACGTCAATCTGACATTTGAGCCTGAGACAGTATGCGTCACCCAAATGTCGTGGTTACAAATATAAGCTACCAAGTCTGGATTCGAAGGGCATATTTGGGAATTAATCTTCGCTCCGGATGCGGTCATGCGCAGTTTTGTTGGAAATAATTGGCCATTCTAGGTAAACGGAAAACAATAATTGAAGGCATTTTTACAAAAACGACACATGTCCAAAATCAGCTATTTTCAGGAAACGCAAAAAACATTATGTCCTAATAGATCTTACCAAATGCTCTATATTGTACATTGCATATCTCTGTTTATGTGTTAGGTTTCTAAGAAATCACCATTTGTACTGATAAATACAACAATTGGCCATTGATTAGTTAACTCAATTTGGGCATTTTGGACATGTGTTGTTTTTGAAAGAAAGTCTTCTATTAGATAATTATGAATATAACGTTTTTATTTGTTTATTTATTTATTTATTTATATCATCTACCTATCTATCCATTCATACAAAATTAAAATATTTTCAGAATTAACTTTTTTACTATTAACTTTGGGCATAGAAAATTCTTAATTCAAAAAAGAGTGTAATTAGGGTACTTTTGAATCAACCTATCTGTGCTAGAAATTAACAGAAGCAAATCCTATAATCTTAGTCTAGGAACTATCTAATTTTTCTAAATTTTGCAATAATTTTTTTTATGTAGATATACAAAAATTTCTATATAATTCTCGGGACATAATTATTTATTAATTATGTAAATAAACAGGTAAACATGTAAATAATTATTGGCAATTAATAAATCATTAATAGCAATGACTTACTTCTTTACAAAAAATTAAATCGATAGTTTTAACTATTAATTTTCAAAATATGATCAAGTAAAACTAAAACTGACAATTTTAGAGGTTTTTTTATAAAAAATGTCTGAACTAACAACTGAAAAACGAAAATCCCTTTCTAGTATTTTTATTATTTATACTATATACCTGACCAGACAAAAGACATGGGGGCTATTTTTAAATTTGAGAGAAATGAATTCCCTCGAGATTTTCACAAGAAATTTCATATATCAACGTGGAAACTTTAATTCCGGTGTGGATTAAAATTAGTAGGAGAATTTTAATTCTCTCAAAATAAAATTAGATAAATACGCAATGTTTACACGTTGACATTTCTCGTGAAAATATTGAGAGGAATGAGTACTCACATAGTTTGAAAATAGGTCCCAGGCGTAATTTTGTTAACAATGTAATATTACTTTCGACCGCTTTCGACCGACCTTACAGAGTTACCAGAGGATATTTTCCTTATCGAATTCTACCCACAAATTCTGGCAGAGTGTGCAATGGAAAAAAATCGTGGGTATGTGATGATTCACTATTGTTTGCTCTTAAATAAGCTTATAGATTTGGCTAAAGACAACTGCTTATAATTACATGTTAGAAAACGTTCTGTAATTTAAAATTACTTTTTGATAAATAGATGGAATCTGGGGTTTGTTTTTAGTGTTTATGGTCTCTTTTAAAATACAAAAGGAAATACTTGTATTTCATGCAAAATGTTTTAAATTAATAAATGCAAAGCGCTTTTGGCATGGTGCCATCATCAGTGCTTATTGTCCACAAACAAGCATATTCACCAAGTTCTTAGTCATCATCTCTCCAAAATTAAATGTTTCTGGAGATTCACAACTTGCTAAATCATAATTATTACTATTAGTAATATTTTAAATTTAAATTGATTTATACATTCATTTTCATTAATTTTATTTAACGGACTGTTTCCATGTGACAGTGATAATTTTATTTTTATTAATTGTTATTAATTGTTATTAATTTTTATTAATTTTTATTAATTTTTATTAATTTTTATTAATTTTTATTAATTTTTATTA
This sequence comes from Psylliodes chrysocephalus, assembly GCA_927349885.1. Lineage (NCBI taxonomy): Eukaryota > Metazoa > Arthropoda > Insecta > Coleoptera > Chrysomelidae > Psylliodes > Psylliodes chrysocephalus. The sequence goes on along the minus strand of OV651818.1, from coordinate 12,719,667 downwards.
ATTTTTATTAATTTTTATTAATTTTTATTAATTTTTATTAATTTTTATTAATTTTTATTAATTTTTATTAATTGTTATTAATTTTTATTAATTTTTATTAATTTTTATTAATTTTTATTAATTTTTATTAATTTTTATTAATTTTTATTAATTTTTATTAATTTTTATTAATTTTTATGAATTTTTATTAATTTTTATTAATTTTTATTAATTTTTATTAATTTTTATTAATTTTTATTAATTTTTATTAATTTTTATTAATTTTTATTATTTTTTATTATTTTTTATTACTTTTTATTAATTTTTATTCATTTTTATTAATTTCTATTAATTTACTTTTTATTAATTTTTATTAATTTTTATTAATTTTTATTAATTTTTATTAATTTTTATTATTTTTGTTAATTTTTATTATTTTTATTAATTTGTATTAATTTTTATTAATTTTTATTAATTAATTTTTATTAATTTTTATTAATTTTTATTAATTTTTATTAATTTTTATTAATTTTTATTAATTTTTATTAATTTTTATTAATTTTTATTAATTTTTATTAATTTTTATTAATTTTTATTAATTTTTATTAATTTTTATTAATTTTTATTAATTTTTATTAATTTTTATTAATTTTTATTAATTTTTATTAATTTTCATTAATTTTTATTAATTTTTATTAATTTTTATTAATTTTTATTAATTTTTATTAATTTTTATTAATTTTTATTAATTTTTATTAATTTTTATTAATTTTTATTAATTTTTATTAATTTTTATTAATTTTTATTAATTTTTATTAATTTTTATTAATTTTTATTAATTTTTATTAATTTTTATTAATTTTTATTAATTTTTATTAATTTTTATTAATTTTTATTAATTTTTATTAATTTTTATTAATTTTTATTAATTTTTATTAATTTTTATTAATTTTTATTAATTTTTATTAATTTTTATTAATTTTTATTAATTTTTATTAATTTTTATTAATTTTTATTAATTTTTATTAATTTTTATTAATTTTTATTAATTTTTATTAATTTTTATTAATTTTTATTAATTTTTATTAATTTTTATTATTTTTTATTAATTTTTATTAATTTTTATTAATTTTTATTAATTTTTATTAATTTTTATTAATTTTTATTAATTTTTATTAATTTTTATTAATTTTTATTAATTTTTATTAATTTTTATTAATTTTTATTAATTTTTATTAATTTTTATTAATTTTTATTAATTTTTATTAATTTTTATTAATTTTTATTAATTTTTATTAATTTTTATTAATTTTTATTAATTTTTATTAATTTTTATTAATTTTTATTAATTTTTATTAATTTTTATTAATTTTTATTAATTTTTATTAATTTTTATTAATTTTTATTAATTTTTATTAATTTTTATTAATTTTTATTAATTTTTATTTATTTTTATTAATTTTTATTAATTTTTATTAATTTTTATTATTTTTTATTAATTTTTATTAATTTTTATTAATTTTTATTAATTTTTATTAATTTTTATTAATTTTTATTAATTTTTATTAATTTTTATTAATTTTTATTAATTTTTATTCATTTTTATTAATTTTTATTTTTTATTAATTTTTAATATTTTTTTTATTTTTTAATTATTTTTAGTATTGTTAATTAATTTTTAATAATTTTTATTTATTTTAATTTATTTTTATTTATTTATTTTAACGAAACTTCCCATTAACCCAGCTCCTTTAAAATGTAAAAATCCAAAAACTTGAAATACGTCATTATTTACTTAGGATGACTAACTACAATTTCAATTTTTTAGTTCCTACCTTTAAAAAACCGAAAGTCTCATACAAACTTTCACCTCCCGTTTTCCCCTTTAATATGTAAAAATCCAAATACCCTAAAACATATCTATTTACAATGTCAATTTTTAAGTTCCTATCTTTAAACAATCGATAACTCCATACAAACTTTCACCCCTCCTTTTCTCCCTTTTCCTCCTTTCTTCTCTAAAAACATGAAAATTCAAACACCCTGAAATACGCCTTTATTTATTTTTGATGAGAAGCTATAATTTAAATTTTCAAGTTCCTACCTTTAAAAAAATCGATACTTCCATACAAATCTGATCCCTAGCTCTGTGAACAACAAAATAAAATCTATCCCTCGGGAACCCTACATGTTTGTGCCAAATTTCATCCAGATCCGTTCAGCCGTTTTGACGTTATTGAGCAACAAACTTCGATCGATCGATCCGTCCGTCCCTCCATCCGTCTGTCTGTCCGTCCGTCCGTCCGTCCTTCAGTCCATCCATCCATCCATCCATCCATCCATCCATCCATCCATCCATCCATCCATCCATCCATCCATCCATCCATCCATCCATCCATCCATCCATCCATCCATCCATCCATCCATCCATCCATCCATCCATCCATCCATCCATCCATCCATCCATCCATCCATCCATCCATCCATCCATCCATCCATCCATCCATCCATCCATCCATCCATCCATCCATCCATCCATCCATCCATCCATCCATCCATCCATCCATCCATCCATCCATCCATCCATCCATCCATCCATCCATCCATCCATCCATCCATCCATCCATCCATCCATCCATCCATCCATCCATCCATCCATCCATCCATCCATCCATCCATCCATCCATCCATCCATCCATCCATCCATCCATCCATCCATCCATCCATCCATCCATCCATCCATCCATCCATCCATCCATCCAAACTTTCGCATTTATATATTAGTAGGATTTTGCAAAAATCTATTTGTCCAGGAATTTATTTGGGACAACCTGCATTCAACCTATCCATGAACAAAAAAAACTTTCTTGATGATAATTTGTATACTTAGTACCTACTATTTTTAGAATGAGTCAACACATTCACAAAACAAGTTGTTTATAAAATGATATTTTAATAAACAATTATAGTGGAGATAGAAACCTTGTTTGTACCTATATTAATTTTTTTATTTGATAATTTAGTAAATAACAAGAAAAAGAGTAGATTAAATTTAAGCCAGCCAGACATAATATGTCAATGAGCTCTTGCTATATAACTGCTCATTGTGATGTTATGATGTCTGTTTTCAAAACTTTTGTAAAAAAATATCTTAATGGTATGGTTTTTTACATAATTAAAAAAATATCCGAAATTCCAAAATACTAGGGACACAAATACAAATTGAATTTGTGTTAATTTCAATGTTATAGGTATTTTGTGTTTATTTTGTAGAATGTTCTATATAGGTACATATTTATTTGAATTATCCAAATACATTTAGTAAAAGTCAACAAAATAACATAAAACTTTAAAAGATAGCTTAAGATTGACTTTCAAACCATTTTTCTAAGATATCATAAAATAATTATTATTTTTAAACTGAATTTGAGTATTTAAATACATAAACCTTTTTAATACCTCTGCATCTCTGTTTGATTGGACTAATTTTTTTCTTAGTTCTTTGAGAAAATGTTTAGTTAAGTCAAGATTATTTTGCTTCCAAGTTACATTTTACTGTATATGTTTGCGTTTAACTCAGTAAATTTATTTAAAAATCACCTAACAATGATATATAGGGATATATTTTTACTTTTTGGGGTTTATTTGTTAAATAATGTCTAAGAAAATCCAATTACAAATCCAAAATGAGAAGGCTTTGCCAGATCAAGGAAAACTACTAGGCATTTACTTGATTTGTCCAAGGCTCTGATTATAGGTTCAAGTAAGTTTAATGTTGCTTCGTGAGTACTAGATTTTTGTATCACTCCAAATTGAATTTTCAACCGAATTTTCAACAGAAATTTTATTTTTATCCAGATATTTTATTAATCTATTTTTGACAGCTTGTTCAAATATTTTTGCAAAAATATTGGTCTATTGCTATTCATGAGAGAGAGGAATCCTTAATTATTTGAATTCTACCCAGTTCCTCATTGTGCAGAGAGAGTCTTAGGGATTCGTTTACAGAAGTTTATAAATGAACCTGTATTAGTATTTAAAGAACGTTCCTATGACACCAATTTACTAAATTGTTTCAATCTGATTGTACTTGATATCATAGAAGCATAATTTTCACCACAGTTTTAAAAGTTTCATATCATCAGCGAACATAAGGGAAGAAGAGTGTTTAATGGTTGATGTTATATCATTAACCTTTTAAGGACAGCTGACTGATATATCAGGCAGGCTTAATTTGAGCTTACCGACGGTAGACGGATATATCTATCTCCTGTTTGAGTTGGTCTCTGAACCGTTGTCTTACATTTAAGGCACATTCGAAAAATTTACAGGGGATGAGTCAGTAAGAAAAAACACACTAGGTACTGACAGAAAAGTGAGTGACTGATGGAAATTCAAGGTGGCCTACTACAAATTGAATGAATTTTTCTGTGATCGGTTGAATTGAGTAATTCATTTTAATTTATGTGTATTATACAGTATGTCCCTCTAAGTTGGAATCATATGGAAAACTTTTTTATTATTAATTTTAGGAAAAAAAGTTATTCTTCATAAAAAGTTCTGCATTATCTAAAACATAGAATACAGTCATCAGATATTAAATTTTTCAAGCCGATACGAGGTTTGTCAAAAAATATGAATTTTGCTCAACAGTAAAGTATGTTTATTTTTGACAAAATCGAAAATTTTAATTAAGAAAAGTTGATTAGAATTGAAAATTACATTCAAATATGTAATTAAGTACACCGATCTATCCGAAAAATCAGATTTTTTCTAGATTTTGCATTGATCCACCTAATTACGGTAATCCATAATTTTTTTTCTCTCTCTTCTCTACTATAAACATGATACGGTTTTCGTTTTCTTGATGTTTGTGAAGAATTTAGCAATTTTCTCAATGAAAATTTTCGATTTTGTCAAAAATAAACGTATTTTACTCTTCATATTGAAAAATTTGATATCTGATGACTGTATTTTAAGTTTTGGATCATGTAGGATTTTTTATCACGAATAACTTTTTTTCCTAAAATTAATAATAAAAAAAGTTTTCCATATGATTCCAACTTAGAGGGACATACTGTATATATTTTGCGATTGTCATATTTGTACTTGGTGTTGTGCATAAGCATTTTTGTTCTTTATATTTTATATCTCAACATTAGAATTTTAAAACAAACAAAAAATTTCATTTATGAAAATTTTATGTTTCTTTTTCTTTAAATTTTTACATTTTTAACTTTTTAATATTATTATGTTATCTATCTTTGTTAATAGGAATATAATATTTCAACTATATACCTATATGAAGCATATTATAGGTATTTTTTATGACCTTACTCGGACCTTTGACTCAATAGACCACAGCTTACTATTAAAAAAACTCGAAGGTATAGGAATAAGAGGAAAACCACATGACTGGGTAGTATATTTGGCGGATCGGTGTCAGACAACAGCATTTGATGGGGCTTCATCTGAATGGAAGAGTAATGCATTAGGCATTCCCCAAGGCACATTGCTTGGGCCAATATTATTTATAATTTTTATGAATGACAGTTCAAACACTTGTGAAACATCAGATAAAGCTGTTTTTTAGGCGGATGATACCAATATGATACTGTCTGAGAAATGTGTCAGTACCCTAGTAGAAAATGGAAGTAACTTCACAATGGAATTTGAGGGATATTGTGAGGAAAATGGCATTCAGCTAAATTGCGAGAAAACTTTATGTATGAGGTTTCTACCTAAAAATATTACTCCTGAAGAAGATTTACTAGTTAAACTTTTAGGAAAGTCAATGAAATTTCTAGGTGTAACTCTTGATTCTAAGCTAATGCCACAAAGCTGAGTAGCACCTGCTTTATTTTGAGAAGTCTTAGGAATAAAGTTTCCATTAACATCATGTGAATATTATATTTCAGACTGGTACAATCTCAGTTACAGTAGCGCTTGTTGGTGTAGAATTCCTCCTCACATATAGATAGAGCATTCATCATGCAGAAGAAAACTGTAAGATGTATGACCCATTAGCAAGCTGCGGAAATCTATTTAAGAAATATGAAATTCTAACAGTGCACTCTATATATTTTAGAATTAATACTGTGTATCTATGATAATAAGAACCAGTTCACCTTAAACAATGAAATTTACTCATATAATACCTGCCATAATGATGACATTCTCTCAAGACTGAGTGAGTTAGAATTCTCCCAATTATATAGGGGTTAAATGTATCAATAAAATGAAAACACTTATTGACTTAGTCGGCCCAAGAAACAGCATAAAGAATAAAATTATTAACTTCCTCTACAATAACACATTTTACAATATTGATGAGTTCCTCAATTCTTGAACTACACAATGAAGGTATCTTGGAAGGTATCATAATCTATTAACCAGGTCATTTTCTAAATTTTAAATTGTATGTTTCTTTTAATAATATAAGTAGTGTTATGTATATAATTAAGTGTTTTTTAAGATAATTGTTTTTAACAATTTTAATATTGTTTAAACTTGACTAGCCTGATAAGTGGCTTTCACTATGTAAATGTTCTTTTATGGTGAATAAACTGATATAAAGAAATTTTGATGAACGCTCCAGGAACACTTGGTAGTGAACTTAGTAAAACTAACCAAAGGCACAGGACTATTCCAAAGATAGTACCTAAATATGGAGAAAGCAGGAGAATACAACAGACCTTAGCACCGCTTTGTTCTGGGCCAAAAAATAACCCTATCTGCTTATAATCGACAAAGATAAAGACCCTTAAAGGGTTAATAAATAAATTAAAGAGCAAAGGTGAACAATGTGTAACTTGTTGGACACCAGAAAGAACTGCTATTTATTTTGAAAAAAATTATTGATTTTTACCATTTGAAACTAAAAAACTAAGTAGCCACACTACCAAATTATCATATAAACGAGTTGCCCCCCAATTTTATTAAGAGTAGATATCTCATAATTCACTCTGTCAAACATCTTGCAGAATTTGATATAGACAGCATCAACTTGTTTACCACTCTCCAAGGTACCCAATACCCAACAGAGTAACTTCATTCGAAACCAAGTTAGTACTTAGTTGTGAACTTTCCCCCTAAGAACCCATATTGCCACAACAAATCATTGTAAATAAGTTTATCAAACACTTTTGATATAGCAGACTGATTGCAAAGTGCTCTATAGTTTTTGATATCAAGTTCGTCTACACCCTTTAATACTGGAACCAGAAAACTGGTCTTCAAAACTTCAGAGAATACAGAACTCTAATAAATTGTTGATAAATTTGTCATATTAAATTTATGCATCCTTGGCCATAATTACTTCTTCTCAATTTTCATTTTTAACTTTTTGAGTTTTCAAAGTTTATTTTTTGATTTTCATTAGCAGATAGGTGTCGTTTTTTATTTATATAAACAAAAGGGTGCGAATAAAAACATTATTCAGGTAGGTATTTTGTATATAAATAATTGTCCATATTATCACTTACCGTATAGCCATTATCTATGCACTGAAACAAACTACTTGCTGCAGGAAAAACAATTTTCCCCGAGTCGCTATGGATTTCATACGAATTAATACCCCACGTAGTCATCCTCTTTCTTTCCCACAACAATTGTTCTTCCCTAGAAAACTTGTTTGAAGATGATATACTAGGAAAATTACTTTCTATCACACACTGCCACAATAGTCTTAAGCTAGTAGGTTGATTGGTATTAGGTATATCAGCGAAGAGCAGTGTTGTTTCCCACCCGTTCTGAGGGGTACTCAGGAAGTATATTCTCGTACGACCATCTGGAAGCGTTCTGAACGTTATTGAAGATGGTACCATGGTGGATAAACTGGACAATTGTCTTCTGAGATCGCTAACGACCCCTTTCAGCTCGGACCACGTGAATTTTCTATCGTCTTTCTCTTTGTCCATGGTCTTCTTCTGAAAAGTCGACGGATATCACATCTGTTAAATATTGGGGTTGGTTAAGTTTTAAAAATAGAACTGTAGAAAGTATGGTTTGAAAACATGCTTCAAATCGCGTACATATCTGATTGTATGGATGTAAGTGTCTAAGATTTTGGCATTTTTGCAAGAATCTCTAGTAAGTTCATACAAAATTCCACTTTTTTGACCCAAATAAAGAGCTAACCTTACTTATATCTTTGTCGTTTTGACAATTTGACACGTCATTGTCATATGTCAAAATTTTAGTTTACAAAACAGGCATCTGTCCCTTAGACAGTGTTGCCGATGCTATTACAATTGTAACAAATCTATTACTAAAAATTCAAAGTTACACTAGTACGTTATTACACGACTTTTAAAATATCGAAATTTTATGAGTGGCTCCATCTAAACGTCAAAGCCCATACTATAGAGAATTAGGAAATCTATACATTTGTTATTTCTGTATTTTCTTATTTCAACAAATCTAAGATAGGCGTCGCTTTATTATATTGTATTATTTATTTTTTTTTCAGCATAATTAAGCTATTGCATAGCTTTTATCGCGGGCTTTGAGTGGCGACCGAATCAAGAAATTTCGTAACACCGTAACGAAAAAAACCTAACACCTCCCACTCCGACCGACACAGCGGTACGGCGTTATAGCCATGGAAGGTTTTATCCGACCCTATTCGTTTCGTATTAGTATGAAGCGGAGTTAAATATACGTCTGCGGACTGGAACGTTTATGCAATACAAGAACTAGAAGTTAAGTAATATTGGCCGTGTTCATCGTCGTCAAACATGTTTTAAAAGCAAAGAAACATGTTTCATAAGCGATTGGAATGACGCTGAACGATCATTTTTGTTTACGATTTGTTTTCCCAACCTCAAATCTGTCAAAAAATGGAATGACATTTGGTTGGCACAAAGAAGGTTATGTGAATTGTTTACTTTAGTATTTTTTAAAAAAAATTGAGTTGAATTGATTTGTACAGTGAATTAGAGTTTATATAAGTACCCTTCTGAAAGTGGTTTTGACAATTTTACGGCGAAAAACCTACAACTTGTATTATTTTGGGTTGTAAAGTCATGATGTTTTTATTGCCTCTATGGATCTTGAATTCTACATACTTAGACTAATCAAAGAAATTGTAATAGTCATTTTATTACAGGTAAAATACATTTTTTTGACACACAAATAAAAACATACTGTAACTAGATCATACTTTGAAGAGCAGAATGAGAATGCTATTTATTGTGTATTGTGTTTAATCAACTGTCTGGTCTGCACCAATAAAATAAAGTAAAGGAAATCATGATACTAATAACATACATCTCAAAAAGTGATCTTTTTACATATATCAAGGATACATAAAAGTGTATAATAATAGAGACATCAAGTATGACTTTCTTATTTTTAGGGAAACAGAGTTCCTTCGAAGTTAGTAATCATTTAAACTGGAGTCCAGCCCAGAACTTGAGGCATGTGTCTCAAACCAGTTAAAAACTAACTGAATCGAAAAAGGAGGAAGAGATAAAAATGAAAATCAACCTGAAGTAAACTTTTATTTTTGAGTCATACCTATCTAACATCATAAGTCCCGCTTTAGGCAAGACAAACCCACTTTCAAGTTATGTGTACCATTGTCCCCAAAGAATGCAAGAATGTCCCGCTTTAAAAGAAAACGTGATCTGATTCAAAACATTTTTCAAAAAAGAGTGGTATCGTATAAATATGTGCTAGTGAAAAAACTTACTTAATTTGAAGTATCAGTATTGAAAGCCAAGCATAACATAAACAAGACACGTCAACAGTTCCACTCCCATTTAAAAACTAAAATATAGAAAATCAGCCCACTAATCAAGTTTTATTTCGCTTTTCTAATTTTTAATAAATAAACATAAAATTATGTTATTTCACTTATTTTTAATACATTTTTTATTATATTATTGTTTTATTTTTACTACAATCTTACTGTTGTTATTCTACATTAAAAATAATGAAAAATTGCTGTTATGCCTTTTAAAATTTACAGGCTTGTTGCTGTGAGGTAAGAAATGATAACGTTTTATTACAAAAACCGAAAATTGTTAAAATAATCCCTATCTAATGCTTTACTTATTTTTTTACAAAGTATTTTTTATGTAGGTAGGTACTTAGGTGTTATACATTTTTGGTCATTGCTAATATTCATTGAGTCTGAATTAATAAAATTTGTCTAGTATTATAGAGTTATACATACCTTGTCGACAAACTACATACAGTAATTCTTTTATAGGAATGATATATTTTGTATTGGAAATTATTAAATATACAAATTTAATGTTGTCATATAGGCATGGGCGAAGTTAAGGGGGGGCTTGGGGGGGCTAAGCCCCCCCAAAAACCAAATTAGCCCCCCCAAAAATAATTCGAACATTTATCGCACATCCACCCAAACATTTCAGAACAGAAATTAAAAAATAAAAAGAATCGTGCCATTTGATTGATTCTGCAATTTTACATTTAGTTCAGGAGGCAGTGAATTTTTTTCGTATTCATTTTTCCAGTCGGTGTATATGAAAAATAAACTGTTCTCTTAGTGATAAAAAACAAAATTTTTGAGTCTGACACTTATTTTCCCAGTCATAACTATTTTACATTTACTAAACTAGAACATAAAGCTTATAAAAATAGCAGTTTGGATTATCTCAGATAGTGGAAAGTGAGTGTGGCAGAAAATTGAGCATATAAATTGATACAATCATGAACTGTTTATAATAATAAGTCTGGCTGATTTACGAAATTGGATAATGAGTCTGGTAATATCTTCTAAATGGAAAAAATATAATATTTTTGCTTTTATTTTCCCGGGTTTGAAAATTTGTCACGTGATAGATTAAATTATAATTTTACACCTCCATTTTATAGCCAATCAACTGCTGTTATTTTAAAACACTTTCATGACAACCAGAAAAATTTCCGGAAATTTTTCTTTTGGTGGGTACCCTGAACGAAATTATACTGAAAATTTTTTTGACAGTTTAGCAGCTCTTTCATGCATATAAAAAATTTGCCATTTCAGTGGTTAATATTTTATTTAATACCAATTATAACTAGGTAGAAATACACTACATTTATTTTATGTAAAATAATAATTAGGTTTTTCGCGTCAACTAAACGATTTCAAATATGACAAATGATCATGGTATGGCCACAGCATATAAAACATATGTTTTATATTCTGTGGTATGGCTACCTTTGAAAATTTGATTTCAGTCGTTTTAATGTATGTCTGTCAAGTTTTGAAATTTGGATATTTTGGTGCAAAACTTTCTTACCCAATACCAAACGTGCCTAAATTATTATCAGTAAATTTTTGCACACTCACGCATATTTTAAGAACATTATCCATCTACTTAGGATACATTTCAAAATATTCGTAAGTGAAAATACACGTCTGGCTGACAATTACAATTACGGAGGCCTGCCAGACTCACAAGTAGTGTCCGACCGAAGGTTCGGTTAAGGTTTCGGCCAACTTTGGCTTTAAATAATAGTTTCGGCAGAAAACTGGCCGAAACTGCAGCCGACAGCGAAACTACTTTTAAAAATTTTCGTATCACATTTGGTTGTGTCCGGCACAATGGCGACTGTGCCGGGTGCCATTCCTACACAGTGCACGTACACACAAACTTCTCTGCTTTGTTTCAAGTGAACATGTCAATAAATTTATTAATGGCTTCTTTTGATCACATAAATAAACAGGTAATAAGTAAATGTAGCTAAAATTTATAATACTAGTTAATTAGTCTAAAACAAGGATTACAATGAGATATTGCAAATTTCAATAAGAGATTGCCTTAAAAGAAAGTTCTTGTTTCTGTTTCGGCCGAAACTAAGAAAGGAGCCGAAATTTGGTTTCTGTTTCGGTTATAAAACCGTATTTTGGTCGGACCTGACAAGCCAGGTAGTTAAACGAGGAGAGGAATAGTAATCGAACGTGCCGAATTTAGCGCGCCTGACGGTCATTAGACGAGTCTGGCAAGGCTTTCGGGGTGTTCCACATTAGCCAGATTGTATTTTAAGCTGTTATCATAATATACATTTTTCTAGTAGTGAGAACACTTGTAACAGGGATCCTTACTGGACATTGCCAACTAAAATTACACCTTAGTAAACTGAGAGTAGTAGAAGATAGTGCAGATTTTGTGAGGAGGAGGAAAAAATCTTCATTCACATTCTAACTAAATGTGTAGCACTTCAGAATCCAAGGGCACTATACCTAGGAGCATATCAAATAGAAGAGGGAAATTTACCTAACTTGAAGCCACTCCAAATCCTACACTTCCTTGAGAAGATATAATTGAAAAGATCTTTATTCGCGATTCAAGCTAAGTGATACGCCCTCTGGAGGAAATTTGTAGAAGGTCCCTATAAGTAGGATATCGTTCAGTGTTGCCAGAAGTAGCAAAATTTCGCTACGTCGTCGGATTTTAGCTCTTGAAGAAGTGGATAAGACCTTTTATTTAAGAATAAAAATTTGTGTATTGTAATATGTAATCATACTCTATATTTATTTAAGGACTTTTTTATAAAACCGATTTATTATATATATTTTTTTTTTAATTTCAGTTCATTTATTAATTTTGTTTTAAAATCAGTTCATCATTTGGCAACGAGTTCATTGTTTACATTTTAATTTGTATTAATTACAATTCGAGTTTTTCTTACTTTTTAAATTTGTTTATTTCTTATAGTATGTGATAGTGTTTATGTTAAAAATGAAATCTGCGAAAAAGTCCCCAGCAAATTGCAATCTATATGGTGTTAATGTCGAAATCAAAACTGAAGTGTTCATTATTTTCCAAGTGCAAGTCGTAAAATTGTGTTTTTTACCATAAATGGATATCTACAAATTCACAATATTGAAATTTTGCAAAACTTTGTTTAGAATCGATATATGATATTTTATCCATTTTCATAGATTCGCCAGAATTTTTTTACTTAACTTCAGTAGGTATACCTCTAGAACTATTATATATTATAAGACTAGGGCTAGGGCTTTAGCCCCCCCAGATCTGATGACATAACTTCGCCCATGCATATAGGTAGAGAGACTTATTCAATGCATAGTGGCGCATAACGAGGTTCATTCAAGTTCAGCTAATTTTAAAAATGCAAGCTACCAGTGGAGACTTCGTTTATTTAAATTCAAAAAGATAAACAAAGAGGAATTATATATTTTTTCAATAAGTACAACTCTGACCGGCACAGCGGTGCGGCGTTGAAGGCCGTACATCGTCTAACGTCGTTTCAGTTCGGCAGACTTCGGCACGGTGTTTGTGTGTATGCGACTAATTATATGCGTGTAGACCAATGAACTGGAGTGGGGTAGAATGCTTGTCAATAGACTTGATGTGCGACTCTATGGGCAAAGATAGGTTATTTTTTATCTCTCTTGGGAGTATTTAAAATAACCATTTTCTATTTCACTTTGTTATTGTCTGATCCACCAGCTTGTGGATTGAACAATAACAATGTGAAACAGAAAATGGTTATTATAAATAGTCCCGAGTGAGATGAACAATAAAAATGGCTGCGCCCATAGAGTCGCACCTAGTTCTAATAGTACAACATGTACATTGGCATTCTATCCCCTTCCAGTTCATTGGTGTAGACTAGCAGCTACTGCTCATAACTGATTCTATCTCTTTTAGACACAATTTCGGAAAAATTGAATTTGCAAATGAATAATGATCCACAATAATCCACAACAAAATATGGGACAACCATTGACGCGGTATTTTCCAGATATTTAGAGGATATCAAGTATCAAACTTATGTTTCTTATTTCAGTTACCATAAACCTATAGTTTCAATGATAAAAATTCCTGAATAAACTACATGTATTGTAAGATAATAAAAATATTTTAAACAATATTAACTTCTCATTTATTCAATAAAAGAAAAAAATTGTTTTCTTATCGGTCACCACGCTCAAAAAGTTTTAAATAAAATAAATAAATAATTATAATTGCATAAGTTGATAAAAAAATACTATGCAACTTTACCGCGGCAGTCCCTGAGTGCCACATGAATTTTATGTATTGTTTTTAATAACGTAGACCCCTTCAAGACTTTGAAGAAATATTAAATTACAAAAATTTACCCTTAGGTGAATTTTGGGCTATCATCTTTAAAATAAAAAATTCACTGGATGAACCAAATATTTAAAATTTAAAAAAAATAATTTGTGGTTTATTTTCATTACCCCATTCTTTTGCAGCAGCAGAAATAATTTTCTCTCAACTAAATAATATTAAAGTTTTATTGTTAAATGTATTTAATAATAGCTGTGATACATTTATGTTACTTTAAAATATTATCTATTACGATTTTATTACCTTTTGGTTCAACATTCTATTACGAAAAAATTAATTGGTGTGGCAACACAGCCCTTAGACATCTAGCCCGTTCATCGTGGATATCTAGTGAAAAAATTATTTCGGTATAAAAATCATTGAAATATGCCAAAAATTATAATTAATATTTTAATGAACTAAAAATAAGTTCTTAATTCTAGAGTTTATTATTTTATTCGATTGTAAAATTTCTAATAAATAAATAATAAAATCCCTAACTTCTATATAGGCAACCAATATTACAGAGATGTAAAATGAAATGCGTGCCTAGTAGAGAACATAATTTGGACATAATCATTGAGACTGTATTGCGCTTAGTATCATTAATTATTTAAATTAATAAATATATAAATAAAACAATAATTAATTTCTTATTAAACTACATTTCACACCGCATAATCTCCCTTTTTGCTCTCGACAAAATGAAAAAATATAATCTGATTTAGTTATTGTAACCATGACACCAAAATTAGCTTTTTAAGCGGTTTTTAACCATGTTTGTATAAATTTAATTGTCATTTTCTTTCCCATCTACATACAAATGCGACAATAAAACAGTAGATTGATGAACTGTAATATGTTCAGAATGTAAGTACACAAGGACATATTTCAAGGATTTGACAATGTTAAAGTTGTTTAAAAAAGTAGATCATTTTGTTGAAAAAAAAAAATTATAACTATAGGTTTTTTATTGGTAGATATTACTTTCACTAAAACTATTAGTAGGTATTTATTTGGTTCATTGATATTATATACCTACAGGTAATAATAAAACAGAAAGTTCCTACAAACGTAGGTATATACCTGGGTATCTAAAAATGCATTTAAAGAGAACACCCTGAAAATGGGTTTCTAAGGATATATTTTCGAAACTTGCATGGATAAATACTGAAAATTCTAGAATTCTCTTAAAATTAATATTCGATCTGAATGAGACAACTAGTTTAAAAACTTTATTCTTTAACTGGGACGCCACAACTAGAGGAGAGTGGTGTCAAATAAAGTACTAAGAAATTTTACAGGAATTTTCTCTTCAAACAATACTAAATTTAGATGTTGGTGTAGTTTTCCAAAAATTTCAAGTTTTATGACACAAAAAACTAAATTAGACGTAAAAACCAAAGTTTATATATCATTTTATAAAGTTAATAAATAATGTAAAAAATGTTCTTAACTATTTTGAAGATAAACCAAATATATTAGTATTAGAATCGTATCCAAAGACACTATAATATTCTATGTGCAGTAACTTATGAAATAAATATCTACACTTTTGTCAATTCTGGGTTTGCATCACTATCATTTTCAAATAATGTAAAACTTAAGAAAGAAGATTATGCACCAAAAATCAAATTTTATCATTGGATTTTAAATAATAGAACTTGCTAGAATTTACTTTATGGACAGATGAGAGCACATTTCCCAGGAACGGTTATCTTTACAACTACCACTATTGGAATGATGAAAACCCACATGAAGTCCGATGAACTAATTTTGGAATTATTGGCGGTAGATTAATTGAAACACATGGCCCCCACAAGGGTGAGGCTGTCATTTTTTTGAGACTGTTTTGATTTTTTGTTTTGATTCTTTGTCCTCCTGTAGGAGCTTTGGTCGTTGGAAATTGTTAAAATAACATGCCCCTTTGTCTTTACAAAGCCTTCCTCAAGCTCGTTGGAGTAATAGCTGTGCACCCAATTATCATTCGATCCCCAAAGCTTTAAATGTGTTCCTGGAGGACAAAAGGTACCCACATATTAACTCCATCAGCAAGAAATATTGTTTTGAGACTTAAGAAGTACTTTGAATCTTTCAAATGCTTCTCGTTGTTATCATTTTGGCACAAGATTTTAGCCTCTATTAATCACAGAAACTTAATAATACAAAACAAAAGAATTTCCCTCAACGTCGAGATACAATTAAGTAACGACTTACTTAATGAGAAAGAAGTAGGTCTTAAGAGATTTATGAGATACCATTTTGAATTAAGCATAAGTAGTTGCCGAAAGAGCTGGTATTTCACCAGATATTGTTATCAAAATCAAACCCGATGCAGATGAAAAGATGCTTGAACAACTGCAGCTTGAATTAAATTTATTCAAATCTTCTGTTGTCTTTTCTGTTTTGGATTTGGTCATGGCAGACTGGAAAACAAGATTTGCGAGCTGTAAACAAATTTGTGGTCTGTTTTCACCAGTTTTGGCTTTCATTGACCTAGAAAATGATGAAAATGATAAAATCATCAATCTTGTCTCAAAGTATCTTTTAGACTTAGCAGATTCAAATAGCGTATTTGAAGATATTCTACACATGAAGGACGTATATAGTACTGTTTTCTTATTAGAAAAGTACTCAAAAAAGCTTCTCAACTCAACCTGCAAGCTTTCTTTATGAACATATCTGCTGCAATTACTTTTTTGGTTTTCTGTACGATCCCAATAACAGTGTCTGGGTGCAGAGCTGGTTGCTGTGAAAGTTATTCATCACAACCCAATAAACACAGTTTATCGGAACCATCGCTGGACCGATGGAGGCTTGCCGGATGCCGGATTCGGCCCCATCCCAGATAGCACACGACGTCTGAAAGACGTCTTTTTTGTGTCTTGGTTTGGTCTCAATGTCCTAGGACGTTATTAAGACGTCTTATAAGACGTCTGTCAAAAGCCATAATTCAGACGTATTAATGTGAGAGCTCAAAGACGTTTTTTAAGACGTCTTTCCAAATCCATATATTAATGTGAAAGCTCAAAGACGTCTTTAAGACGTCTTACAAACGTCTTTCAGTCGGACGGAAACTTGCAGGATTTACATAATTCAAATTTAATAGAAGAATCAAATGAAGTGAAGTTTGACGTTTGAGTTAACAACATTCAAGCATTCGAATATTCAAGCCCAAGCTTATTGTGAATTATTGATTATTCTATTGCGTACGCGATTATAGCCGCCAAAAGTGTGTTTGGGCTACTTTGTGCATTTGTGTTTGGTCTCTTTTTACTTAAATAATATGGGACTAAAACTATAGATATGAACAGTACTTGAAGTGTCGGAACTGCATTTTTGTCAGACCACACTGTCGGCATCCCCGCGTCCTGGCAGCCGACGATTTTCAGGCATACAATTCTCCATCACTTGCAAATGCTGGACAATCGCTTTAGAAGCACACAAGATTATTAACAATTTAGTACTGGAAAAGTACTCTTAAGATATTTTGTATTTTTCATCTACAGTAAACTAATATTTGTTCACAAAAATTCTGCTTTTACGTTATTATATTGATATTCGCTATAATAAAGCTAGAATAAACCAATCTTAACTTGACTTGCAGGTTTTTAGGTTTTATTAATATTTGAATAATAAGCATAATCAATAAATTTATTTAAAAAAAAACATACAAATCCAATATTTAAAAAAACATATGAAGTAGCTGAGACTATCGGGCTGAGACTATCGGACTAAGACTATCGGGCTAGGACTATCGGGCTGCTACATAATCCAAGATAGCATTGCGCTCCAGACGTAATAAAGAATGTGATATCTAAAACAAACAGTATGAGTATAATAAATAAATTAAAAATGAAAATACCAACCAAATGCAACAAAGTTAGCTATATAAATAAACTCATCACCTGTAATTATAAGATTTCTTTTCGACCATGACACTCTGACAATAATCAATAATTCAACTATGATAACCATCTTTCACCAAATGCCATGATTGCAGCGACACTGAAATAGCGGACGTGGTCAGGGCCACCAAGAGCCAGGTGGGGCCGTGGGACAATTTTACAGGTGGGGCCCCACGACAATTTTATAAAAAAAATTAAGCGCTTTCAATATCATATTTCTAAAAAAAAAAATCCTCCAACAGAAACTACTTAGATCCTTTTTAGTAAAAATTCCAAAAAAGGTCCTCATCTTCTATTTTACATAAACCACCGCTCCTTCCTTTTGTAGTGAACTTATAAAAAAACGTCCTCACCTAAAGCTGCCGGGCTCCCCCTCGTGCCCGGGCCCCGGGAATTTGTCCCGGTTACCCCTCCCTTTCGTCGGCCCTGGACGTGGTTGATTTTTCATGTGCCTAGACTAGAATTATCTTTTCGCCTATCGTCTGGAATGCTGATTTTTCGAAATAGGAGATACCTTCTAAGAAAGGGACCAGTTTTATAAGTGGTTATAACCTTTTTAGCCTTTGCAATGTTAGCCAAAACCTTAGCATAATCCGAATGAACTCTCTCCTCTCTTAAGAGAACCAGGCTTGGTCCGGACACCACGGCCTTCTTTAGGTTCGAGATGAGCTCATCGTAAACCACACCTGCCTTGCCCAACGGATTTATAAGTTTCGCCGTTTTGCTATTTTTTGTTTGCTGAGTAACCTTGAACTCCTTCGAAGCCTCAGTTGGCCACACGTACGTCACGTCGCCTATAATCTTAGAGATCAAAGTCGCCACCTTGACCTAATGCCTCGCCTGGCTTTGGGTTCTCACCAACCTCTATGGCCTCGCCAACACTTGTCACCCTAAACTTTTTCTTAAATTTATTCATTACGGTCTATTTTAGAGAAATCATGTATAAGACATTTTAAAGAATTTTCTTTTACAATCATAAATAACAAAAGTTTTCCTTGTAGTAAAAAACGAAAAACTGGGTTATTTCAATCTGTTGACATAAAATGAGGAAGTTTTGGTAGTTTGCTATACAAATATTTGGAATAACCCAATCCAAGAGGTACAAATAATAGTAGGAAAGTTCTTACCCGTATCTCCCGATGATTCCGCAGAAGAAATGTAAAGTACCATGGTGATGGAATATTCATCTACTACGATGTTGCCTGGTACAATTTTTGAAATCGTTATGGCCACCACAGCTAAGGAAACAGACACAGAATTTCGGTGCGGATACATCAAATTCAATAAAGTTTCATTAAGTTCCTTACATTGTTTCATAACATTTTTATGCATCAGGAACTGCTGAGTCGCTATCTCATGTAGTTGACCCTGTTGTTCAGGAAAAGACTCACAAACCCCGTAAGTCGTACTTCTGCAAATTGTTACTTATCTGCCGCTATCCCAGCTTTGAGCATGAGATATAGAAGAAAACGCTGAATGGATACCAGAAAATAAAAACAAATATTAAGAACAGATGGGCAAATCACCAGAAAAAAAGAACAAAATACCAAAAACAGACGAGTAAAAAAATGGAACGACATGAAAATGAAAATCCTGAATGGGCATTTAAATCAGCATTAACGGAACGGCTCTTAGACAGTTTTTCATATACCAAAAACTCATACCTATCTCCTTAGAGGTGTCAACTATAATAGGGGAGCCCAAGCGGAAATTTCGGGATTTAAAGCGTGACAGATTAATATACAGGGGGATACCTTGTACCCAGTTAAGTACCTCCACCAAATATGAGCCCCAGTAAAGGATAAAGGATCAGATTAGTAAAAAAAATGATTATCAGAAATTCTCGAGCGCATCAGATTAAGGTAGGGTGTGTTAATTACATGCTAAAAAGTGTATATTCCACAAATCTGACAATTTGAGAGTGACGTAAAGAAAGGGGAGGGCAGCAAAGTTGTAAGAAAAAAACGTCATCTCGACATTCTCGAGCGTAGCTAAATTTTTTTTTATTTGGAAGGAAATAATTCAAGGATAACGAAAAGTATATAATCTGACGATTTCCGCAAGCCGAAATAACAAATATTCGTCGATAAAGTTTAATGCGTGCAGCTGCGTGATGGCTATATTTCGCTTTCCGCATTTCTACTATTTCTATCAGAACTTCTGATACTGACATAGTGGTCATCATGTTAGCGAATATGGAACACCTGCAAGCAAGAGTAGAAGTTTGGATGGATCTTGGAGTTAGCAATGCACGTCGATTCATCGACGTATCCGCTCTCTACAAAAATTAAGGCCCACAAATTTCGAAGGCGCTTCCAGCTTTGCATGCGTTCACTGGTTGCGATTTCAACCCAGCATTGTACCGACGAGGGAATAAAACTTTTTCTGATGAATTCATAAATTTTCCAAGTAGCATTTCTGGATTTGGGATCAAAGGAGCATAATGTGCAGGATTCACTTGCCACTTGTATGGGTTGAAAAAATTAGACGATGTCAATCAAGCCAGGATTGTCATCTTCAATAAGACGTACAAGGTAAAAGACAAATCACAACCCTTCTCCTTGAGTGTCCGGAATTACGATGCGTGCAATTTGCCACCCTGTGGATCGGAGTTACTCCAACAAGTGTTACGCACAAGATTCAACAATGATTTAAATTTTTTTTTTGTCAGATTAGGCGAATCCCTCTATATAATCGTCAGATTATGATACAGCATGTCTAGGACATAAAGATGAACCATATATATCTTAATCTGACGCGCTTGAGTATTTCAAAATGGCGAATTTTTTTTGCACATTATAATAATGGCCGCGAGTTTGCGTCACATCGAAATCGTCAGATTATTGAATGAGAGCTTTCTTTTGGTTCACTTAACACCCCCTTTGAAATACTGACGCGCTTGATTAATTTTTTTTTTTCATTTTCAATCCTTACGTACAACCACCCGCATCATGCAAACGATCAGATTAACATACGTACATTATTAAAAGTACGTATGCTATCAATATCTGATGCGTTCATGCAACAGTATTTTTTACATATTTAAAAATCTATAGCCGCTTCCCCCACCAATGAAAAGGTATAATATATTATATGAAATTTTTTTCTTCTTATCATCTAAGCTTTTCAACCCAATAGGGTCTCTATGATGCTCGAGCAAATCCTCATTTAGCATCGTGGGCTCCTACTACTACTCCTACTCCTACTACTTTTTGAAGGCAGGATTTCAAACACCAAGAGACAAGTATTTTCCCTCGTAAGAGTACTTGCAGTGTTTTTGAGATATAAAACTAAAATCTATAGGCAATTTGACGAGGATTGGAAAGCAAAGGTAGAAAATGATTTCAATAGAGAAATCAGCTATGGGAATTTGTGAAGAAAAGACCATGAACAGAAATTGACTCAAGACGATAGACTTATGTATGAAAAGAAAGCAAAATACCAAGATCCGACGGACAAAGAATTCGAACGACATGAAGACGAAAATATTAAATGGACATCATAAAAAAAAAATTAAGAACAGACAAACAAAAAATTCAAACGACATGAAAGCGAAAACACTGAATGGGCACTAGAAAAGAAAGCAAAATACCAAAAATAATAATAGGAACGTTCTCGCCCGTATCTCCCGATAATTCCGCAGAAGAGTTCATAGGTGTCATGGTGATGGAACATCTCATAGCCTCCTAAAATTTAGGTGGCTATGAACATCCCCATCTACTACGACGTTTCCTAGTACAGTTTTTGATATCGATACGGCCCCAGCAGCTAAAGGGACCATTTCTGCGTGGATTCATAAACTTCAATAAAGTTTCGTTCGGGTCCTGTTGTATTCTCATAACACTTCGGGGCATCAGGGCCTATTGTCACCATCTCTTGTAGTTGATCAACCGTTGTTTGACTCACAAACCCCGTAAGTCGTACCTCTTACCAAATTGTTCCTCGTTACCTCGTCACTTGAAGATAGTATGCTGTTGTGTTCTAAGTTGGTGTTCAAAAATATTAATATGCCCTGTATATATATTTATTACATACTATGATTTGATATAATAATTTTTTGAATAGTTGTCAGTTTTTGAATAAATAGCGTCAAAAGGATAAAAGAGTTTTTTTGTTAAAAACATTGATGTTAATACCAAATAATTAACAGTTGGTCCTGTGAGTCACGATAGACGAGTTCTGTGGAAATTTCAATCCATCAATAATCGTTATTAGAAATGCTGAAAGATCTGGAAAATATTCGACAAATAATTCAAAAGTCAGACGAAATTACTTGCAAAAATGTTCATTTTCTTCTTTATGGACAATTTCCAAAAAGTTCTGCAGGTAAAAGGAAGATTTTATCATTTTCTGGTTATGACTTTACGATACCCTCTGATGAATACATCTTACACCTAGCTTCTATCTGCAAAACGCTTAGTTGCACAACCTTGGAAGAAATTTGTACCTTATTTCGTTTAGATTTTAAAAGTTTAAAGAATACTAATGAATTAGCAGAAATTCTAATTAAATATGTAACTGAACTTACTAAAAAAAGCTATAGCAGAAATGAAAGTAGCAAGAGCAACAAAAGTTCAAGTGCACATACAAAATGCAGTTCAAAAATTAGCATTTTATCAGAAAAACAAAAAAAATTAATAACGATACAAGACGAAATAACTAAATGCAAAGAAGATTTATTAAAAAAAGAAGAAAATATTATAAATTTGGAGTGTGATATACAAGAACTCAAAGAAAATCCAGAGACGCCAGAATTACAATTACTATTAAAAACCAAAGAAATTCAATTCAACAAAGAGAAGAAACTCTTAAAGATTTATGAAGAACGCATTCTGAATAAAGAAAAGCAGTTCAATAAACAAGAGAAAATCTTCAATATGGTTGACGAATATTCTTCAGAAGAAATCTCTTCTGAAAATGAAAGTATTCAAGAATTTAAAAAAGAAAATAAAAAAAGAGTTCAAGAATGGGCAGATCAGATAAATAATCAAAAGGAGCCAGAAGAAAACTCACTAAGTAAAGTAGAAGAATTAACAAAATCAATAAATTCCCTATTACTTCGACAAACTGTTGCCACTAAACTTAGAAAATTCGATGGCTCATCATGTTTGGAATGGCCAATTTTTTATTCCCAATATAAGTTATCCAATGAAACTTGTTCTTTTACACCTGCTGAAAATGTTTTGAGATTAAACGACAGTCTCAATGGAGATGCTAGAAGCACCGTTGAAATGTTATTAATATCAGCCAAGAAGCCAGATGATATCTTAGATATACTTAATAAAAAATACGGTAGACCTGAATTAATAACACAAGAGCTTTTATCCACCGTACTCAAACTTCCAGCAGTAGAAAACTTTGAATTATTCATTCACTTCAGTAGCGTAGTGAGAAACATAACTGCAACAATCACAGAAGGCAATATGGAATGTTATATCGAAAAAAGAAGTATTCTACGAACGCTTGTAAATAAACTTCCACCACATCTACTAACCCAATGGGGTAGTTACTTAATTGAAAAGAAGATTGCAAGTTGTAAAGAGACATTAGAACAGTTTTCATTCTGGGTTCAACAAATGTCCGATACAGTTTCTAGAATAACATTTATTTCAAATGTGAATACTGAAAGCACTTTCTTAACTCTTCCAGTAAAATATAATAGTAACGAAAATAGATGGGTCACTAATTCGCAAAATCCAGGGCCGAGTAAAATTTGCAAAATTTGTAAGAAAAATCAACATTCAGTAGAAAAATGTAGCAAATTCCAAGAGTTTGATATTCAACAAAGATGGAAATTCGTAAAAAATAACAATATGTGTTATTGCTGCTTAAACAGACACAATGGAAAATGCAGAAAAAGAAAAATATGTGGCATTAACAATTGCGATCGTTTCCATCATAATTTACTGCACAAAAATATTACTCAAATAACAAATACAAACGAATTAAATACATGCGTTGAAGTAGTAGAAGGTAAAACACTACTGAAAGTATTACCAATAAAAATAAAAGGTCCCAATAAAGTAATCAAGATAACCGCATTACTAGATGAAGGAAGCACTACGACATTAATTGATTCGGAAATTGCTGCAGAATTAGGTTTAACTGGCCCAATTTCACCTTTATGTTGCAAATGGACTGGTGAAATATTCAGACATGATCAAGATTCCCAGATTGTACAGGCAAAAGTAGCAAATCAAAACTCTCCTACTTTTCATAAACTTCAAAATATTAGAACTGTCAGTGAATTAAATTTACCATGGCAACGATATGACTTAAAGCACCTGTTGCTAAGATTCCCCTTTATACAAAATGTAGATGTGGATCTAGAAGATAGAGCCCAACCCACTTTACTAATAGGCCAGAATAACGCACATCTTATTATTTCGCGGCAGACTATTCAACCGTTTTTAAATGGACCTATTCTATCCAAAACAACAATCGGCTGGACATTACATGGGTACGTAGGATCAACAAGTAATGATCAAATTGGCTACCAGAAAGAAGAAGTAGTTGTGGTATGCTGCGAACCATGTGATGAAAAACTTCATGGTATAGTAACATCATATATGAAGCTCGAAAGTTTTGGTATAGTACAAACCAAACGAAACTTTACGCATTCCAAAGAAGAAGAAAGAGCCTTGGCTATTGCTGAAAATTCCATAAAACTTGTGAATGGCCAATTTGAGGTTAAACTTCCATGGAAACAAAATGATCAACAACTGCCAGAATCAAAAAAGATTGCAATGCAAAGATTTTTTTGTCTAGAAAGACGATTGGCAAAAGATTCTCAATTAAGTAAACATTACATAGCAGAAATCCAAAAAATATTAGAGAAAAATTATGCTACCCCAGTCAGTCAAAAAGAACTTGAAAAAGTGAAAAGAATTTGGTATTTACCGCATTTTCCAGTGATAAATCCAAATAAACCAGGAAAAGTAAGAGTTGTGTTTGATGCAGCAGCAAAGAGTCACGGTTGTTCATTAAATGACTTTATATTAACGGGTCCTGATATGCTCTCACCACTATTCGGAGTTCTAATAAGATTTCGCATCCATAAAATAGCCTTTGCGGGGGATATAAAGGAGATGTTTAACAGAGTTAATATCTATTATGAAGACACCTTCACGCAATGTTTCTTGTGGCGCAATTTAGGTAAAAATGCTCCTTTAAACACTTACAGAATGAAAGCTATGCTGTTCGGTACCACTTCATCACCTTTTCTAGCTCAATTTGTTAAAAACTACAATGCTAGACAGTTTGAAGATCAATACCCAAAAGCAGTAGATGCCATTATTAATAATCATTATGTAGATGACTGGCTTGATGGCGCAAATTCTGAAGAAGCAGCAATAATACTTATAAATAACGTCATAAATATTCACGCCAAGGGAGGTTTTGAAATTAGAAATTTTATTGCCAATTCACAAGAAGTTTTAAAAGATATTCCAAAAAATCTGTTAAATGAGAAGGTCAATACAGAAGTGAACAAAAAAACCAACGAGGAACGTGTTCTTGGCATGATCTGGGATTCAAAAAAAGACAGTTTTAATTTCAATCTTAAATTAAATAAAGTTCCTAGAAATATTTTGGATGGATCGTCAGTTCCTACAAAGAGGCAAGTTTTAAAAACAGCAATGTCCGTTTATGATCCACTAGGTTTATTGTCTCCAATTAGTATTAAAGTCAGAATACTTCTACAAACCATATGGCGTAGCGCAGTTGGTTGGGACGACGGAATTACTGATAAAATGTTTCAAAAATGGGCAATCTGGTTACGAGATTTGAAAAAGGCAATGGAAATTGAAATCCCTAGTTGTTATTGTCTTCGATTATTAGACGATGCTTCTTTCATTGAGCTACACACATTTGTAGATGAGTGAAGAAGCTTATTCTTCAGCGAGTTATCTTCGTATGGTATATGACAATTACATGCAAGTAACTTTAGTTGCTTCCAAAGCCAGAGTTGCTCCTCTTAAAACACTCACAATTCCAAAATTAGAACTACTTGCTGCAGTTATGGGGGCACGTTTATCGCAGACAGTTATACAAAACCTGAAGTTAAATGTTAAAAGGAAATATTTTTGGTCTGATTCCAAAACCGTTTTGAGATGGCTTTATAATGACAAAAAACTTCAGACATTTGTAGCAACTCGCGTAGGAGAAATTTTGGAAACAACGACTGCTGATGAATGGAAATGGGTACCTTCAGAAATCAATGTAGCAGATGCATGCACAAGAAGTACCTCAAGGAGCACTATAAATGATAGCTGGCTAAATGGTCCCAAGTTTCTTTACGAAAAAGAAGATAGTTGGCCACAATTTTCACAAGATGTAGACATAAGTAAAGAAGAAATTTTAATGGAATCCGTAGAAGTAAAAATTGTATGTATTTCAGACGCTCTTCCCATAATTAAAAACCATTATAGTTGGATAAAATTACTACGTATAACTGCTATAATTAAACAAGTACTAGATATCCTAAAAAAAGTTCCTATAAATGAAAAATCTCCATTCCTTCCTTGTGAATCCCTTAAATGGGCTGAGACTAAGTGGTGGAAACTAGTACAATGTACTTGTTTTAAGATTGACTTACAGAATCTCCACAAAAATAATCAAAATACAACTGGTAGACTTAGAAAACAGTGCATTTATCTTGACAAAGACGATATAATTAGGATTTCAAGTAGAACAAGTAAAATAAACACGACAACGTCCATAATATCTGTGGATCCTGTAGTTCTTGATGGTTCTCACCCATATACGCAGAAGATGATATTACATGTGCACGCAAAAAATGCTCATCAAGGTATTGAGACCATCATTAATAATCTGCGAAGAAACTTCTACATCCCTAGAATAAGATCAGTTGTTAAGAAGACTGTAAGGTTTTGTCAAATATGTAGACGCCGAGAGGCAAAACAAATGCAACCAAAAATGGGATCGTTGCCCAAAGAAAGACTTTTCTGTTTTAAGAAACCTTTCTGGGCTACGGGAATAGATTACTTTGGACCATTTCAAGTAAAAGTTGGTAGAAGATTGGAAAAACGGTATGGCGTTTTATTCACTTGTTTGACGATGCGAGCCATTCATGTAGAAATAGCCCATTCCCTTAGTACAGACTCCTGCATAATGGCTATACGCAGATTTTTAGCAAGAAGGGGCGCAGTAAATGTGATAATGTCCGATAATGGAACCAACTTCAAAGGTGCAAATAGAGAACTACTTGAAGCTTTAGACGAACTTCAACTGGAGAAAGTAGCTGAGGATGTAACAAGCAGAGGTATTTCCTGGAAATTTAACTCTCCAATTTCTCCATGGAAAGGAGGAAGCTGGGAGCGTCTAATTGGCTGCTTCAAGAGAGCTCTTTCGGCGATTATGAGTGACAGACATCCTACAGACGAAGTTCTCCAAACTTTGTTCGCTGAATGTGAATATATAATAAATAGTCGTCCTTTAACACACGTGTCTGATGATCCAAATGACAAAATTAGCATTAGTCCAAATGATATCTTAATTCTGGACTCTGAGAAAATATTAACTTCACCAGGTTTTTTTTCCAAAGAAGATTCATTTACAAAAAAACAGTGGAGAGTAGCTCAATATTTAATAGATATATTTTGGAAACGTTGGTTAAAAGAGTATTTAGCTACACAAATTACCAGAAGCAAATGGAATGACGAAGATAAAAACTTGAGAGAAGGAGATGTAGTCATAATAAATGAAAATGATTTTCCCAGAGGGCAGTGGCCACTTGGAGTAATAACCAAAACCTACAAGGCAGAAGATAATGTTGTACGTGTAGTCGATGTTAGGACTGCTCACGGAGTTTATAGACGACCTGCCAGAAAAATTTTTAAATTTAATACTTGTGTTGATAAAAGTGATATCAACACCGGGGGGGACTATGTTCAAAAATATTAATATGCCCTGTATATATATTTATTACATACTATGATTTGATATAATAATTTTTTGAATAGTTGTCAGTTTTTGAATAAATAGCGTCAAAAGGATAAAAGAGTTTTTTTGTTAAAAACATTGATGTTAATACCAAATAATTAACAGTTGGTAATGCTCAAATAAATCTGTTTTTAGAAAATCGCTATTTCAAAATCTGCGAACAAAAATTTAATGCTAACCAAATTCTAATAAATTACATTAATATAGTATAACATGGAAATTTTTCCACTTCCTATTACACTCTTACTTAACAATATGAATTAAAGATAAACATTTTAACTTTCCCAAAAATTTTCCATTACGATCCATTTTAGAGAATGCGTTTATACTGGGTGTATATTCGACAGACAACATTTTATCACAGAGAGCCCTCGTTAATTGATGAATTTTGATATGAGAACATGAATCCTTAAATAGCGTAAATACTAAGATATCAATAAAAAATGTTTTTTTTTTTGATTTACTAAGATTTTGTTAAATACACGAAATATTCAAAATTTACCACTAGCTTATTGGATTAGCATTTAGAAATATTAAGTCGTTACAAATTATTCAAGTACGTGCAGAGTTTTGTTTGAGAGACAGAGAGAGATTCTTACTTTTTTTAACGAAAAATGAACAGAGAATTTAAAAAAATATTAATAAAATGGGACCAGAACCCAATGGTATATTATTATTTAAAAAGCATGTTTTGCATACAATAAGTACTTTTCATTTGATCCTTTCTTTATTAATCCTTGCAAACCAATATTAGAAATGATTGAAATACTCCTAAACGATTGCAAATTTTCATAATAGTTGTAAGCAGTAACAGAAAACACAGCACATAGATTTTTTGAGTTAAGAATCAGTGGTAAATGAGTTTTGATATAACTTATATAATACACATATAATTAAGTTATAACGTAATGGTAATGAATAATATAAATCATGCAAATTAAATTCACATAATTAAGTTACAATAACCAAATGTTGTGCACATAAAAGCAACGAAAGTGTAAGTTGTAAATAATAAGTTAAATAATATTTACGTGGTGTTTATATGTATTAATTACAACTTTTTGGTCATAAGAAGATTTAGCCATTTTATTCGCTAAAAAGGAACACAAACTTTCCGCCATATTGATAAAAAATAAACAAAAAAATGTAATTTGGATCTCAATCTGCATTAAAATTGCAATATGTAGACACAATAAGGTTACATTTTGAAATATTTATTTTTGTATATATGTTACGGTTAAAGTGTTTACTTGGCTAGTTTATAGACTAGCTGGATAGTATACAAACTATCCAAATGTCCTGCTATTTTGATGGAAAATCATATTTCTACTAAAATAGCTATGAATATTGGTTGATTTGTATACTAACCAGCTAGTTTACAAACTATACAATATTTCTCGCCAAAGTACAAACCACAAGAAAAGTAAACAAATTAACCGACATTTTTGGCTAGTTTACAAACTATCCACAGTATTTGGATAAAGTGTGAACTAAATATTCGTAGTAATACATAATAACCAGCTCGTCGGTTAGTATGTAAACTAACCAATTCTCTTCGGTTAATTTATTAGAAAAGTGAGGTTATAGTTATGACAAGTGTGTGTTATTATTGTTTACTACTGTGGTGCCTTGTGAAATTTGTTTAAAAAGAGGTTATTAAAAATTAATCAACAGCAACAATTTGAAAACCTACTTTTGGAAGTTTATGAACAAAAGTCGCAAAATTCAAAAAAATTAATGAATGAGAGTGATTAAAGTGAACTTTTGCAATGTATAAAAATAATACGCGAAACTGGACCTAACACGAGTAACAAAAATTATTATTATTTTTGTTGGAAAAAATAAATATATTGGCACCTAATTTAACTTAAAAAATACTTGGACTGACCGCATGACAAGTGAACATTTATCCAATGAACCACTTATTCGATTTTGCCTTGGGTACTTCATTCATATATTTAAATAAAGATTATTGATTGTTTAAATAATTTGATTCTAGGAATTTAGATTAAATTTTATTTGTTTTTTGGCCACTCTATACCTACATATTGGAAAAACACCAACCTCATTTGCAAATTTTTGGCCGTTGTCACTCTGAAACACGTAAGGGCTCCCTAGGTCTGCAAATACTTCTAATAGGTGTTCAGCTACTTCTCTAGCCTTCTTTGTTCTCTCAACCTGACTTATTTGGTTAGGTGGTCTTGATAGACAAAAATAAACTTGAAGTCACCATCCGGTCTAGTTTGTAAGTCAATAAGACAGATTTGGCGCCGAGCCTTTAAATGATTTGAAACAATTGGTTTTACGACAATACCTTTCTTAGTTTTGTTCTGTTTGAGCTGACATGTTTCGCAAGTTTCAATAAATAATTTAACCGTTTCCTGTGTTTTATTTAATAATTATGTTATTGCCTGACGACCTCCATGCCCAGTTCCCTGATGGGTACAGGGTTACCAGGTTTTTGAAAGAGATGACGGACAGACAGGGGATTTTAAGGGAAATAGGGGGAAGTAATAACAACTCGGTCTATTTTTACTCTTTTAATCAAAATTACTTATTTTGCAAGAAATCCTTACCTAATTTTGGTAAAGATACACTGAGGTGATTTTACAAATAATAAGGTGAAAATGTAAAGTTAGAAAATCGAGAAATCGCAAATCGAAATCCAAAGTCAGAAAACATTTTCACCTTATTATTTGAAACACCTCAGTCTATCTTTACTAAAAAATAGGTACGGATTTTTTACAAAATAAGTAATTTTGATTAAAAAAATTAAAATAGACAGAGTAGTTTTTACTTCCCCCTATTTCCCCTAAAATTCCTTGTCTGTCCGTCATCTCTTTCAAAAACCTGGTAACCCTGGATGGGTAGCTTTAATGGCATCATAATATTCACTCAAACGTAAAATAATCTTTTCAGATTTTTTATGTAAAATTACATAAGATGAATCGATTCTCTATAAAAGTATTTAGCACGTAATAATAATTTTTGTTACTCGTGTTAGGTCCAGTTTCGCGTATTCTTTTTATACATTCAAAAGTTCACTTTAATCACTGTCATTCATTAATTTTTTTGAATTTTGCGACTTTTGTTCGTAAACTTCCAAAAGTAGGTTTTCAAATTGTTGCTGTTGATTAATTTTTAATTACCTCTTTTTAAACAAATTTCACAAGGCACCACAGTAGTAAACAATAATAACACACACTTGCCATAACTATAACCTCACTTTTCTAATAAATTAACCGAAGAGAATTGGTTAGTTTACATACTAACCGACGAGCTGGTTATTATGTATTACTACGAATATTTAGTTCACACTTTATCCAAATACTGTGGATAGTTTGTAAACTAGCCAAAAATGTCGGTTAATTTGTGTACTTTTCTTGTGGTTTGTACTATGGCGATAAATATTGTATAGTTTGTAAACTATCTGGTTAGTCTACAAATCAACCAATATTCATAGCTATTTTAGTAGAAATATGATTTTCCATCAAAATAGCAGGACATTTGGATAGTTTGTATACTATCCAGCTAGTCTATAAACTAGCCAAGTAAACACTTTAACCGTAACATATATATAAATAGTTTGTTTTTTTTTTCGTAATCTTTCAAATAAATTTTAAAACCATTGTTTTAGGGAAATGATAAGGCGTATTAATTTTTACAAACTAAAATTAAATGTTTCGTCAGAGAATTTAGGTAGATTACACTAACTTTTTAGACAAAATGTAAGTTTAATATTAAGGTTTACCTAGTTGCTATTAGTGAGATATTTATGATGTAATGTCATTTTGTAAGAAGTAACTCTATAATGTTTATACCTATTGGTCTTCATTAGATATATAAATAATAATTCTATAGGTAAAATCAAATTATATCATGACATAACAACTCTTAACAACGTTTTAAATCCATTTGTAATTACCTAACAACATTATCTTTCTATAAAGTCATAAGTTAGTTACAACTGGAGTTATAGCAACTACTGTAAAACGTATACTATTAGGTTGTATATATCTACCACAAAAGTGGCATAATAATATATAATAACGGTATAGTGTATTAGAATATGTAAGTTGTTGAGTTTTAAGAAACGTTGTTGCAACCTCGGTATAACCCTTATATAACTTTTTGTGTTAATTGGGATCAGTAACAAGGACTTTTGACTGCCAGCTTGCCAGCTACGATACAGCTGTGGGTTACGTAACTGCCACTTTGACTGGACATTGAAAAACCGGCCCTAAATCCCAAAAAAATCTATGTTGAGTTAACTCTGACAAACGTAAGCTAAAACCGACCTTAGCTGAATGTAACACTGTATTTCGTCTTTTTCTAGTATTTTAAATATTTTGGCGGGGAGATATCTCAGTATTACATTCAACAAAGATCGGTTTTAACTTACGTTTGACATGTAATACTGACAATGTAACACTGACTTTCATATTTTTCTAGCATTTTGAATATTTTGACCAAGATATCTCAGTGTTACATTCAGCTAAAGTCGGTTTGACATAGTTAACTCAAAATCTCACTGTTGCTTTTAACTATCGAAACCATCTTTATGGGTTCTCTATAAAGGGACGTTGCTCCCTTATAATAAATTTTTGGATTATGTTCATATGAACTTTCGGCCTTATTTTTACCTGTATAAAATATTAACCTCTAATTTTGGAACAGCCTGTATAAGAAACTGTTTTTTAAAAGAACAAAAAAAATGAAAATACGAGTAGGTAGGTATCTGAATTATAAGTATACGTAACATTACCTAAATAATATTATTTTTACAAGATTTGATTGAAGTTTGAGTAAATTCTCATGAGAGCGCCGTCTTTTTAATGATTTTTTCCTGCTCTTTGATTTTTATAAATGGAATCATTGATGTGGCACCAGACGAATAAAAAATAACACTATAAGCTACTTATGACATAACAGCGTCACGCAAACCTTACCATTAAACCACAATACAGCAATTATTACATACATATATGATGATTTAAATTGATCAAAATTGGACAATTTTAAAATGTACATCATCTCTGCAGTAATAATAAATCTAACATACCTACATAGGTATACGTAAATTAATAGGTAAACATTTATTACATTTATGGAAAGTTTTGTTGAGGAATATTAAATAAATTTATGTTTGTTATAACAATCGTAATTGTTTTTGTAAATTTGACAATAAAAAATAATTGATAGTCATATCTATTAATATTGTCATCACAAAATAAGTACATTTTTTAAACTACTTGTACCAAAGTAAAAAAATAGAAACTACAGGCCTGCTGGGTAATCAGTGAACATCAATATTATTA
The DNA here is from genome assembly GCA_927349885.1 of Psylliodes chrysocephalus. Classification (NCBI taxonomy): domain Eukaryota; kingdom Metazoa; phylum Arthropoda; class Insecta; order Coleoptera; family Chrysomelidae; genus Psylliodes; species Psylliodes chrysocephalus. Next base: position 12,686,439 of record OV651818.1, on the reverse strand, counting down.
AATAAATTAGGTAATTTGAGTAGGCGAATTAGTACGCCCTTACATAAAGTTCCTGCTCAGTGAAATCACAGTGGTATTATTAGTAAGGGTAAAATAGGATAGATATTAAGGGAGCAACGCCCAATAATTTGAGTTAATTTTTACTACAGAATCCAATAACTTTGAAATTAAATATTTAGGCAATCGTTTGAGCTATATGCGATTTGTAGCATTCAATTTCGTTGAACTCTACAAAATACTAGGTATGTACACTGTACAGTGCGGTCCATAAGTAACGGATACATTTATTTTCTATGTAATTTACAATTTCTGAGAAAACTCCTTGAACACGTCCATTTTTATTTATTTATTCTTTAATTTCAAACAATCATTCAGCCTAATTACATGAGATTTACAAAATTAAATAGTAAAAACATTAATATCGACCGTATAAAGGTAAATTATGATAAACTAGCAGGTAGGTACATATCTGTACCTCGGAGCCAGACTATGTTAAGTCCAAATTGGCCAAATTTTAGGTAAATATGTTAAGTGACTCAAAATTTGGCGGCGCATCGTTTGGCATTTTCCATTTTGACGTATCTTTTAAAATAACAAAAATAGCTCATTTTTAACTACGCTAAGCCCACAGTCCACACTCTAAAATGAATATATTAAAAATGCTCTCCTGAAAAACTAAGTTTTTGGACTTACCATACTCTGGCTCTGGGGTACAGATATAGTTTTCTATAGACTGTTCTAAATAATATTTTAACACTCTTATTTTTAAATTGCCTTTGGCCTAAGGAAAAATCTAAGTCAGGTAAATCAGTGATTTCGTTTGCGTTTCTAAGCATGTAAGAGGATGAGATCTTTTAATACGCACTTACCATGTTTGTTTACAAATTTAAAACATTAAAAATGTTAAAAATCTTTAATGTGGTTGAAAATTGAGAGAAAAAAATACTTGCTTATGAAATGTAGATTATTCCTTTCAACTTTTAGCTGTGCTGCTATATCCACAAGACGAACAACTGACCATATTGTCTTGTTTGTCTTTAAAGTGGGAAATTTAAAATTAACAGTAATACTAAATAAATACTAAAACATTAAACACTTTTTAAAAATGTCTATAAAACATACGCATGATAGAAGTTTAAATTATGACATAAAACATCCAAATTATTAACAGATTTTAATCACTAAAATTATAAACCAATTTTAGAAAACATTTATTATATGAAGATGAGTCATCCATAGTACAACATGGCTACCACTTGTGTCAGATCGATTAGATTAACGCGAACACGGCATGCTTCTTCCTGACTATATAATATATGTTCTAAGCACATACTTTGATTTTCTTTTACTATACGGAGAATGGTCGCACTGCGTATCTTTCTGAGTGCCTTTTAAACCGCCATTTTGAACCCTTATTACGTGTTGCCTACATCTTGGCGCAATATTTTTAATAGGTGCGTTTTAATCATCCGCTTCTGCTTCGGAATTTTCGGTTTTCTTGTTTTAATCTGACAGGTTAAAACGACTAAACCGAAAATTCCGGAAGCAGAAGCGGATGATTAAAACGCACCTGATATTTTGCTTGCTGCTGTCAGTGTCAGTGAATATTATTTTTGGAGTCACAGTTTATTGCTAATGAATCAGTTAGCTCACTCGGACCAGTTGAAAGTTCCAAAATAACATCCACTCCATGGATACAAATTCAGAATACGCTGAAGACTGCTGTTTTATTATAGTCGGTTGTCATGTATTGTATTATCCGAGTTGCGATGTGTATAAACTGGAACATTGAGATCAAAAGTGCCGACGCAGAGTGAGCGATCTGATTCTTACGCTATAAACTGTGTCATAGGAATCAAAATGGCCGCGCCACATACTTTGATTTTCTTTTGCTATACGGAGAATGGTCGCACTGCGCAGCTTTCTGAGTGCCTTTTAAAAGGAGATAGAAAACTCCGCCATTTTGAACTCTTATTACGTGTTGCCTATATCTTGGCGCAATATTTTTAATAGGAGCGTTTTAATCATCCGCTTCTGCTTAGGAACTTAGATAATATAATAGCAGATAGGCCACCACTGCATAAAGTTATACAATACTAATGTCGCTATCATATAATCAGTATCTCTCTTTCTAATGAAGGCTTTCTCACTCGTTTTAGAATTCTCAGCAGTAGCGTACCGTAAAACAATTTCACTGGGTCATTTTTAATGCGAAAATGTTGACCAAGTAGAATATAAAATAAAATGTTTTAAAAGGTAGGTAGGTGCATTTTTAATGAAGTGAAAACAAAATATGACTTTTTTGTTATGAATACAATATTAATAATAATTACTTTTAACACCACAACACGAACAAATTTAAATTAAACACTGGAATAATTGTCTGAGAAAAGCTTTGCCAAACTGACAAATACAAATAAAGAGATAGAGATATTAATCTGTTTCTCTCTAATTAGAATTCTCGACCATATTATCATGGCGACACAAATATTGTTTACTGTCCTCTCTTTACTACTTACTTACTCTGAGCTTAGGAATTGTCGGTTTTCTTGTTTTAATCTGACAGGTTAAAACGACTAAACCGACAATTCCGGAAGCAGAAGCGGATGATTAAAACGCACCTGATATTTTGCTTGCTGCTGTCAGTGTCAGTGAATATTATTTTTGGAGTCACAGTTTATTGCTAAAGAATCAGTTTGCTCACTCGGACCACTTGAAAGTTCCAAAATAACATCCACTCCAGGGATACAAATTCAGGATACGCAGAAGACTGCTGTTTTATTATAGGCGGTTGTCATATATTGTATTATGCGAGTTACGCAGTGTATAAACTGGAACATTGAGATCAAAAGTGCCGACGCAGAGTGAGCGATCTGATTCTTTAGCTATAAACTGTGTCATAGAAATCAAAATTGCTGCGCCTTATGTTGGGCGTGTCGGACCTTTCTCTTGCCCCGTATAGTAATCAAAGTATGTGGTTCTAACTTAGAGCATATAATAGTGCTCTAAGGGTTCTAAGATTAAAACTAATGTATCTGTCAGATTTATGCACATACCACATACTTTGATGTGGCACACACTAAATCGAACTACGTGGATTTATGTAAAATTTTAAGAGATGACATCAGAAACATGGCGGAAACCTTAGACTAGGTAATAAAGAGAGGACCCATAACGACGCTGAAAAGCTTGTTCCATTCTGACACCAACGATATTCGACCAAAGGCGTAACATGTTGGAAATAAGAAAACGAACTTGTATTTTATGTTATTAGTACTTTATTGATCTTCTTATGTATAAAGCAAGTTCAAAGCGTAAAATTTAAAATAAATAAGTAACAATAAATAAGACTCAAGAAAAAAAATATATTGAAATAAACTGAATGAAATCGTTTACATAATAAAATGAGTGTTTGTTTTTAAATTCCGCAAAATAAAACATAATGATCTACATGTATTACAAAAAGGATTTATTTTTAGTTAATAATGACACTACTCAGATAGCACAGACACGTTTTAAAGACATATTAAAGACGTTTGTTCAACGACGTTCGTGACGTTTTGAAGATGTACGCTAATATCCAGAAGATTTTTTAAAGGCATCTATAGAACGTACATTGTTACAAAACAAGGAGTCTATACGTCTATACGTCTTTAAGACAAACCGTATTAGACATGTTTAATCCGTCTATTTACTTGATGGAAACTCGTTTAAAAAACTAAATGAATACGTGACTACTATATTTATTAGTATAGGCACCTTCTTTGGCTGCATGTATTTAGGGAATTCAGGAAATACAGTGGGAACTGCTCCATTTAGTAAACGTCTTTTACCCCATAAAAAAATGTCTTTCAAAAGGTTTTGAACACAATTTATCATTTGGCGTAGGCATCCAATTTGAAATTTTCGTTGCCTGAATCCAAAGATTTTTTTTTTTGAATCTAAAATCAAACAACAAATAAACAATGCTGCAATTAAATAAAAAGTAAACCTAAATTAGAATTTAATAAAAGTTAATATTTAGAATTGTTCTACACGCCATTGAAAAAAATTACTTGTTTGGTCATTTTAAGATCATCAATTGCTTAAATATCAATAAAAAAACATAAAATAAACAAACTTGGTGAGTAAAATGTATTACCCTGGAGTGAGACATGTACAATATGTAAATACCAAGTTGTGTAACACCAAATTAAATGAAAAATATAAGAAAATATATAAAGTAAAAAGGATTGATGTTTATCATTTACCTACCTGTGAAATGTAATTGCTTCTTTCTTGCCGCTATAACTTTTACCCTGATATACCTCACAATAAACCATTGTAATAAACCAATTATTAAATGTCGTTTAATTCAAAAATTATAAATAAACACGTACAAAACCTTCGGTGTCACCGAAATGCTAAGCACCAAAATAGTGGCTGCCAATAGATAATCGGCACAGTGTACGTGTGTTCGATATACTTGTTAGGCGTCATTTCTTTATTATTTAGTCTAAGGCGGAAACTACCAATAAAATCACCGTAGCGAAAGTGTTGTCAACCTCTGAAAAGTCACTCTTCTGTCAAACCACCCTCGTACGCTACCAATGTCGCAAAACGCAAAATAATAAATTTTGTTTAAAAGCATGGTGAGTTTGTTTAGGCATAAGGTAGTGGAAATCTTGACAATTTGGTTCCATATTTTTTATAATAACAAATAGAGAACTAGTTTTTTTTTAATTTTGTGGAGCGGCTAATATGGAATATTTCACATTTCTCGCCTTATTGCTATCCCATATTACCCACGAGTAAAAATTTATTAAAATTTTTACTGTACCGAAATTATGGCTATTGCTTTGCGGAAAGAACAAAAACAATGAGGTGCGAATAATAATGTATTGTCACGAATTGCATTTAAAAATAATTAGATTTTTATTAAAGATAAAATAAAGTACTTTCCAAAAATATATTTCAACTTAAATTTTAATAAAGCCATTTCCAAAAATATAATTTTATTTCAATCTTTTTAATTTCCATTCAATTCCAATTTGTGTTTAATATTACATTTAAAGTTATTTAAAACAATAACAATCTTTTCGTCTAGTAATTAAAAACTTTATTTTATGTTGAAAATAAACAATGCACTCAATTCGGTTATGCTGATTCTACAATTTCAAAACAATGTTAGGGTCAGCTAGCCAAATTGACAAAACAAAAAATAACAACATTTTTGGCACAACCGAGGCTATAAGTTCTTCGGCTGTGACGAAAATCGGCAGTAGGTAATACTATGCTGTATTACAGCAATAAAAATAAAAATAAAAATAAAGTCGTGACATTCCAGCTTGCTGTTAAAATATGTGGTAAGGTTTTTTATAAATCTAATAAAATAAAATAAAATAAAAAAGGTATTTCTGAGAAAAGTAACTAGTTGGTTCTTTAAAGTCTTTATAGTATATATATATTGTATATTTGGGGTGTATTATTATATTGGGGATTTCTGGACGGTTCAGGTGATTTTAGTTTGTATTTATTAAAGATTTGTAGTTTTTTATGCAGTGACTTTTATTCCTTCCCAAGTAGCGTAAAGCCAAGCCAAGCGTAATAAATCATAAGAAAGGTTCTCCAGTGAGTATTTTCGGGTGGCGCAAAGATCTTCCTCAACTGGAAGATCGTTTGGGCGATCCGAAATACGCAGTGGCGTACCCCACGATTAATTGGTTTGCCTAACAAGCCACTTAACGTGACAGTACTATATAAAGTTTTAAAGTATTTGGCGTATATGAATCTATTCCATATGACCCTATATGAAAATTCCCTATTACCCTCCGTTTTTTTATTTTCGGACAAAAATTCATTTTTTTGAATATATTTTTTTAATTGCCGAATACGATTTTATTTTAAATTTAGTACCTGTCACTCTTTGGAGAACTATTTAATAATGAAATATTGCAGCTCCAAACACTTAAGTATCTACGTCATCACTCTATAAGCAATCGGTATTCCCTATATGCCGACTTTATAATTATTATGCTAACTTTTAGATCTACTAAGAAACGATCTTTGGTAATTATCAAATTTACCAAACTTAATAGATAATATCTTATGACACAAAATATATCTTTTAATAATTTAGGCAGGTATTATTATTAGTTATTTTATTCCTTTAAAATTTGTTAATTTTTCTCCGGAGAAGTAGGGGAGATCAGGGTAAGATAACGAACGGGGTAAGATGACGAACTTCTATATTTAAATAACATAATTAATTTTTGAAGTGCCATCTAGGTACAAATGTGCCGCATTAAAATTGATGCGCAGTTGTCCTGCCCGCTCATTACTGCACCAGTGATACGTCAACAACGATTTTTATAGCATGGCTTGTAATATTTTCTAAATTTATTAACGATTTGTGCCTTTCTCAGGCAAGTAAACAAATCCAATGTGTTATCAACAATTCTTTAATAGGTACCAATAGGTATTGCCATTACAATTGTTGAAGTTTTGTTTTTGTTTACATTTTAGCATCGACATTTAATCAATTCACACACGGGGGTAAAATAACGGAGGTAAGATGACGAACTCGTCATCTTACCCCAAGCAAAGGTCAGTATTATTTTACAGAATGCCGCGGGTGTACAAGCGCAAAACCAATCGTAGGAAGTGGAGTGAAGGTTCCCTTGCAGCAGCTTTGAGGGAAGTACGCAAAGGATCTTTAAGTTGTAACACAGCTGCAATAACTTACGATATTCCTGAGCCTACGTTATGAAGATACTTAAAAAGAGATGCTCCAGGCGAACAGACGAAAGAATTTGTTAGCTACCTAACAAAATGTAACCAACAATACCTTGGATTAACTTCCTCGCAAGTTCGGAAACTCGCATATTAATATGCTGAAGTGAATAATATAGAACACAGGTTTAACAAGGAAACAAAAGCATCCTGAACTGATTGGTTCAAATCTTCTAGTTCACGTAACAAGTTAAGCCTTAGAAATCCTGAAGCGACTTTAATTGTATGGCTACGAGGATTTAATAAGATCGCTGTCGAATTTTTTTTTTACAATTTTGGAAGAAGTTAGGACCAAATACAAGTTTAAAGCAGACCACATCTACAACGCAGACGAATCTGGTCTTTCAACTGTGCCAACGAAGCTACCAAAAATCATCACTCCAACAGGACAACGACGAGTTGCTAAAATAGTGACAGTTGAGAGAGGTCGAAATACAACTTTGGTGTATTTTTGATATTTGGCCGAGTTAGAATGAAACCCGAGTTGTTAAATGGTTGTCCTCCCGGTTCTGATGGTAGGACACAACCTTCAGGCTGGATGACGGCGCAAATTTTTCTTGCATACTTAAAACACTTTGCGCACTATACAAAATCATCTGTTGATGATCCCGTATTGTTAGTAGTTGATAATCACAGTTCCCATATTTCCCTTCCTGGAATCAACTTCTGCCGAGAAAATGGAATTGTGCTTGTAAGTTTTCCTCCCCACACAACTCACCGATTACAACCATTAGACGTTTTTCGGACCTTTTTAGCCATTTTATTATCAAATGTTTGATTCGTTTCTAATAAGTCATCCAGGAACTCCAATAACCGACAAAAATATAGGACCTTTGTCCGGGGAGGCTTACTGCAGGGCAGACAATGTAAATAATGCTGTAAACGGCTTCAGAGCTTGTTGCATTGAGCCTTTTAACCCTCTAGTTTTTGATGACAGTGATTTCGTATCTTCAAAAACAACTGAACGTGATGAACAACCTGAAGTTAACGGTTCCCTTTTGATAAATGATGGTGATGATGACGATGCCAGGTTGTCAATAAAAAACACGGATTCGTCGTCATCTGATGAAGAGGATCAAGGACCTCTGAGTGTGTTGGCGAAAAAATAGAATCTTTTACAACACCTGAACATACCACATCAAATGAAACATTTAAAACTTTTGTGCATATTCAACTTACCCCAATAGGTTCGTCAACTTACCCCGGGTATGGGGTAAGTTGACGAAAATTGCATTTTTACTTTTTTTGTTACTTGCAGAAAATTAATTTATATTTTTATACTTTTGGTAAGATTAACGTTACACAATGTCATGAACATGTTTGTACTGATATGTATTTAACTTTCAAATAAATTACTTTTCTTTGTATTTTCATTTTCTCTTAGTATCGTCATCTTACCCCGATCTCCCCTGCATTTCTTGTAGAATTTATTAAATTTTTTTTCTATAAGTACTCCTATACTTTGATTTGTCTATTCTATCGTCTTTTATAAAACTCCTGAACAGTTAAAATTTTATAAATCGACATCTTGTATTGGAATAAAAATAAAAGAAAAAACGTTTTCAATAAATAAATATATTTACAATTAATTTAATTCACAATATAATAAAAGTATTTAAACATTAACAGAACAAATACTCCACAGTTACTTCTTAAATCTCCCGACGACGATCTTCCATTTTTTGAATGCGCGTTCAATTTACTAGAACTTCGATCATTTGAACTACTAGCAGTAGAAGAAAGTGTGGGAATATTCATATAAACAGATCTGTCATTTCTAGCTTGAGCTGGTCGAAAGTTATGATTGAGTTTGCCTCTTGCTCCAGATAGAAATCTAAATTCTTGTATCTAAATAAACAAAAAGGAGGTTAGGAATAAAAAGGTTTAAAACATCGTAAATGTGGTATATCAGTAAAGGAAAGTAAAAAGTCTTATCCACAATTTTATTTTTGATAGAATCCCAAATGAAGCTACTAGTTTTAGTTAGTACCTACTACTAACGAATGTTGTACACTTCGCGCCATATAAAACTGGTACCTACAACTCTTATAACGAGAAATCGTGCTTTTTAAGCTGTGTAAATTGATCTTTTAAAATGTGTGAATGTTAAACTACTTTATAGGTTATAATTTCTAGGACAACGTTGCCAGCACAACGAAAATATTAGTAGATATAATGAAAGAACTAATTTTGTAAATCAATAAAATGCAATGAAAACATTTAGCACAGCATTAATGCAAAAAGAGAAACTTAAATTTAAAATGAATGTATGAAATTTAAATACATAACACCATTGGAAACAAGATAAATTAAATAATGAATATCTTGTTATAGCTTCATTAATATCAATAATTTTTTGTATTTTTCTAGGCACTGAGTTAATAAAATTTAATGATAAATATTTATCTTCCGCCAAGCTTTCCCAAGTTTCTTCAATAAGCTTCCATAAATGTTCTCTGTTTTAGGGAGTTAAATTTATGACCTGGCATCGTAGCAATGCGCTTTTAACAAACTTTGACAAATTGTCATTTTAAAAATTAGGCATTCCAACGACCTGTCAAACAATAGGTGCCAGTGGGAAATTCTTGTATATCTAAGGGGGTAGCGACATAGTCTTGCAAACTTGGACACTATTTTTATTCGAAGTAGTAGTCGCCAAGCGTGCCAGTGGGAAATTCTTGTATATCTAAGGGGGTAGCGACATAGTCTTGCAAACTTGGACACTATTTTTATTCGAAGTAGTAGTCGCCAAGCCTGCCAATTTATGAAGAAATGTATAGGTGGGTAAATGTATAGGTGGGTTTTTTAAATATTATTTGTATTGTGTTTGACATAAAATATTTAAATGTAATCCATTATTCATGATTTTACGTAAATTAGATAGAATACACCGTATGTCGCCACCCTTAGATATACCAAACCTTCCCACTGGCAATTCATTTGTTTGGAATGCCTAATAAGTTTGTTTCACATTGCGAAAAAAAAGTGTACCAGTTTTATATGACGCGAAGTGTAAACTATAGTTAAAAAATTGTTTTATACAAAACAACAAAAAGTCAAATGGCAAACTAAAAAATACTACTATGACTAACCTGTTCGTGAGATAAAGGTATGGTGTTGATAAATTCCAGCCAAGTGACTACTTCTGAACAAGGTGGAGTGGTTAATGAACCTTTGTATGTAAAATATTCGTTTCTATCAGTAGTGGTGAAATTATCGAGTGATACGAAGCCTATGATATCTACTGTAGCGTTTAAATTCTCTACAGCTGGTAACTCTCGTTCGAATTTTTGATAATGTTGGTTTTGCTTAATCGTTTTCTAAAAAAATGTATGAATAGGATAGAATTTTATTTACTACATTATACAAACAGTACATTAATAAAATATGTTACAAGAAAAAAATAAAAAACAGACATCAAAATACCTATTAACATTTTTTAAATTTCGTGTTACGATAAAGTACCAAATGAAATCGAAACTAACCGATTTTCTAACTTGATACAGAGGCGGCAAAAATATAACAGCAAATTTTCATTTCAATATTTAAGAACTGGAGCTGAATTTGCAGCCACTTGCGACTCCGGCAAAGTGATGCATTGCTGTTAATTAACATTATTTGATCTCATTTAGCAACCAAATTATTAACATATCTACAAAGTTTAATATCGCCTTAAATACCTGTGAAAATTTGCAACTCTCTCTCCGATTATGTATTTTTTATAATTGAGCAGGTAGATTAGGAAAAATCAATATTTTGCAAACTTTTAAAAACGAAAGTAAAATTCAAAATTTCTATAAATTTTAGGTCGAATTCGCTAGACTTGGCAAATTATTTATTTAAATTTGCAAGTCCGAAGAAAGTGGCAAATTATCGTATACATTTTTTATAATTTTTATGTTGAAAAACGGTCGCAAAATTTTAAAAACATACTTGCAAAAGTGAAATTAATTCGAATATTATATGTGTAGTTGAATGGTAAATTTGCAGTCCCAACAAACTGACGTGACACATCAACTCGAAAGTGTATTTGCATGTCCTCCATAATTTGTTAAAAATAATAACGTCGTTTCGTCTGTTTGCCAATTACATCCCAGATTATTGCTAATTTCGTCTGTTTGTCGACGTCGTGAAAAATATATAAAGAAGAAAAAAGTTTATTTGTGTTACTCATTGAAGGCATTTCTTTATAAGCTTACCAGAACATACTTATGTAACCAGGGCATTTTTTTTTAAGATTTGGTTACTCTGCTTTGGTTACATGTTACCAAAACTACACCGAGAAAACGAGGTCTATTAAACATGTTTAATAGAAAAAAAAGTTTATAACCACTAATAAATTACCTTATTTTCAGTTAATACCAATAATTAAACGAAGGTTGCTAAAAATCTATTAACCTGAAGCTGCTATAATTAGTCATCTGTTTAATAGCCAATAATTTATTATTAAAAAACTTTAATATCCATAAGTATTTACATTTTTTTCATGATTCTCACCTATCCTATATATTCTTATTTTTAAAACACGGTGCAGAAATAAGTTACTTAGATAAACTTGTTTTGTGTTTTCCAAGGTTTTTGCAAATGTCTCTAATATGAAATATATCTGTATGCAAACTTTTAGTAGTACCCCAGTTTTAAAGTGTATTATGTGTAATACTGTAAAGCCACTTATTCAAAATTTTATCAGTTGAATTTCTAAAAAAAAAATTGTAAAAAATGGTAAAAAAACCTTTAAAAAATTAAGTTTTTGTGTTGTTTTTCCATAAAAACTAACTAAAATGCTTAAAAAGTAGCTCTAGAGTAACATAGATTTATTCTATGCAACGTATTTACTTTAAGAGTGTGGTATACTATCTTTATCTTTATCTCTATCGATTGTAAGCAGGTAGGGTTAGGTTTGGCCCAGAACACTGCGGCCTCTTGGGTCTATTGTATTCCCCTGCTTTCCCCGTATTCAGATATTTCGATTTTTCGATTTTTTGATTTTTCGATTTTTCGATTTTTCGATTTTTCGATTTTTCGATTTTTCGATTTTTCGATTTTTCGATTTTTCGATTTTTCGATTTTTCGATTTTTCGATTTTTCGATTTTTCGATTTTTCGATTTTTCGATTTTTCGATTTTTCGATTTTTCGATTTTTCGATTTTTCGATTTTTCGATTTTTCGATTTTTCGATTTTTCGATTTTTCGATTATTCGATGTTTCGATTTTTCGATTTTTCGATTTTTCGATTTTTCGATTTTTCGATTTTTCGATTTTTCGATTTTTCGATTTTTCGATTTTTCGATTTTTCGATTTTTCGATTTTTCGATTTTTCGATTTTTCGATTTTTCGATTTTTCGATTTTTCGATTTTTCGATTTTTCGATTTTTCGATTTTTCGATTTTTCGATTTTTCGATTTTTCGATTTTTCGATTTTTCGATTTTTCGATTTTTCGATTTTTCGATTTTTCGATTTTTCGATTTTTCGATTTTTCGATTTTTCGATTTTTCGATTTTTCGATTTTTCGATTTTTCGATTTTTCGATTTTTCGATTTTTCGATTTTTCGATTTTTCGATTTTTCGATTTTTCGATTTTTCGATTTTTCGATTTTTCGATTTTTCGATTTTTCGATTTTTCGATTTTTCGATTTTTCGATTTTTCGATTTTTCGATTTTTCGATTTTTCGATTTTTCGATTTTTCGATTTTTCGATTTTTCGATTTTTCGATTTTTCGATTTTTCGATTTTTCGATTTTTCGATTTTTCGATTTTTCGATTTTTCGATTTTTCGATTTTTCGATTTTTCGATTTTTCGATTTTTCGATTTTTCGATTTTTCGATTTTTCGATTTTTCGATTTTTCGATTTTTCGATTTTTCGATTTTTCGATTTTTCGATTTTTCGATTTTTCGATTTTTCGATTTTTCGATTTTTCGATTTTTCGATTTTTCGATTTTTCGATTTTTCGATTTTTCGATTTTTCGATTTTTCGATTTTTCGATTTTTCGATTTTTCGATTTTTCGATTTTTCGATTTTTCGATTTTTCGATTTTTCGATTTTTCGATTTTTCGATTTTTCGATTTTTCGATTTTTCGATTTTTCGATTTTTCGATTTTTCGATTTTTCGATTTTTCGATTTTTCGATTTTTCGATTTTTGGATTTTTGGATTTTTGGATTTTCGGATTTTTGGATTTTTCGATTTTTCGATTTTTCGATTTTTCGATTTTTCGATTTTTCGATTTTTGGATTTTTCGATTTTTCGATTTTTCGATTTTTCGATTTTTCGATTTTTCGATTTTTCGATTTTTCGATTTTTCGATTTTTCGATTTTTCGATTTTTCGATTTTTCGATTTTTCGATTTTTCGATTTTTCGATTTTTCGATTTTTCGATTTTTCGATTTTTCGATTTTTCGATTTTTTGATTTTTCGATTTTTCGATTTTTCGATTTTTCGATTTTTCGATTTTTCGATTTTTCGATTTTTCGATTTTTCGATTTTTCGATTTTTCGATTTTTCGATTTTTCGATTTTTCGATTTTTCGATTTTTCGATTTTTCGATTTTTCGATTTTTCGATTTTTCGATTTTTCGATTTTTCGATTTTTCGATTTTTCGATTTTTCGATTTTTCGATTTTTCGATTTTTCGATTTTTCGATTTTTCGATTTTTCGATTTTTCGATTTTTCGATTTTTCGATTTTTCGATTTTTCGATTTTTCGATTTTTCGATTTTTCGATTTTTCGATTTTTCGATTTTTCGATTTTTCGATTTTTCGATTTTTCGATTTTTCGATTTTTCGATTTTTCGATTTTTCGATTTTTCGATTTTTCGATTTTTCGATTTTTCGATTTTTCGATTTTTCGATTTTTCGATTTTTCGATTTTTCGATTTTTCGATTTTTCGATTTTTCGATTTTTCGATTTTTCGATTTTTCGATTTTTCGATTTTTCGATTTTTCGATTTTTCGATTTTTCGATTTTTCGATTTTTCGATTTTTCGATTTTTCGATTTTTCGATTTTTCGATTTTTCGATTTTTCGATTTTTCGATTTTTCGATTTTTCGATTTTTCGATTTTTCGATTTTTCGATTTTTCGATTTTTCGATTTTTCGATTTTTCGATTTTTCGATTTTTCGATTTTTCGATTTTTCGATTTTTCGATTTTTCGATTTTTCGATTTTTCGATTTTTCGATTTTTCGATTTTTCGATTTTTCGATTTTTCGATTTTTCGATATTTCGATTTTTCGATTTTAAAAATAAAAAAAGGATTTTTACTTATTTACATTTAGTAACTGGTGACAATCAACTTTTTGTAATCAGTTGCATAATGTCCTTCTTTATGCAACTGGTTGCATAAAGTAGAACGTTTTGACCTTGCTGCGATTACAAAATATGTCACTTTATATTTCAAAATAAAAAAAAAATATTAAAACTTTTCCAAATTTAACGGATAGGTACTTACATGATATAAAAATGATAGTACTGTTAGTCCGTCATCATAGTACAATGCGTTGCTAAAATTTCCGTATTTTGTGTTATAAAGTACCATGTGCAATTCTAAAGGAAAACTGAAAAAAAAGTAGTTATTTAATGTACGAGGAAAAAAAAGTATTAGATTTTAGTGGAGGGAGACAAAAAACCGAAAGCTTAAATCTAATATTTTTCCCTTCTCTAAAACACTATTTTTTTCTGAGATGGGAAAATCGACGATTTAATATTGAAAAAAATTTCTTTCTTTACTTATGTGTATATCCGGGAAAAAGTACCCACTTTTTCCCGGGAAACGGGAAAAAATTACCTATTTAATAAAAAGTGACATTTTGTTACTTGACAAGAGAGATAAAATGTCAAAATTTTTTCCCGTCAAAGAAAAAAAATTGCAATAACATTATTCACTAAAAAAAGTTGGATATAGACTTCAGTGAGAAGAATTAAAGGAGTCCACATCCCGAACCCAGCAATAATATGACATTTAGGGGTAGGTGTGTAGTTCAGTCCCGGATTCGAATCCCACCTATGCCACAATGTTTCTAATAAATTTAATTATATGAAAATTAATTATTATGCATAAATAAGATTATCCACTCGAAAGTTCACTGTTGACTTTTTAGTAACAGTGCAGTTCCTAAAGTGGTGATGGGAAGCAGGAGAACCAAGCAAAAGGATTTCATTTAAAATAAAATCGGTTTGTTTAAAAAATAAATTTTTTAAATTTAATTATAAAATCCTTAGGAACACAATTTTATAGTTGCCAGATGCTTTGTTATTTGTGTTTGTGAAGATTCATTTTGTTTAAATAAACTGTTTACATGTTATTCTCAAATCAATAAAACAAGAAACTTTATAATAGTGTACGTAGAAGGATAGAATAAAAACTTGTTCAAGTAAAATCCCATTTACTATTAATTTTTCCATATTAATAAATAGTTATTTACATAAATTATAATTATTTAATTTTTTTCGATTCTAATTCGAGATAATGTGATTTACAGCACGTTTGTAGTCAACAAAGATAATGTGACTTACAGTAGTACGTTTGCAGTAAAAAGTCAAAATTGAAAATCTCATGGGTGCTTATTTTTTATCGTAATTTGAGTTGACTGTGAAATTTAATCATTTTGAGTTGGTACTTTAGCTACTTCCACAGAATAACATTTTAACCTTAAAATTGAAACTCGACATCTGTGTCAAATTTGTCAAAACTTTGCCAACTGATTCTAAAAAAAGACTTACATTTTTTATGCATGCAAAGTTTTCATGAGCTTTTTCCAGTGGAATTTTCTCAATGGATTTTCGTTATGAAAATATAAAGTACATGGGAGTAATTGTTAATATTTGCCAGTAATTAGAGGAAATCAAATCAAGATTAAAATTTGAGGTTAAGAAAACAAACAAAACGTAAACAAAACGATCGTTCAGCGTCATCTCAACCAATTATGAAATAAATGTCATTCTGTGGAAGTGGCTCAATTACCAACCAACCCAAAACATTTTAATTTTACAGCCAACTCCAATTATTATGAAATTTCATTGATGGCTTGTTACTAGATACAAAGTTGAAAATAAACTAACATAGGGTAAAAGCTTAGATTAAAGAGACCGAAGATGTAACATTGCACACTGTGCATGTTGTCTATTTTAACCCCAAATAACTCACCAATTGAAAATCATTGTTTGCACGACGCCACCCGAGTTGCTCCGACTTTGTCATTCAACGCTCACCTCCGCTTGAATTCAATCATCATTGACAGCTGTTTTTTGATTTATTTGTTGGTGTTTTAGCAATTTAAAGTGTTCTAGTTATTTAATTTTAAGTTCAAAATGCCAGGATGTATCTTGAAAAATTGTATATACTTATAATATAAGTACCAATGTTATGAAAGATAAGAAATATATTCGTTTTCAGCGGTAAATATTTAGTAACGTTTTGACATAAAGCGCCATGATCCTTTGGGCTGAATACTTCAGATCCGCATTAAGGGGTTTCAATAAATATTAAGCATCAAATACATATTTCAGAAAACAGATTTCATATTACTTACATAAATTTACAAAAGGGTAAAATTTTGAACATGTAACTTAAATAAGAAGTAAATAGGCATTTTTGCTAACGAAATTTTGTTTTTAAAAAGTAGTTTTATAAGAATATTTACTAAAGATGGTTTTTAGCCCTTTTTGGTAGATAAATAAGAAGTAAAGAAGCATAGTTGCTAGCTAAATTTTATTTTTATAATATATTTTTATAAGAATAATAGATGAAATACAGGATGATCTACTTAAAATTTCAAGGTTCATCTTATTTGCGGTCAAATCGAAAGTGACATTTGAATCTTAAGTCTGAAGCAAAAAAATACTAAAGTTACGGGAGTTAGTCATATTGTTAATAAAATGTTATATTATAAACTCCTAAACAACTCAAACAAAATTTTCGTTCACTAAAAAATCCAAATTCTAGGAATATTTATTATTTATTATACAATCGAATCCGGTTTCAAAGATAAGGGGATCAAAAAATCCAAATATCTAAATTTTGAAGCTAAATGCTCGGATGAAAGCAAGCGACCGATAGTGGTTACAAAAACAATCTGGGGGGTACTTTATGGGAGGCCGTTTTTATATTTTATGGAATATATATTAGAAAAATGTGTCGAGTTAGATGTATGTGGAAAATGTATATATTTTTTTTTTATCCTAGAAACATTTATAGAGGTGCTGCAATAGTTTGTATAAAATAACCGGAAAAAGTCTATAATAACTTGATAGGAAAGTCATGTGTTGGGCACATCAGATTTTTAATTAATCGATTATTTTTGATTAATCGATTATTTTCAATTTTTCAAAGATTATCTAATAATCTGTATCAATGGACGAAAAAAATGGATTTGAAAATGATCGATTATTTATAATAAACCATAATTCTTTTATTATTTTTTGTAAACACTGATTTATCGGTTAGTTGGCTTTTTAATTAATTGATTATTTTTGATTTTTCAAAGATGAATCAAGTAGTTGATTTTAAAGGAAATAAGACAAAAAAATAGATTGTTTGAAAATAATCGATCAATCGATCGAAAATAAGCATTTCTAGAGTTTTATGTGACTCATCCACTATATTAATTATTATTTCTAAAGAAAGAGACTAAGATTACAATACAAAACAGCATTTTCTCATTTTGACTAATTTTTAATATTATGTAATACCCGTAGAAAAAATGTAATGTTTGATTTGCAGTATTCGCCTGCGCACATGCTTTTTTAGGTATAATACTCGTAGACAATGAGTACCATTTCTTGCTCTATTAACAATATTCTATTTTAACATTTTACTGTAATTTCTTGCTGAAAAGTCCAGAGTAAATTAACGCTAACGAAATATTCTATAAAAGGTCTTCTCTTTACATAAAATGTCGTGGCATCTGTTTGATATTAAAAAATCACGTTAATTTTATTTCATAATACAAAATTCCATTAAACATATATTTTAAATAAATCTAATAGTTCGTTATGATGCTAATAAACAAAGTCCGGTCCCTGTCACAGAGTTCGGGTCTCTGCCCAGTTCCCCCACTCCGTTAACATTTCTTTAGAAATTGGCAACATTTGCGCAGGTTAAACACCGGTGTATGTTATATCTCTGGTCTCTTTTATCTAAGGGTAAAACAATAAGCCATTCTGATACAGTGTTATTGGAGACACGTCAGACCAACTCAAAAGAGCTTTGATATATTTTTTTATACAGGGTAAAGGATAATGCATTGCAAATATACTCTGTAATTAAAACACTGCTTAAAATAAACAAAATATATTCTTACCTCTGATTGTTGACTAAGTTTTCAGATCCTTCATCATCAGTTCTGCCCCAATGGAAATGCAGCTGTGAAAAATTGTAAGTTTCGTTTAGGGGCCCACCTCTAACGTTCGGTATTTTTCCTTGTTTTATTGATAAAAGCGCTGAAAATTGTGAAATAAAATTGTAGTTTATAATTTTTTTCTCTTGAAAATCATCATATATTTATGGGAAATAAATTTATTGTTAAATATAATTACCGATTATATTTAATAATGGGCATTAAACCTTGTTAAGAAAATATTCATTATAAAATTTACATTGGAATATTTTTGATGTTAATCTTAATAAACTCTTAGACAAAATTAAATGCACTTTAAGTAGTTATTATTACAATAATGAACGTAAATTAGCTAAAGCAAAAATTATTTTATTACAGGAAAAATTCAAGGAAAAAATTACATTGTAAGATATAAATATTAATTTAAAATTAATGAATAAAATATAGTATGAGTTAATATCTTGAATAAACTCTATTTTACATTGAATTATAAAATTGAACTGAAAAATCACCCTATTACAATGTAAAATAATATTATGCAGTCAAGAAGGCGTATTGGATTTACAAGAAATACAAAGTTAGCTTAATATAATCTAGAAGTCAGTGATAACAATTCAAGGAATTGCTACTAGCCATGCAATTTTAACTCTAAAGAATTTAATATAAACATGTAATAATATATTCTACAGCATGTATTTTTTATTATCCACGAGTCACAACAAGAATGAGAGCAATAGTCTTGTTAACCACTCATATTTAAATATATTAAAATGTTTTTACTTTTTTATTCTTATATTATTTTAAATATGATTTATAATAGAGAATTATCAACAAAAAAATGATTCTAAAATAATTCTGTGGTAATTAGTTAAAAGGTCTTAAGTATATTTGTGTGAGAAAATGTCGTTAAAATTTTGACACTTTTTGACAAGGTCCTAAACTGATTAAAATTTGATTTCAAATTAAGGGGAAAAATTTAGTTTCAGTTTATATTAAAGGTAATACCATGAAATAAATTTTAGGCAGCAAAAAAAAAGATAATTAAAAAAGTCGTAAGTTATATCCTTATCAACTAATATCACAAAAATCTATTTACTAAAAAAGGCATATGTATACATGTTATTTTTGAAAATACCTGGAATACAGTAAAAATGAAATAAGCTTACTTATTTCCATAAAATAGATCGCAGTCACTTCACCAAAAAAGGCATAAGTCGACATATTTTTATAATAATTTACTTTGTTTTCTGGTAATAATGAAATAAGTTAACAAATTCCACCATAGTTTAAGAGTATATTCAATAATAACATAAAATGACGTACTAGGTAGGTTCTTCAAATGAAACCTCTGATATTTTTAAAAATTTTATTTTGGAAAGTATTTTATATGAACAAAATTTTTAAACAGTAATAAAAAATAGGCATCTTTTGAGTGTATTACATTGCAGCTATTTAAAGTAATTATTTAATTTGAATCTTCATCGGAAAACTATCTGTCAATATCTGGATCAGTGTCTTTTTCTATTCTTTTGTCTGTTTTTAGCTCCTTATAAAAATTTTGGACGTCTGTATCTAATAATTCAACAATCTCTAAAAGATTTTGTTGACCATTGCACAAAGGAGTAAGAACAAAGTCCTTCAAATTAATAATTTTCTGGCATTTTCTAAAAATCGTTATTTGTTTGAATGGTTCTTCTTCCTGTAAAGTGTTCTTGAAGTTGACTATGCCAGTATTACTTTTCATATATCTTAACCAGTTCGTATTTCTCAACTTAAAGTTTGCTTTCTTTTGCAGGGGTCCTTTGGCATGAATATTTGAAAAAAGAAAAAAATGTTCGTTTTCCATCAGATAAACAGTAAATTTTCCTTTCTTGCTAGCGTTTCTTACAAGTTGATACTAAACGCTTGGCACGTGAATCTCCATAGAGGATTTTTTTTTTGGCTCTTTCGATCACAGAATGGTCGCACTCTAAATGCGTATGACCTGGAACCAAGAACTTAGGATCTATTATTTCGAGAAAGCTATGCGATAAAATTGCATACTGGAACATAGATATAACAATCCTATTTATGTTTTGCCCACCACACGTATCAGAATAAAACACAGCGTGTTTTACTCCATCCGGAATTGTTTTTAGAAATAGAAAAAGGCAGGAAGATATTTCATTTGCACTTCTGCCAGGTGTGCATTCTGGTCACATGAAGTGACTGGAATTTCCATTAAAGATGGTGGTGTTGATTTACGTCTCATCTTCATGTATAATGCTACTAATAGAAAACAAATTCGGAACAGAACATGTAATACATTTTTCCGTTTCACCCAGGGTATGGCAAAAACATGTCTTGCAAACTTTTTTCTCTTTTAGATTTACAGAAAACTTATATGTAAACGTATTTGCTCTATTTATAGTAGGTTTTTCTTCTAGCTTTGTTCTTGTAACTCTTTTTTCTTGAACACTTACAAGTCCAGCTATAAAAGTCATTCTTTTTTTATGAGTACAAGGCTCCAATATTCATCGAATATAGTTTTTCTAATGTCTTCAAACAGGATAGTTTTACATTTAATTTACAATTTTCTTTTAGTGATTTAATAATCCTGGCTTTGATGATTTTACTTTTGCATTAATATATTTTGCTTCCACATTTCGATTTTTCTAGCGTTCTTTCACTTTTTTACTGCGTACGGTTTACTGTTTGCTTCTTCTCTGTTTCTATCACTGCCACTTTCTTCGTCTTCTTCTCTGCTGTTTCTGTCACTACCACTTTCTTTGTCTTTTACTCCGCTAATTGGAATCCAATTAGGATAGCCTTTGCTCTTTTCAAATTAACCTATATCATTGATTGGGTTAACATTATCCAAATCTTCTACCTTCGTATTGTTTTTTTTTTTTGTCTATTTCAGAATGAAGTTCTATATTAAGAAGAGCTTTATTTTTATTAATGTTTTCTTGATCTCTTTTAGAATGAAGTACTTCCATAATAACCGGTTGAATGTCATCAATCAGGATATTTTCAGGAAAATTAAGCTTCTCTTCATCAATTTTAGTTTCTGCCTGGTATTCATCAAAAATATTATTTTCAATTTCCTGGATTTCGGTTTCTATTTGAATTATATCATGTTGCTCTTCTTCCATGTTTTGATTCTCTAAATCAATAATTATAGGTTGTGCAGTTTGGTGGTTTCTAGCTGTTTCTTCATTATTAACTGAGTTGCCTTGGGTTTCTCTTATTTTATTTTCTTGCTCTACGTTTGTTTGAAAATTTGTCTGTTCAACGTTGTCCTCACAATAAGTTGATGAATTTTTTTCAATACCAATACCTGAAATAAAAATCGTCACAAACTGCTACTAGTAAATCACACAAACACACACACAAACACACACACACACACATCCACACACCCACATACCCACACACACACAAACACACACACACACACACACACACACACACATACATACACACACACACACACACACAAACACACACACACACACACACACATACACACACACACACACACACACACACACACACACACACACACACACACACACACACACACACACACACACACACACACACACACACACACACACACACACACACACACACACACACACACACACACACACACACACACACACACACGCACGCGCGGGATTATTGTGCTAATTCAATTAAATTGGCATAAGTATACATATTCAAATCGCACTAAAACATTTTGAATTAATTAAAAAGCCATATTTGTACATGAGTTTGAATTTTTTAAGAACGTTTTGACATAAGTGCACATATTCCTTTTTAATCAGTCAGCATTTTTTTTAGTCTTAGTAAAACAGGAATATGTAGACGTATGTCAAAACTTTATCAAAAAACTGGCTCATGTATACATATGACTTTTTTATTGTTGGTATGATAATCTTTGGGCTAGTTGATCATCACAAGTTTATTTAAGACTTTTTAACTGAATGATATCAGAAATTTGAAGACAGAGCACGATTTTTGACCCAATTTTTATAAGGTTTTTAGGACAAGTTCACTTATTTCCGTTTAATGGTTCGAATCTAGAATAAATTTGCATCACTAATCTACCAATAACTCAAAACATCAAAAAAGTGACTTATGACCTTTTAACTAATTACCACAGAATTAATATTACTATAAAAGCAAAGCAGACAACATCTAATAATTATATTTACAGTGAGTTTGTATATCTATATTCTTACCTGTATGTCCATTATTTTCTAATTTGACGGTCTCTAAAGGTTCGTCAAAATGTTGAAAAACAAGTGGAGGAAACTCCTTTTCTGTAACGTTATTTAGTTCAATGTCTATGGGGCTTTGAAGCTTTCCTCCGTTACATCCCTGGTATTTAAGACCCCAAAAATCTGGGCCTAAAATCAAAATATTTCAATTTTTATGAACCGTAAATCGTAAAACCACACAATCTATGTCACAATTTAATTTTTACTGAATACAGAAATACGGTATATTAGTGATGACGTAATTTGTGTTCCACTGACAAATAAAAATTTCTATTATTTTCAATTTTATTTAAACATTAATATAATTTGGTTAAATAATTTTTTACGACCTGTAAACAATATTAAAAAAAATAAAACGTCAAATTCTATAAAAAAAAACTGCTCAGTTAACTGTCAATGGAATACAAACTACATCATACTAATATGGCATAACAGCGGTTTGAGGAACTTCCCGTAAAGATAGACAAAATAAATAATATTTTTGGAATGTACGTTTAAAAATCACAAACATGTTCTAATTTTTGTCAGATCTATTGATTTTTTTTGTGATTTTCTTTAAACCCTTGTCAACAAATCCATAGTGATTCGACATCTACTCAATGAGATCTACAAAATGGTATATTAGACGATATTAATCGGTTTAAACTAATCGAAATACGACGGGATACAAATTTCCTTTAGTTATATAAAGCACCCACCGGTTCACCAAATACCGACGCGATATGCATTCTGTGTAAGCAGATGAATTATTACGCCGATGTATTAGAGGTGGAGAACTATCAATAGCACTATCGGTACTATCGATAGTCATAGTGAATAATCCACAGTTTTTTGGATAGCATGCTTTCTGTCTAATACTGACAGTTGACATAGGTAGTTTGACTTCTTTCAATGTATACCCTAGATGTTGAAGGCCAAATAAAGAAACTAAAACTAAAAAAAAGAAGATTAAAGAATGTGTTTGTGTCATTTTCGTGAATGGTAATTGTTTTCTGTTTTGATTTTGTTTTAATAAAATATAATTAAATTGTTTAAACAAATTAATCAATTCGTTTGATCCGAAAATTATACGAAACTGTCATAAGATTGCAACTGATAATATGGAGAGGTTTTTCGTTCGCACAATACGTAGTAAACCGGGAACAAGCAAAGGTAAGTTGTGATTCTCTCTTGATTTTGGAATTCTCTATATTAATGTTAATTTTCATTTTGTAGGTACCAGTGATGATGAAACTGATGAAAGACCTATTGATAATCCTAGTAAGGATGATAAGGATGGTAATGAAAGTTTATAATCTAATAAAAGGAAAAGACCAAAGCTTTCCGAAGTTTGGAAATTTCTCAAAAAGTCCACTGATAAACAATTTGCCAAGTACTTCTATCTATCTATCTATCTATCTGAATTAGGGCGTGGTTCAAAGCTCACTTGTACTGAAGCTCTAGGCTTATTGTACCCCTCACGGTTTCAGATTGATTTTCTTGATGAGTTCAAGAATATGTCTGATGGGCGCTTTCGAGATTTCTTCAGGTTCCGGATATTGTACCCCGAAGTACCATTCCCGTTCCTATTTAAGGTTCTGACAGTGGCATAGTATGTAAATAGGAGTTTCGTCCTCCTCTTTACATATTTTACATAGGGAGTCATCAGATATCCCTAAGAGATTTAGGTGTCTTCTAAGGCCGCAGTGTCCCGTAAGGAGTCCTATTACGGCCTTGAGTTCGCTTCTAAGGATTAGCAGTTGATGTTGTCTGCTCGTGGATGACCTCTCTATGAATCTTTTGGACTGTCTAAGTCCAGGAAGTTACAACCAGAGCCTGTGGTGTTCTCTATTTATTTATTCCTTTAACACCCATTTAACATGTTGGTATGAGATACCACATGTGGGTTCTGGTCCAATAAGAGTTATTTCCGTTCTCTTCCTTGTTAAGAGGTCTGCTTTCTCATTTCCAAACACTCCCTCATGTCCTGGCACCCATTCAAGGGTGATCTTGTTATGTTTTCCAGGACCTGGAGGGACTGTTGGCAATCAGATATTGATTTAGATTGTACTTCTACCCTTTTCAGTGCTTTAAGGGCTGCCTGACTGTCTGTCATAATAAATATATTCTTATCTCTAAAAGAGTCATTTAGCATGACTTTTGCGCAGGCATTTATTGCTGTTACTTCAGCCTGGAAGACTGTTGTCAGTGACCCCAGGTTCAAACTAATTGTCCTCCCTGAGTTCACATGGTAGATCCCAGCTCCTGTGCTGTTTTTCATTTTCGAACCGTCTGTATACCAGACTTTTGGCCCTTTCTGGTATTTGAATATCGAAAGGTTTCAATTGCGGCAAAGAATTTAAAACGAATGGGAACACAAGCAATTTGAATGACCATCTCAAACGACACCACCCACATCTTATAGCAGAACCTAGAAATATCCAAAGTACTAATGATAGCGATAGTGCTTCAAGCTCAGCAAGGTCTAGCAGCAGATCAATTAGTCCTTTTTTTAGGCGTGAAG
This sequence comes from Psylliodes chrysocephalus, assembly GCA_927349885.1. NCBI lineage: Eukaryota > Metazoa > Arthropoda > Insecta > Coleoptera > Chrysomelidae > Psylliodes > Psylliodes chrysocephalus. The sequence continues at coordinate 12,661,563 of OV651818.1, read as the reverse complement.
CTCAGTATATTAGCGATTCTAGAAGAAAAAAGGAGTTGGATAGGTCGTTGGCCGTAATGATTGCAAAGGACTTTCAACCCTACAATTTTGTCAGTGATACAGGATTCGAATCATTTAGTAATCTTTTAAATCCGATGTATATTAAACCCAGCAAGTATACTATTCAAGAGATAATTTTGAAAAAATGTATATTGACACACGTGAAAATCTGAAGAAAATTTTACAAGATGTTCAATTTATTGTAATTACTTCAGATTCATGGACTTCAGCAAATCGTTTTTGACAGTAACTTGTCATTTCATCACTGATGATTTTGAATTAAAATCTGCTGTCCAAAAAACCGATAGAAAATGGAATTCACCATACATCGAAAAATGTTGCTGCAGATTGATGTATTTAATGAATGGAATATTGAAATGAAAATCACATGTATAGTAACTGCTAATGCCTCAAATTTTAAAGAAAAAAACACCTTCCCTGCTATGCACACACCATTAATTTGACAGTTTGTCATTGGATCGAGTGAAAACCATTTGAAATAGGTGTAAGCAAATTGTCCGCTTTGTTAACAGTAAAGTTGCCACCGATATTTTCAAAACGAAAAAGAACACTGATACTCCATTGAAACCTTAGATAAAAGAGACCAGAGATATACCATACACCGGTGATTAACCTGCGCAAATGTTGCCAATTTCTAAAGAAAGGGGGAACTGGGCAGAGACCCGAACTCTGTGACAGGGACCGGACTTTGTTTATTAGCATCATAATGAACTATTAGATTTATTTAAAATATACGTTCAATGGAATTTTGTATTATGAAATAAAATTAACGTGATTGTTTAATATCAAACAGATGCCACGACATTTTATGTAAAGAGAAGACCTTTTATAGAATATCTCGTTAGCGTTTATTTACTACGGACTTTTCAGCAAGAGACTCCAGTAAAATGTTGAAATACAATATTGTTAATAGAGCAAGAAATGGTACTCATTGTCTACGAGTATTATAAGAAAACATGTGCGCAGGCGAATACTGCAAATCAAACCTTGTGAGTTGAACATTATTTTTTTACGGTTATTACATAATATTAAAAATTAGTTAAAATGAGAAAATGCTGCTTTGTATTGAAACTGCAGCTTCTTTTTTTAGGAATATTAATTAATATAGATTTACATAAAACTCTAGAAATGCATATGTCTAAAACCAGATAACATTTATAAATTTAATCCTATAAAAAGTCATTTTTATTTTTCGATTCTTCGATTTTTCGATATTTCGATTTTTCGATTTTTCGATTATTCGATTTTTCGATTTTTCGATTTTTCGATTTTTCGATTTTTCGATTATTCGATTTTTCGATTTTTCGATTTTTCGATTTTTCGATTTTTCGATTTTTCGATTTTTCGATTTTTCGATATTTCGATTTTTCGATTTTTCGATTTTTCGATTTTTCGATTATTCGATTTTTCGATTGTTCGATTTTTCGATTTTTCGATTTTTCGATTTTTCGATTTTTCGATTTTTCGATTTTTCGATTTTTCGATTTTTCGATTTTTCGATTTTTCGATTTTTCGATTTTTCGATTTTTCGATTTTTCGATTTTTCGATTTTTCGATTTTTCGATTTTTCGATTTTTCGATTTTTCGATTTTTCGATTTTTCGATTTTTCGATTTTTCGATTTTTCGATTTTTCGATTTTTCGATTTTTCGATTTTTCGATTTTTCGATTTTTCGATTTTTCGATTTTTCGATTTTTCGATTTTTCGATTTTTCGATTTTTCGATTTTTCGATTTTTCGATTTTTCGATTTTTCGATTTTTCGATTTTTCGATTTTTCGATTTTTCGATTTTTCGATTTTTCGATTTTTCGATTTTTCGATTTTTCGATTTTTCGATTTTTCGATTTTTCGATTTTTCGATTTTTCGATTTTTCGATTTTTCGATTTTTCGATTTTTCGATTTTTCGATTTTTCGATTTTTCGATTTTTCGATTTTTCGATTTTTCGATTTTTCGATTTTTCGATTTTTCGATTTTTCGATTTTTCGATTTTTCGATTTTTCGATTTTTCGATTTTTCGATTTTTCGATTTTTCGATTTTTCGATTTTTTCGATTTTTCGATTTTTCGATTTTTCGATTTTTCGATTTTTCGATTTTTCGATTTTTCGATTTTTCGATTTTTCGATTTTTCGATTTTTCGATTTTTCGATTTTTCGATTTTTCGATTTTTCGATTTTTCGATTTTTCGATTTTTCGATTTTTCGATTTTTCGATTTTTCGATTTTTCGATTTTTCGATTTTTCGATTTTTCGATTTTTCGATTTTTCGATTTTTCGATTTTTCGATTTTTCGATTTTTCGATTTTTCGATTTTTCGATTTTTCGATTTTTCGATTTTTCGATTTTTTGATTTTTCGATTTTTCGATTTTTCGATTTTTTGATTTTTCGATTTTTCGATATTTCGATTTTTCGATATTTCGATTTTTCGATTTTACGGGATTTCTTGATTCGGTCCCGCGCTCAAAGCCCGCTATAAAATCTATGCAGTAGCTTAATAATGAAATAGTTAACACTGATAAAATAAAAATTAATATTTTATAAATCTTGCAAAAAAAAATAATATCTAATATTTACGCCAGCCGGGAACATTTGTGATACCAATTTATTAGAAGCCAGAGGAAGCTCTTCTAATTCTTGTATTGCATAAACATTCCAGTCAGCAGACGTATATTTAACTCCGCTTCATACTAATACGAATAGGGTCGGATAAAACCTTCTACAACTTTCAAGTTGAAAGTTTCAACGCCGCACCGCTGTGCCGGTCGTAGTGGGGTGTTAGGTTTATTTTCATTACGGTCGTTACGGAATTTCTTGATTCGGTCGCCGAGCTCGAAGCCCGCGATAAAAGCTATGCAATAGCTTAAAAGAATCTTAAATTGAAAACGAAAAACTAAAAGCGATATCAACATGAAATTTTTGGCAAACATCGAGCTCTATAAGGAGAAGAAGCCCTGTGATTTAAAAAAATCTGAATAAAAATCATAAATCAAACATGAAAAGCGAAATCAATATGAAATTTTTAGTAAAAATCAAGCTCTATAAGGCCTACTGATTGTGAAAAAAAATTGAATAAAAGGGGGGGCGGTAAAGGAAGGTTGAACTATTTAAAATATTCTAACTCAAAAACAAACAATATTAACTTGAAATTTTTGGAAAAAATTAAGCTCAATAAGCGGATGAAGCCTATTGATTCTGAAAAAAATCTGATTGAAAATGGGAGTCAAGGTAAACTGAAGAATATAATTTAGAATGCCACGCATTATATATTTTCATTTTATTTTGTATCTGAGTAATGTTATGTATTGTAATAGGGCTGATCTTATAAAATTAACATTTTAGTTCACTTGGTTTATTTGCCAATAAAAGCTATTCAAAAAAATAGTGCACTGAAAAACGGGCAAAAAGGTTTCAATTTTTTTTTTTGGTACAACCACATGTGGTCTTTACAAAATAATAGTCTAAGTCCCTGGCCATCTGAAATCGGCAATTACATTTTTTAATAGGGACAACATTCGTAAATCTCACGTAATTCTTTTTTCTAGTAGAAAACGGTGCAAAATGGCGTGAAAGTAAAGTTAAATTCTAGTAAAAGTAATTCTAGAATAAAATATGGAAAAATCTTATAATTATGTTTATTTATTTTTTATTAATTTCCATTTAAGTATTTATCATTTAATTTTATTAATGTGATTTTAAATAATTGCAACACTCTCAAACACTAGTCTTTGCTAGTCTTAAATAAAAGTAATGGAACATATTGTGTTTTTGTTTTTTTTTTTAATAATCCAACACATTTACACCCAAAACACGAATTTTGAAAAATCTCACGCGAGATTAGGGAAGGGGGGGAGGGAGTTAAGGAAAATCTTACCAGGAATCTTACTAGGAATCTATGTTTATCATTTAGTACGTAGTCAGAAAATTTTAGATATTTTATCAAATATTGGTCTAAGTGGTAGCTATAATGATATAAGACAATTAACAACTTCCCTAGCGAACAAAAAAATCTCTAGCGACACGGTGTATGTGCCACCTGGTCTTGAAATGATTGAGGAATCAAATAGATGGAAAAAATACCACACACTGTATGGTAATGGCAGTATTTCAAAAACATTCTGATACGCGTAGATTTATCGATGAAAATATTCCCAAAGGTGGAGCATATTCTTTAAAATTATGAGAAGAACTTGATTGTACCATTCAATACCTATCAAAATATTCAAAACCTGCAAAACGTCCCAATACTTTTACATTAAAATCAGCTACATTAAATCGATAAAATGACGAACGTTCGACAAAAATAAATGTAATATGGAAACTTTTCCGAAGCTTTAAAGATGCAAAAATATTTCTAAACTGGTCTGACTTTAACAACACGTTAGCCTGAATAACATTCCCGTGTCAGATATATATTATTTGCCATTTATAAATAACCCACCAACAAGCTATGATACGTATCTATTATTGTTTTAGGTGTCTGTATCAATTAAACATTTGGTACAATAGCCACATTCCAAATATGCCACTAGAAGATCTGACTCTATACGGATGGACATTAGAAGAAAATATTTGGAAAGCCAATTTTTCTTCTCAAGAACCAGTGCCCGATGATGTAAGAACAATTTTGTCTATACGACGTTCAGACAAAAATTCCAACAATAATAAGTGTACCTGCATTTCACAAGGGTTAAAATGCTGCAGTGACTGCAAATATACAAACTGCTGTAACAGCCTAACCAATGAAATTTTATCAGACTGCGAAGATGAAGACTTTTAAAATATGTTTTTTGTTATTTAGTTTAATTAGTTTCATAATTTTTTGTTTACTGTTTTTGCGATTTTTTTTTTAGAGACTACTGAGTTTTATTTGTTTTTGTTTGATCAGATGTACCTATTAAGTAATGTCAAATTAATAATGGTCAATATAAATATCTTTAAGTTGCTATAAAAACAGTTTATTCGTGCGATGAAGATAATTTTAATAATAAAATTTTATATTGTTAATCTAAACTAAAGCAATAACTAAACTATAACTTTTTTAAAATGTTTAAAAACTTTTATTAATTTACAGGTCACAGGTATAATTAAGTCGGCGCCCCCACAATAACGCTAAAAGGTACCATTTCGGTAGGCGCGACAGACGACAAGCGACCACTGGACCGACCCCAAGGTCGAGTAGAACAACAGGTGCATAAATTTTACCCTTCGTAAGCATTCCAGGGAACAATCAGCGTTGCCAGACCTACTATTTTTACGTAGATCTACTGTTTCTGTCTCTAGCAAATTTTGTTCTTAATTTATTAAGTTTGCCTCATTTTTCAGCAAATGGGTAAACAATATTTTCTCTAGTAAATTTTCTGCAGTAAAAGCAGCGTAATAAGCATCCACTACTGTAGGTTGGCTCCATAAAAAAAAACATCAAGATAATCATTGTTTTTATTTAAAATGAAACAAAGAATTAATAGGGCATCATAAAAAGAACATGCATATGCCAAACACTACGATTTTGAATTATCTAATTCAGACTGATCTAACAGAAGTAGGTACTTATTATTTTTCATTGGTTTTTTCCCGTACGTTAAGTATATATTAAAAATGTTTTTATTCTTTTTTTACTTTCTAATTTGGTAGAAAAAAGTTTATTAAGTTTCGTGTCTTGTATACTTTTTTTTTTTTATTTACTACACTGCAAATTATAATTATTTCCCCCTTTATTAAAATGTACTGTTCAGATCTACGGTTTTTTTACCCATACTGTTTCAAAATCTGGCAACGCTGCCTAGATCGAAAGAAATTTCCGACCTCGAGTGCGATACGCATCAAAGCTTCGCACCGAAAAGGGTCTCCACGACACTTCTCGGTCGTGTCGCCCCATGCGAAATGTGTTTTATATAATTGTATGTATTTTAGATGTGAAGCGACACTTCTCGGTCGTGTCGGCGGTCGTATGTCGCGTCGGCGGTCGTCTGTCGCGCCTACCCAAATGGTACCTTAAACAGTATTTTTAGCTAGCTGCACGGCCGGCGCGTTGGCCCATGGAGGTGCGGAACCTTTTAACTTCAAGTAACTATTAATTGAAAACTATGATACTTAGAATAGTGATTGTTATTTTAAAAACTTTTTTGAAGCTTTAGCTTTATTTGGTATGGAGATAGTTTAGTGAAATTTTGAAAAATAAAAGTTTCTCAATTACTGAAAATAGTGCTGCAAAAAAGTAAAGATTAAAGTTTTGTCTAGTTTTACATAAAAACTAGATTTTCTATACTAATGAAACGAACGCAGTAATCTCTGCTTACGTTTCTTCTGTCGAGTTGAAAATATCTTGTTTAGTTCCGGAGATATCGCGAGCTATGTGTGAAAAAGTAATAAAACAAAATTTTGACAGATTTTGACAAATTTCGCAATAAAAAATGTTGTCCCTATTAAAAAATGTTGTAATTGCCGATTTCAGATGACCAGTGACCTAGACTATTATTTTGTAAAGACCACATGTGGTTGTACCTTAAAAAAAAATTAAAACCTTTTTGCCCGTTTTTCAGTGCACTAAAATATATTATTTTGGACATGTGTGACAAATTGTGAAAATGATTAAATTGACAATAAAAACTTAAAAACGGTAACCTGATATATATTTAAAAGTAATCTTAAAATATGAAGAAAAATCAACTGACTATAACTAATAATGTTTATAAATAAAAACAAAAAAAATATTACAATAACTAAAATATTCATTAATAGTTGTAGTGCTTGTAAACAGTATGCTATTAAAAATAATAACTACACTTAATATAAACCCAAATAAAAAAAAACAGCGATTAAATTATCACAAGCCACCACTGTTCAATGTTTAAATCTGAAGAGCTAAATAGTTGCTTCTATTGTTGAATTCACTAAATTGTGACACATTTTGTGTTTTTCTTACAATCGTTTTAATTGATTCATTTAAAAAATGGACATTAAAATGTTGTAAAGTAGTTACAAATATAGTAAAAAATATTTTGTATGCATGACCGTCATTTAATTATTATTCTCATGTGTTATTATTTATTATTTGTCGTTCTACTTACCAGTGTTTCCGTCATAGCCGAAATCCTGACCATAACCTATAAAATAATATTGTTAAAAAAAATGTTGCGGTTCCTATTTCAAGTTCATTTACTTTCTGATTATTATTGCACTTAGGTAGGTATTATTCGGTTATTTTTTTAATATTTCTCAGATTTTAAATCTTTACAAAATTAAAACCTTCTATTAAAAGAAATGTGTAGAAACGGAAGTAAAAAGAAAACTATATCAGGAGCCATTAAAAAAAGTAATGGATACATCATAGAAAGAGAGATTGGTATCTACTTAAAATAATTATTTCAAAAAAGAAAGATTAATTTATTATATCTGAATAATAAGGTCAAATGATCAAAATAAAAAGCAATAATTGTACAGTTGACTAAACCAAAATGTGAACGCAAAAATGTAATGATATAATTTAAGAGTTATTGCTCCGATGACAATTAACAGGAAATTTGTATTAAAAATAGGCATTCTGTTTTAATCCAAGAAGATACAGTTTTAAAGATAATACCACATATTTTTTTATGTACAAAGAGAATAAGTGTGGCACTAGCCCTGGGTTTTCATACTTTTTTGAAAAAATATTCCGTTTTGTCTACAAAAAATTATAAAGTTTATTAATTTTGTTTAAAAAAGGACAACTTTTAATAGAGAATTAACCTTATCAAACATGCATTATTTTTCGAACGATTAATGTCAACTGGTAGTAAATCTTTTTTCTTAATAAGATCAAAAAATAATTTTTAAAATTGGACTTAATATAAAGCCGTAATCATTAAAATAGCAAAGTAATTTCGGATAAAAAAATGATTGAAAAATATGATTACGATATCCCCTCTCAAGACGTTCCGTGTTCGTACTGAAGGATGGGTGCTGTTGCCTTCCTCGTCTACTTAGTATTGAAATTTGGCCAGATACGGAATAAGGGTACATATAGGATCGAACTTAAATTTATTGTTGCTCGGTTGGTGCGAAGAGGGAAATTTTATTACATGAGATAATTTTGTTTTCAATATAGAATTTGCAATGTTTCAATATATTTAAAACATAGTTTGATTAGAAAAAATTAGGTAGAAGAATTATATTTGTATAGCAGGTATATATTATATTTTCTAAAATAATTCATTTTGCAAAGAATATCAACTAAGCTACTAATATAATAAAATCTATAAATCAGCCTTATAAATAATGTATTTAACAAATGTTTCATATTATATTAATAATTTACATGTTTTCTGACTTATCTGTGAATGAAACGTGGAGAAAATAGTTTTACTTACAAGTTTTTCCTGATTTTGTTGCTGTCTGCTGTTGTAGTGATCTGATAATTTGTAGACTGTATAATTGTTTACAGAAAGATATTACCTTGGATGCCCTCTTTTTAGCATAGAATAAATAAAGCAAGAAGATGACTTAATATTTTATTTTGTACAAATATATAAAATATATTAATTTACACCATTTACAGTTCATCAAATTTCTAGAGGTGTTCGACGCCCAGACAGAGAACGCGCTACGTGTGACTAAGATAGCTATTGTACAGTCTGCTAAACAAGTTATTTTAAATATTTTTAATATTTTTAGGTAATTAAATTTTAAAAGTGTGGAATAGTTTAGGGATTAAATTGGTCTGATTGGACTTTCTTAGAACGTTTTTAAAAGCAGCTAAAGATAGTATGTAGAATTGAAAATTATTATTATGCCATAAAAGGTGTTTTGAAATTCCTTCAACCTTTTGAAATTGAGTCAGAAAATATAAATTTTATAGGATAGCGGAAAATACCTATAATTTTTTTGTAGGCTTTTGTAAATCGTGGAAATAGTTTATATTTTATTTCTACCTTATTAAGGAAAATGGTACCTATTATTAATAACGGTTGTTTCTGAAACATTACTAAAATTTTCGAAATTTTGTTTTTCTACAAAATAATAAACTATACTATTTAGAAAAAAATTTATTTCTCTTATAATTTTATAAAAAATAACCGGGGAATATTTACATTTCTTGATCTATTAAACAAAACGATAAATTATCTCGACGAATGACACCATGTTCTAGTACGGAAGCTAGCTTTACATTTTTGTTGGTGGTTTCATGGGTTTCATATCAATTTTTTGTAATTGTAGTTTACACGTACATATACCTCTTAACACTTGTTTGCTTTATTAAAAAAGTGTGTTGTTGTGATTTACGTCGAAATAAGTCAAAAACAACTTGAAACCCCATATAAAATCAAAAAGGAGAAACGGAAAAAAATTGAGCCTGTAAATGAACACAACTCAGAAACAAAAATAGCTATCTAATAAAAAAAAATAAAATTTTATTCTTGTGCAGCTTCATCTATATCATTAACTGTTTTTGGTTTTTTAATGGTTTTTCTTGGTGATGAAAATTCCGATATCTCACGGTTATCGATTCTTTTTTTCTCTCCAGAAATGCGGACGACAGTGTTTTTAGATACTCCTGTGGCTGCAGCAACACGATCATTTACATTTTTAAATGGTATTGAAGGTGAATTAAAGTTTCCTTCTCTTCTCATAAACTCTATAACATTGGCTATTATTTCGCGAGATTGACTGTTAATCACGCGGCCTCTTAATTTGCTATTAGGTTCTATTAAACTGTAATGAGCAAAAAACACAAACGAAAATAAAATAAATGTTTTAGCGAAATTTACATCTGACATTTACGTCTGAATGAAATAGTGAAATACTTGATGCGCAGAGTGTACTTTCATTGCGTAAATCCGTCGGGATGCCTGTCAGTAGTGCTTTCTCTGTCTAGCCGTCGAAAGTCTCTAGAAATTTGATGAACTGTAACGTTAAATAGTATTTTGCAATTTTTACAATTCTTACGAATGCCTCTTATTCGTAATTTATGCTATTGGTTTAAGAGAATGAAATTCAGAATTATTTCGGTCTATATATATTGACTGAAACTAAGGGAACAGAGCCGAAGTGTTTTGTTACTATCCGGCTTTGATTGGTCCCAATTTCATGATGGCTGCCGTTGAATGATGTTATCATATTTTATTTGTTGCTAAGATATAAATACATATTTTCTCTGTTTGATGTCAATGTCTATGTCTTTCTTTAAAAGCAAAACGTTATTAATAGTGCTAAGACTATTTTCTTTTCTATAAGAAACTGCCTTGGTAACAGATGTTCTTAAATGAAGAATGTTTTAATTAACTAATTTTCTTAGTTTTATTGTAAAATTCACAAATAACTTTCTCTTTTAGGCTCAAAATTTTACTCATACGTTCAAATCTTCAATTCACCGGTATAACTAAATAAATCGCCGATCCATTTCCTATGATAGGGGAAATGTGGCTCGACGACCCGTTCTTGGAATTTTGAAGGTAGGGGTATAATAGGAGTAATATGCCGACAAATTATTTCTGATGAAAGGAACAATAACTCTTAAACTTTGCGTTCGTCGCATTCAAATTTGACTGTTCTTAAAAATTAGGTCAAATAAATTTTCAAAAATGCCGCAGTATTTATTAACTGAGGGCCACAAAACGAAAAAACTGGTGGCCCACACCAGAACCGTACACGAAACTAAAATACATAAAAAACGGACACCGCTAATAACAATATAAAAAAAATTAAATTTTAAGAAAAGATACGAACCATAATTGTACCCAAGGTAAGCTTAAAAAAATAGTAGACATGAACTTACAATAAAAATAAAAAAATTCTTGTAGATACCGTAAAACTTAAAGTAAAAATAAAAAAGTTAAAACAAAGATGAAAAAATACTAACAAAAAAAAAACAACGTTAATGGAAAAATATTCAAGTGACTAAATATTATTGAGAAAGGCACTGATCAGAGCTATAAATAAACCAAAAATACATTACTTAAAAAAGTATATCCAGATACAATCTATAGACACCTAATAACTCAAGAATCTATCAAAGAAGATTAAAAAATAAGAATTAAAACAAAAAGTAAGCAGCTGCCATGACTTCCTTTTTAAAGTACTAATATTTATTAATAGACCAGAGCATACTGGCGCATTCGTTTGCAAAATTGTTTTAATTCATTATTTTTTTTTAAATGTCCGGAAGGCTTTCCTGATTATAAAAGTTTAAGATGACACTCGATATTTGTTGATGTTATTGCTTAAACAACGAAAAATTAAATAAGCCAGAAAAAATGCATTTTTTAAAATGAATTAATTTTTTTTTATATTTTTTTGCATGTTTCGAATAAAAAAAGTCCTTACGCCCATCATCGTATCTTCAACCCTTTAATTGTTATGAATTTTTTAAAATCCAAAATTGACGAAAATTCTAATTTTCTTGAATTAAATAATATACCTTAAAATTTAAAATGCTATAATTTTAAATTTTTTGCCGAATATTCAAACTATAATAAACAATATTATCTAAATAAATTTTCCAAATTTTGTTTGTTATGTTTTTTTTTACGTTATAATAATATGCCACGAAAAAGATTGTTCACCAGTATTTTCATTAAACAACAAATTAAATCCCATAGTCACGTTATCGTTTCGACGAATAGTTGCATTTTTTAATTTTCGGACACTTCACTAACGCCTCGCCATGATCACAAAATAAACACTTTTTGTCGTCAGATAATTTAATTTTTTTTGGAATTAAAGAGAATGACATTATTACTCAGAAAATTACACGACTGCAAAGTAAACCAGTAGATGTAGAATCGAGCAAGACTGATTAACAACTGAAAAATAATTTTCAAAACGAGCCATAAATTCTAAGGTAGGGTTGAATTTTCTATTTGGAAGGTTGTAAAAATTGTTTATTTTATGACAGAAAAAAAAAATAGAAGAACAGTTAAACGTACAATTTTTTCAAAATACGAAATAAGTCCCTTTACCTATTTGTATTCATAGTGTAAAAGATTGAAAATCATAAAAAAATTTCATATTTATAGTACTTACTCTCAATATTAGAAAAAACATTTTTTTTCCTTATTTTTGTTAAATGGAGAAAGGCTTGGATATTTTGGAAATCATAAAATTTTATAACCCCAGTAAGCTTACTATGTTCATTGTAAAAGGTGCATTTGGCCTTTTTCTCGTATTGAAAAAAAAAAAAGGTTGATGAAGATTTTACTTCTCAGGCAGTATCTGACAATAAATTGTTCATGAATAAAAATGTTAAACATAAATGTTTCTGTTAACTTTAATAAATAAAAAAGTTATCAAAAGTATCTAAAAAAGTAAAAAAAAATCACATGATACAAAACTATTAATCGGCAAATATAACAAAGTGTTATGAAAAATGTTAATAATAATTTTTTTAAACTTATTACCTCTGAAAAACAGATAAAAATTTATTCAGCGCGTCATCGGGCTTTCTCTTACCCATCTTATACATTGAGTTGGAAGTGAGGTATAAGTACTTCTCTCTAAAAGTAAACGCGCGTAGGAACCATATTGTTATATCGTAAAGAAAACAACAAACTAAATTTTGAAAATTTATTTAGGTTATTTTGTTTATTATAGTTTGAATATTCGGTAAAAAATTTAAAATTATAGCATTTTAAATTTTAAGGTATATTATTTAATTCAAGAAAATTAGAATTTTCGTCAATTTCGGATTTTAAAAATTTCATAACAATTAAAGGGTTAAAGATACGATGATGGGCGTAGGGACTTTTTTTATTCAAAATATCCTAAAGAATATAAAAAAAAAATAATTCATTGCAAAAAATGCATTTTTTCTGGCTTAATTAATTTTTCGTTGTTTGAACAATAACATCAACAAATATCGAGTGTCATCTTACACTTTTTTAATCAGGAATGCCTTCCGGACATTTGAAAAAAAATTACGAATTAAAACAATTTTGCAAACGAATGCGCCACTATGCCCTGCACTATAACTGAGGCAAAAAAGTTGGAAGAAAATTGACCTTTAAGTGAAGTGGCTGCTGAATTAAATATTAAAAAAATAGTAAAAGTTGCACATTTTACGTTAAGAAAAGCTGACAAGAATAATAAAGATGCGAACACCTTTCAGATAAGGAGTAGGGAATAAAAATGAAGACAAAGCTCTCGTAGAAATACAGGGTGTCCCAATGAAAAGTAGCCCATTTCCAGAGCTTATAACTTTTAAACAAATCGTAGAAACGTGTGTTTTTTGCTGATATTTGTTATTTTGCTATAAGTTTTGCATTAGTAAAACAGAAATTATGAATTACCTGTACAGGGTGTTTTTTTAAAAATCTTCTCTTTTAAATTCACCGTAACCAAATTTTATCAAATGGAAACGGGCTACTTTTCATTGGGACACCCTGTATATCAGTCAAAATTTTGCTAGAACCATTGTAAAAGCACGAGAAGAAACATTTTTCCCAGGATATTCCAGAACAGCTCAAATGCGTTTAAAAGAAGCTGGCTTAAAAAACTGTGTTGCTTCCTGCAAATTTTGGCAGAAAATTTGCCCAAGAGAGTTCAATTTGCAAGTGAACTTTTTATTTAAGCGGAAGCGTTTGGAACAACGTTGAATTAACCGTTGAAAACACGTTCCAATCTTTTAATAACGGAAGGCTACGACTTTATCGTCCTAGAAACTCGAAATTCGAAGAGAACTATACATTGGATACTAATATTAATAAGCATTTTTCCGTCAATGTTTGGGTGTGGATAATCGTTAATGGTCCTGGAATGTGCTTGAGAATTGATGGGCGATTAACAACCGAACATTACATACAGACTGTTCGCTATACTTACGCGGGTTTCGGATTAAAAATTTTATGAGTATTTCCAGGTAAGTACCCGAAAGTTTGACCTGTTCTTTGGGGAAATATCAACTGGTTAAATAAAATGAAAAATAATGTACAACTTTTTAATTAAATAATAATGGAGAATATTTTGTATAATTGAGAGCAGAATTAAACTTCTTCATTAATGGAGTCTAATGTGGCTATTATAAACCTAATATTAATTTTATATTACACTTCACACAGAAAATATGGTCTATGTATAACAAGAGGGTTATTTAGCTCAAATAAAATATTTTCTAACATAAAAATTTGTTCCATGTAGAGAATTTCAAATGAAAAATAGAACAATTGAGCTTGCCAACAAAAACGAAAATCAGTCATTATCATCCAAAATATCATATTCGTCATTATCATCACTGTCATCACATTAATTGTTATTATGATTGGACTTATTTCGTTTATTTTATTTTCACGAGCCTTCTATTAGTTTTTCGCACTTGGATATACAGTTCCGCCACACTTCTGGAGTTGCAATTGAAAGTGCTTTTCGCCAAGTTTCCGAAACTGCGTCGTCACTATAACCATTAGACCCAATATGGTTGTCATAATATTGTTTTGCTATTCCCCATATATATTCGATGAGATTAAACTGGCAATGATACGGTGGCAGACGTAAAACTTGATGACCGTAACTTTCAATAATCTGATCCACAACACTGTTGATAATGGAAGAGAACGTTTTGTAAGGATTCCTGAAGTTGAAGAAGACATTTTAGAACATGTTGAAGAAGATCCAGAATTAAGCACCAGACGAATTGGAAGGGAACTAGGAGTAAGTAAAGATGTCGTTCATAAAGTGCTTAGAGAACAATTGCTATATTCATACCATAAGAAGCCAGTACAAGAATTATTAGTCCATGATCCTCAAATTCGTTTGGGTTTTTGTCGATTTGTTAATATGCAAAGAGAAAGAGATCCAAACTTTGTCAAGAAGGTTCTCTTTACCGATGAAGCGGGTTTTACAAGAAGAGGTATAACTAATACCCATAATGAACATGTTTATGCCGTTGAAAATCCGCATGCAATAAAGGTAAACCATTTTCAGCAGGAACTCAAAATTAATGCGTGGGCTGGAATAATTGGTAATTTCATTGTTGGTCCTGTCATACTTCCACGAAGATTAACTGGAGAAAATTATTTGGATTTTCTACAAAATACGTTGCCAGAATTGTTAGAAGATTTACATCTCCAACTTCGGAGAGATATGTGGTTTATGCAAGATGGAGCTTCCACCACATTTTTCTTTAAACGTTAGAAACCACTTGAATGAACAATATCCACACAAATGGATAGGCAGAAGTAATGACGCACCTGTAAACTGGCCACCACGTTCCCCAGACTTAACACCGATGGATTACTTTTTATCGGGACATCTGAAATCCACAGTTTACAGGGAACCTGTAGAAAATGAGGAACAACTTTGGCAACGTATTCAAGATGCAATAAACAATCTTAGAGGTGATGAAGAAGTTATGGAAAGAATTCATTTTAATTTTCTTTGACGTATAAATCTTTGTATGCGTGAAAATGGTGAACATTTTAAACAATTTTTGTAAAATCTCTATTTTGATTATGTTGTAAATAAATATTTTTGTGAAACCTATACACTCTAAATTATTAAAACAGAAATTTAGCGAAAACTTCAAGGCCCTCTGGAGCCCAAACGAAGCAACTTTGTACTAAGGTAATTTTACTGAAATCGACTTATTTTGGTCTAAGGAATATGTGGTATGTTTTTGTAAAGACCTTTTACAGACACCCTGTATAACAATAACTAAAATATTTATTTATTCATTCAATAATAGTTGTAGTGCTTGAAAACATTATGATACTGATAATAATAACTACACTTGTACAAGATTTTGAACCGAACTTACAAATGATAAAATTATTAGAAAAAGTGAACACCCATTTTAAATTACAGCCACTGATTATAACCATACCTTTAAGTAATTGATTATTTGCGATACCCATTTCATCGAATTTGTATAGTTTTTGTTCAGATTAATTATTTTAATTCAATGTTATGTTTTTAATTTTGACAGTACGAATTTCGGTACGAGCTGTTAGGTTAAATGTCAGTCAACGACGGGACACGATAACTGTCAGTGTCATGTTTTATGTCGTTCCATTTCTGGTTCCGTTGTACGAGATGCGTTCGTTTAACTGTAGTGTTAGAAGATTTTTCGCGATCGATGTGGTATCGATTTTTGTCAATAACAATTTTCAGATATAATTGGGGGGTAATCTTTCTATATGCTGTAAAATTCTTAAAGATGAATTTCTGAACCCACTCGGCTTGTCATTTTCCAAAAAAGGAAGAGAAGACAAGGCCATTTTTTGTTGATTAGGTATTGCTGACAGGTGAAGAAAAGCAACCTCATATTTTGGTCTAGGAGTAAACTATGTATTTTATATAACCATCGAGTTATCCTATTAAAGAGGATTATAGATTTTACTCCAATATTAATTGTGGAAGAAAGGGTAAATTATAATTTTTGGGAAATTTCGTTGTTTAGTTGAATTTCTATGTTTTTTTGGATCCATTCCATACCCGCTAAAGGGACTTACAGACAAAAAATTGGAGATCTATCTGCATTTGAGTGAGTAATATTGAAGTGGATTCTTCAATAGTGATTGCTGCGGACTCTCTAGCTTGTTTTTCACCCTTGGAAGGCACCAGTTAAACCCTTTACGAGAAAGGGTTTTTACCTGGAGGGTATTTAATTCCGGAGACCAACGTAGACTCAATCATGGGGACACAGTACATCGGTTGACCAGAACCTTGGTTTATTTACTACCTGGCTTACTTATAGCTGATTTTACATGGATGGTTCTTTATCTGGATAGGAAGCCGGTGATGTTGTCAATGAAAACACCCTACTAACAGGTTTTTTATATTATAATGAGGATTTCATATGTGCTTTGTGCCTGTTGATTTATTAAATTAAACATTTACTTTTAAACGAAAGTTCCTAAGAATATCTCAACATTATTATTTATACTTTTGCACATAATGTTCTTGTGGGTTTTACTTTAATAACTTATGTATTACCAATATATTTCATAATTTAACTAACTAAGCACTATTTCAAAATTTTGTTATTTAAGCACTTAGCGTCTCGGTCAGGGTATTGACCATAAATACCTCGGGACATAAGGGCTACGTTTAACATTTAACTTTTTTTAGATATCCTCTTTATAATAAAACAAGACATAACCATAAGTTAAGCAGACTTAAAACACCCATGAAGGGTAGAGATTAGATTAAGTAAATTAACCTCTTCCAATCTGGGAGTTTCACTAAATACCACTGTCTAAAGTATTTTTTGTGTTATTAATATTTTTGTATTTATTACATTTTCTTTTTATTTTGTTTCATGATTTACATTTAATTATAAAATTTCATGGTTTATTATTTTTCTTATTAATAATTTGTACTTAACTAAAAGTTAAGTAGGTAGGTTCTTTCAATTTGGAGATTGTTAAAAGGTTATTGTGTTTCAACATTAAACCATTGTATAAAGAACTAATAGTAGTCTCACCTTATGGAAGTTTCATTGGAGCGAAATGGATACTACCAATAGATGGCGCCTAGTGAATTTGGATAAGTCGATAATCTCTTAAAAAGTTCTAAATTGATTTTTTTGGGGATGTCACCCCCACCAAA
The DNA here is from genome assembly GCA_927349885.1 of Psylliodes chrysocephalus. Lineage (NCBI taxonomy): Eukaryota > Metazoa > Arthropoda > Insecta > Coleoptera > Chrysomelidae > Psylliodes > Psylliodes chrysocephalus. Next base: position 12,643,986 of record OV651818.1, on the reverse strand, counting down.
TCAGATAGGGGTGGGGAGGGGTGAATTTTTTTAATGCATTTTGTATTTTTATGGGATAGTACATCCATATACCAAATTTGGTTTCAATATCTCGACCCTAAATGCCCTAGCCCCCAGAGCCGAACCCCAACCGGATGTATTTTTGTTGGTATTTCCAATAATCCTGTTGGTTAGGTTTGGAAAATATAAGTAATTTTTATGAATAATTCTTGGTATAGGCAGATTAAAGTGATTATTCTCAGGTGGTTCTTTACTGTTTTTTTAAGTCCAAGCTAAAAATTAAATTTTTTTCTTTAAATAATATCACTTAAACTAATTTTAAATTATTTTTTTAATTTCTTTATTATATTTAATATTATTTCTACTTTTTCTAACAATAATCAATTTAAGATATCTACTTTGATTGTGCCAAAATATTTAGTAGGGGAAGTTTTTAATATTATATAAACATAATGTGTGTGAATTTGGCTAAACAGTAACCTTTATTTCTAAAAACAGGAGGACAATGTTACTTGAAAAATGTATATTTAGAATTAATATTTACCACCATCAAATCCCAGACCTGGACACAATTTTTTTTTTTTTTTTTTTAGCAAGAAGCAGAAGTGACATTTTTACAAATGAAATTAATTTCAACAAATTTATTTGAGATCATGTATAAAATTATTTATTATTAAAGACACCTTTTATAACCACTATTGCATAATTAAAAAAAGCTTTAAATAAAAGTTTGTGGATACGACTGACTTTTTTTAAATATACCATAAAAAACGTATTCAGATTTTACGGAATACAACACAAATAAACTTTTTTACTATGTTATTAAATTTCTGGAATATATTTTTATTTTCTAATTTCACAAATGTATATTATTGATAACCCTTTCTTATACCGTCTGTTCTCGAGTAATTTAACGTTTATAATGTAAATACAACTATTATGTTTGATAATAAAATAATCCAAATAGGTAGTTTACAGTGAGGAAGAAAAAGTGCAAATATTTATAAGATATTCGACGTTTAATTAATCAGGAAAGAATAAAGATCATTCCGAAAATTGAATAAAATATATATTTATGCTATCCCTATTAAAAAATATTCATGTTAAATCCTGTGAAATATGCACGCCACTGATATGGTCATTTGATGACATTTTTACAAAATTCGGTCAATGTAAATATTATACAATAATAATTATGGCATAAAGGGAGGTTAATTTATAATGAATAACCCTGTTAGGTACCTAATAATTTTCAGTAAAAAAATTTTAATTCGCACTTTTTTACGTAGATTAAAGAAAAATGTAATTTCGTGTTTTCTTGATGCAGACATTTTGCGACACACTGTATATTCAAATCCAAAATGATGTATTTTCTTTTAACACACCTAATACAAATTTATTAGCAAAATTTAAATACTTGATATTTTCGGTATACCGTGAGCACCATAAGTCTTACCCCCCTATCTAACTCGTTACTGGAGTCTTGTTAGAAAAATCGCCGAGACACGTCGATTTTTGATTTCTACAGTGTACATTTTTGTATGAATAGTTAACCCTTAATTTCATTCCTTACTGGAGGGGAGCAACCCTTTCGAAAAATTTAAATGGCTTGGGGTGGTGAGTGATAGCTCATTTGAAAAAGGGTTTTATTCTCTATTCAACCATGCAAAAATTTTGAAATTTGCTTCATTAATTCTCGACTAACTGTTGTTTCAGAATAACGGAAATTAACGTAGCGCACTCATCCTTAGAATTAAAATTCGGCCCTGCATGATTTCGGTTTTGGTTCAGACGTGAAGTAAGACTTTTTGCCATTAGAAAGTCACTATTAGTTTAGTTGCTTTCCTATTTTGTGAGGTTTTGTTATTTTTAAACATTAATAAATCAACACGTAATGAAGCAAATTTTAATTTTTTTTGCACGGTTGAATAGAGAATAAAACCCCCTTTCAAATGAGCTATCACTCACCACCCCATGCTATTTAAATTTTTCGAAAGGGTTGTTCCCCTCCAGTAAGGGATGAAATTAAGGGTAAACTAATCATACAAAAATGTACACTGTAGAAAACAAAAATCGACCTGTCTCGATGATTTTCCTAACAAGACTCCAGTAACGAGTTAGTTAGGGGGGGTGAGACTTGTGATGCTCACTTTAGACACACACATTTTTAGTTTCATTGTCAAACGATTTAAATAAAATTACCGGACCTTATAATATTCTATTATAATTTGATGATCCCGAGTGGCATTAGCAAAAAGACGAAATTTGAGCATAAAGATTTAGATGTCATTAAAGTAAAATTAATGTTTTAAAATTAATTTAAGTTTTACCAATTTAGAAAATAAAATTAATTAATGAAAAAAAAATAAATGTCTACTCGTGGGTTTGAATTTGGAACCCTGCGATTCATAGACGAGTACTTTAAATATTCGTTATAGAGGCTTACAAGAAAGTTTTACTTTTTAACGCTGATAATTAGAGAGCTTTTAGTTTCATTAAAATCTCAGTTTATTTTTAAATATAGACGAATATCTTGTGGAATGCTATTATTTATTGATTCTTCACAGGAATTACTAATTTTTAATTATATTTAATCTTAGTAACTAAAAAAATATATATGGACAATTAATTTGACAGAATTGTCACTTATAAAGTTCTAACATCTGACGTAGAGGGCGTATATAACCAGTAAATAAAATCGTTAGTTCAATGATTGTACCAATAGATGTCGGGCGCGATTGCTTCCAATAACTTTTACATGGCTATTATCCTACTATAGTTCTTTATACAATGATTAAACGTTGATATAGGTGCGGATATGCACATTATTTTTTTTATATATATTTTTATTTTACTGTTTATATAAAGGTAGAAATTAAGATCTCAAATTTTTGCATACCATATTGCGCAAGCGTCCTTCGCCTGGTACGAGGCCACATACTTTGATTTTCTTTTACTATACGGAGAATGGTCGCACTGCGCAGCTTTCTGAGTGCCTTTTAAAAGGAGATAGAAAACTCCGTCATTTTGAACCTTTATTACGTGTTGCCTACATCTTGGCGTAATATTTTTAATAGGTGCGTTTTCTTTTTCTTCTTTATTCTTTTATTGGGCTATGTTCTAATTATCCGCTTCTGCTTCGGAATTGTCGGTTTTCTTGTTTTAATCTGACTGGTTAAAACGACTAAACCGACAATTCCGGAAGCAGAAGCGGATGATTAAAACGCACCTGATATTTTGCTTGCTGCTGTCAGTGTCAGTCACATACTTTGATTACTATACGGGGCAAGAGAGAGGTCCGACACGCCTAACATAGGGCGCGGCCATATTGAACCCTATGACACAGTTTATAACTAAAGAATCAGATCGCTCACTCTGTGTCGGCACTTTTTATCTCAATGTTCCAATTTATACACTACGCAACTCAGATAATACAATATATAACAACCGCCTATAATAAAATAGCAGTCTTCTGCGTATCCTGAATTTGCATCACTGGAGTGGATGTTATTTTGGAACTTTCAACTGGTCTGAGTTAGCTGACTGATTCTTCTAGCAATAAACTGTGACTCCAAAAATAATATTCACTGACACTGACAGCAGCAAGCAAAATATCAGGTGCGTTTTAATCATCCGCTTCTGCTTCCGGAATTGTCGGTTCAGTCGTTCTAACCTGTCAGATTAAAACAAGAAAACCGACAATTCAGAAGCAGAAGCGGATGATTAAAACGCACCTATTAAAAATATTGCGCCAAGATGTAGGCAACACGTAATAAGGCATTAAAATGGTAAAAGAAAATCAAAGAATGTGGTGTCAGTGAATATTATTTTTGGAGTCACAGTTTATTGCAAAAGAATCAGTTAGCTCACTCGGACCAGTTGAAAGTTCCAAAATAACATCCACTCCAGGGATACAAATTCAGGATACGCAGGAGATTGCTGTTCTATTATAGGCGGTTGTCATATAGTGTATTATCCGAGTTGCGCGGTGTATAAACTAGAACATTGAGATCAAAAGTGCCGACGCAGAGTGAGCGATCTGATTCTTTAGCTATAAACTCTGGCATAGGAATCAAAATGTCCGCGCCCTATGTTGGGCGTGTCGGACCCCTCTCTTGCACCGTATCAAAGTATGTGTACGAGGCTAACGACCAACCGTGCCACCTGTTGGTGAATTTATTTTCTTCATGCATGCATGGTTCGTGCATATTACATATACATTTTTTTTTTTAATTATTACCATAGTTAGCTATGTAATTTATTTATGTCATCAAAATCCATTAGGTAAATAATTTGTTTAAATTTTAAATTGTAAATCATTGGGTAAATTGGTAATTTTTTATAAAAGAACATAACCGAGTAGACAGGATATTATTTAAGGAGGTCCTTTCGCCACACCTCTCGCCTCAAATGTTAAAAAAAAGTTATTAGATTATGACTAAAATTAATTTTTTTCTAATAGTTCTAATAGTAGAAGTCCTTATTTATCTAATACTGAACTTTTAACTATACCTTACCTTGCAAATTTTTGAGAATTTTTTTTTAAATGTGAGTATTTGTACAGTGCCTCACGAGAAAGTAAGTCCTCAACAACAATTCTCGAATTATACTATTATTTATTGATTAGATGGAGTAGAAAAAAACTAAAAATAAGGTTTTTGAAATATTAAGATTTTGTTTTATACAATAAAATATATATAGTAAACCGTGGAACTTATTGAGAAATTAATATTAAAAAATCACAAAAAATTTTCAACTAGGTTACTTGAAAAAATTAATTAAAATTAATTATAATTCGAAAATTGTTGTTGAAATCTTACTTTCTCATAAGACAATGTACAAACACACACATTTTTAAAAAAAATTTTCTCAAAAATTTGCACGGTAAGGTATAGTTAAAAGTTCACTATTAGATAAATAAGGACATCTACTATTAAAAAAAAAATAATTTTAGTCATAATCTAATATTTTTTATTTAACATTGGTGGCGAAAGGACCTCCTTAAAAAGTTATTTATTTTTTATTTTTTATTTTTAAAGATTAATTTTTGGCAATCCCCTTCTGGAAGTTGCTTAGAACTTTTGGTAGGTTACAATTTATGAGACACAGTTTTTAAATTGTCACTCCCTGTATTATTAATATTCACACGACATGATTGCATGTTAAATTGGAGTTCCATTGACTCTTAAGAGTGTTAATAAAATGATCATAAATTATTATATATTTACACAATATTTTATTATAACTTAATAAGGTATACGTTCAATAATGAATTGTCAAGATTTCACTTAAGTGACAATTTCGGAAGTAGAGTGTCAAAAAGTGAATGAGGTGTGAATTTCAACTTTACAGAAGTGATTTATATAATTTTCTTGCTTAATAATAAAACAAACAAGTATTCAAAAAATGAAATTTATTTGAAACTTACGTAGTAAAATTTCTTTTGACGCGTTTCAAATACGGTTTTTTTTTTCGGATATTATGTAAATAATATATGCATAAGATGTAAAAGTTTATTAAATGAGGTCGATGAGTAATAAGAGGCGTATCTAATTGGACGGAATGGTTTTAATCATTTTTAGCAAGTATATAAAAAAATCGTTTTTGTTAATAAAACAATATCCTAGAAATAAATTATCTTTATTATAAAGTTGAATTTGAAGGATAAATCATATTTTTATAAAAAAAGATAATTTACGATCTTCCCTTTGGAAATATCTCCTAATAAAAAAGAATATCTAAATTGTTAGAGACAGGTAGATTTTTATTGCAAGGGGGTCATCTTCCTATCATATTCTCAAATGTCATACGTCATTCGCCTCCCTTCTGTCACATTAACCAATACAATTTAAATAGACAAAGTACAAAGTGGGTATGACATATATAGAAAAGGTAATTTTAAGGAGAATTCAATATGACATTTCCTTGCGATAATTTTGATTTTAGCACCTTCTAGCGGGATAAAATCTGTAACGTATTGTAAAATGCGGAAGGCAAAATTGATCAAAAAACATTTGATCGCAAATACATTTTATCGAAGATATATTTTATCGAATAACATTGTATCGAATAACATTTTATCGAATAACATTTTATCGAATAACATTTTATCGAATAACATTTTATCGAATAACATTTTATCGAATAACATTTTATCGAATAACATTTTATCGAATAACATTTTATGGAATAATATTTTATCGAATAACATTTTATCGAATAACATTTTATCGAATAACATTTTATCGAATAACATTTTATCGAATAACATTTTATCGAATAACATTTTATCGAATAACATTTTATCGAATAACATTTTATCGAATAATATTTTATCGAATAACATTTTATCGAATAACATTTTATCGAATAACATTTTATCGAATAACATTTTATCGAATAACATTTTATCGAATAACATTTTATCGAATAAAATTTTATTGAATAACATTATATCGAATAACATTTTATCGAATAACATTTTATCGAATAACATTTTATCGAAAAGACAAAAGATCTAAAATTCGTTAGATCGAAAGGACAATATGTCGAAAATCAACATTAAAAATAGAAAAATATAAGAAAAATCAAACGTCAGTCTAATCCTTATTACCGGAGAAACTAAACTCAGCGGCTATGTTCAAATTAGGTACTAATGGCAAATTTTTAAATAATTTCAAACGATTGCTGTCTCATTTAACAACTTTTATCCATACATTACAAATTAATATACTCAGAGCTAAACGATTCACTAGTTTACACTGTTTTCATACCCCAGCTAAAAGTTGGTAATTTTTTGTTTATTTAGGTAGAATTCTCTAGAAAAATAAAAAATGTCTGTCACATCTGGTTTAAGAAATATTTTCTTAACTGGATTACATAATTTTGATATTAATACTAAAAACAATTAAAAATGATTAATTTTTGCCTTCTTTTTATATATATTTGAATTAGTTTCTCTTATAATGGACCAACAGTAATCTTTTAATCCCAAAATCCTTGATGTTAAAATTTTTCCAATAAATCGATTATAATTTGTTTGTAATTTTCACATTTTTTATTAACCATTTTAAATGACTTCCAAGCAAATTTTTCATTAACAGATAAAAGGCTATCAAACTGAGAATCTTTCATAATTTTACGGATATACCCTTTTTCAGTTCTGCTTCTGTAATGCTTGGAAAGATTTTTTATAAATACCGGAGAGCATTACTGTTTTTGTCAAGCGCCTTCACAAAATTTTTAATAAGTCCCAATTTGAGGTATAAAGGGGGTAGAGTGATGTTATTTGGATCTACCGGAGAGGCAAAAGAATCTCTAGGTCTGAAACAAAGAGGAGGAAGAGGGATAAGCTGCAGGCAGGCAGTGCTACGGCAACCGCCACCCTCAGCAAACTCCCTCACTCCAAAATAAACAAAAGCGGCTTAATCAAGTCCTTAGGCAGCGACGCTAGTTCTCACACCTCTTCCGAGGTTACGCCCCGGAAGGGGAAAAAACTCAGACAGGACCACAAAGTTCTGTCTGGGTTAAGCTACAAGGATGCAGCTACGAGCTACCTGAAAGTAGCTACAATAGACAAGGATAACTCTTACGGTAAGATAACTACCGAAAGATAAATCCTTGTCAAAAAGGCATTGATGGGAGAGCTAGACAAAACAATTTTGTCTCCTGCAGCAAAACCAAGCCACTCACCTTCAGGTCTTGGACGCACTCTGATGAAATCATCAGAGTAACGTGTGACGATGACCTGACGTTGGAATGGCCAAGGTACCAACTTTAAAAACATAAGAAGGAGCAACACTCGCTGTTGTAAGGATAGACGAGCTCCCCACGCTCACCAAAGCCTCTCTCTGGAATCCAGGGGAAGCGCAAGCTGACCTTGACGAGAAAGAAGTTGTGCTCAGGCAACTTGAGGGGCAAAACCCAAACTTACATGTGGCGAAGTGGTGCACCTTCCACTATGAAATAAAAAAAGATCCCAAGGGCCATCTCTTCGACTTCGGCATCGGAAACGAAATAATGGGAACCCTAAAGGCCAAATCAATGAGGATAAGCTATACGTTCACCTCATTGACTATAAGACCATACATTGCTTATGAACAATACCGCCGTACCGTGGGACGCGCCTGGGGTTTCTCCCCCAGAGTCGTCGCATGGACTTACACAGCTATCATAAGACCTATGCTAACATACGGTGCAGTTGTCTGGGTACCGAAAACCCAAAAATTAACAGCTATCCGTAAACTAGAACAAATTCAAAGAACAGCATGTCTCAACATAACAGGAGCCATTAAAACAACACCAACTAGAGCGATGGAAGTCATTCTTAGTCTCACTCCCCTTGATATTTACATCAAGGAGGTTGCTCTGCCTCCGCACGGTTGGAATAGAACCTGATGTAGGATCTGGTGAGGCGAGACGTCACTTTTGGCAGGAGGCGCTCGATACTCTCCCACTGCTTCAAGTGAACATGTACTCCATCTCACCGAGATATATCTTCCATAAGCCATATACAGTTATAATAGAACAAATAGAAGAGCCAGAAATGGCAGGTACGATTCATATTTACACCGACGGTTCTAAAATAAAACAAGGCTCAAGATGCGGAATATACTCCATATTCTTAAACCTAAACATAAAATGGGCTGTGAGAAATAGTGCCAGTGTAGTTTAAATAGAGCTAACGGAGATTCTCATAGCAGCAAAAGAAATAACCAGAAACAATATGCTATGACCTACAGAGCAAAACAATATATTATGGGGAATTATTAATTATCTCTGCTCAGTCAGAGTCGATTATTACCTGGGTAAATTATCTTATGGACACCGCAAATGAAACAGAAGAATAGAATAATTTTAAGGGTTATGGTATACAATTAAAACGTGTTTATCAGATATTTAAAGGAGAATCTTGAGGTTTTATTCAATATCTAGCTATAATTCGGTTGTATAGGTAAGTCCTTTGAATTTAATATACAGCTTACGTACCGTTTAAAATAGATATCTATTCTGGGTGGCTTACAAAATAAATGATTTTAATATATATGTTATATGTGAAAATAGTGACCTTCATCTCAATTAACGTTGCACACGCGTATCAGGTTACGAAACACAATTAAGGACGGTCGCGTGTGTCAGCAAGTTCTAGTGAACAAAGAAAACACTTACAATGCAAAATAGACAGAGACTATAAATAGGAGTAAAATAGAAAAGTAGTTAGTTGTTAATTAGATTTAAAACAAACTCATGTATTTGTAACAATAAAAAATAAATCTTTTTTAAAAAGTCGTTTGAAAAAGTAGTGATTTAACATTTGGCGCAGTCAGTAGGATTCGTCAACGTCGTCAGAACAAGAAAATTCTCACTGGTGACGGCGGATTCTAATCCCTCAACGAAGAAAGAACCAAGAAGTCCCGACTAGTCGTGTCAGAAGGCGTCCTCACTCAACAGAAAACTACGGAAGGAACACCTGGTGAAGCCCCTGGTAGCTACTGTTAAGAACAAGACAACTCTAATGATCCGGCTAATGTAAGAACTATTGAATCATCTCGTTATTTTATTTTATTATTTTTTTTTTTTTTTCGATTATACCGTTAATCGATTCTGTTCGATTCTCAGAATTTTCTTCCAATCCTTCAAATTTATTTATCCGATTATACTGTTAATCGGCATAATTTGTTTAATAGATTGATATTGTTTTAATAATATTTACCATTTAAAATAATCTATTTGTTCGATATATCGAGTAAAAATGCCGGAAACACGCGCTCTAGCTCAAGCTCAGGCTCAAGCCCAAGCTCAGGCTCAAACTCAACCTGAAGGTGATGTTGCCGGACTTCCTGATATTGAACCATATAAACTATCAGAAATATTTTCTATAGTTCCTGAATTCGAAGGTGATCAAATTTCATTAGGCACTTTCTTAAATGCGTGCGATTGTGCATTTAGAATGGCTACTAGAGATCAAAGACATCTTTTAATAATTCATATAAAAAATAAACTTAAAGGTAGGGCTGCTCAGCTCATTAATTCCAGAAATCCCCCTACTTACAATGAAATCAAACAACTCCTTAACCTTCATTTTGGAGATTCACGTGATTTGACTTCCTTGATACAGGACCTACAAAGACTTAAACAATTGCCGAACGAGTCAGCAATTACCTTTTTCGCCCGTCTTCAAGTCCTTAATGCAAAAATGCATGCAAGTATTCAAAAGTCTGGTGAATTATCACCAGAACAAAAAAATGCGCAATGCGCTCTTATCGATACAATGGCCCTCAATACTCTTTTAACTGGCTTGGAACCTCGTTTAGGTCAAATAATCAGGGCATGTAACCCCGAAAATCTTATTGATGCTCATATTCGCATTCGAAGAGAATTGCAACTTTCCTATTATGAAATGCACAAATTAAATAAACCCGGTCCTTCAAAACCTTCTCAGCCACCTCAACCAATGAGGAAACCCACTCATTAAATCCCAAAATGTTTTAATTGTGGTCGCCTTGGCCACACTTCAAATGAATGTCGTTCACAGCAAACGCAACGTCCCTATTATTCACAAAATAATAATCAACATTTTTCGAGACCAGCATATCAGAATCAAATGCCTGGCCCCTCCCAGCAAGCTAGAAATGATAATTTCCAGTCAAATCAGCAACGACCTCAGAATACCCTAAATCAAAACCAAATGCCATTTCGCCCGTCTGTAATACACAAAAACCCCAATTATTCATCTAATCAACAAAGAGCCCATCATGTAAACTTTGATAATCAATTTTTCGAAGACCCCTCGTATTACCAAAACTCATATTATAACGAAGAATACCAAGATTATTCCTTTGATGAAGAAAGAGCTCATTTAGTAGCTTTTGATGACCAATCATACGAAAATCCCCAATACTACGAAAACTTCTATGATGATAATAGTCATGAAAATCAAGATTATTTTATCAATAATAATCAAAATCCCATTAATTCTTTCGAACCTATTGATGTTCAAGAATATCAAAATTTTCACTCGCTTCCCCATCAAAACCACCCTCCGAACAGTCCGAAACAAGTAGAGAATTCTACTTCGGAAATCCAGAAATCAATTCAAACAATGAATCTGGACGATACGGTTCAGAATCTGAGCTTTCCAGAGCAAGCTTTCCTTTAAGTCCTTTATTAACAGTAAATTCTAAAAATCTCTATTACATTAAAGATGCTACCAATACTTTTAACCTTCTTATAGACACAGGTGCAGGTATTTCAATTTTTAAAGAAAACACAGTAAAAAAATTTAATAGAAGATCCCCTGAAAAAGTAATAATACAGAGAATAACAGATCAAAAGCTTTCAATTAGAGAGTCAACTTTAATTCCATTTACGATTGATAATCCACACAAAGTTTATATTTACAATCTAGATATCGATTTTGACGGTATTTTAGGTCTTGATTTCTTAGAACATTATGAATGTATAATCGATTTACAATCAAAACAATTAATAACCAATTTTAAAACAACTCCAATGTATAAAGTAGGGGCAGATATTAAAATAAACCCTAATAACATTAACAAAAATCAAAAGAATAGTCACTCTAATAAAATTTCAATCGAAGGCCGAACTGAACAAATTTTTAAATTAAAGTGCGATTTGTCAAACACTGATGCTATACTGGTAGCTCAGGAAATAGACAGAGTTAAACTTCCTCACGCTCTCGTTCACGTAAACGAGAAAGGCGAATTTTTCTCATCTATTATAAACCCTAATGCGATGTCTAAAGTGGTTGAATTTTCAAATATTTTAATCGACCCTTATTTAGTATATGATGAACCCGTTTTAAATGTAAATGTTTCTGATAACCCCCAAACCGAAATTATTGATAGAATACAAATAATTAACAGTCTTTTAAGAACAGAACACTTAAATTTTGAAGAAAAAGAATTAATTACAAACCTTTGTCTGGAGTACGCAGACATATTTTATTTAGAAGGTGACAAATTAACTTTTACTAATGAAATAAAACACTCAATCGAAACCAATAATGCCAGACCAGTTTTTACTAAATCTTATAGATACCCGCAGGTACATAAAGAAGAGGTAAAAACTCAAATAAACAAAATGCTAGACCAAGGTATTATACAACCTTCGGTTTCTCCCTGGTCCTCTCCTGTATGGGTTGTACCCAAGAAACTCGACGCTTCGGGTAAACCGAAGTGGCGCGTAGTTATCGACTACAGAAAATTAAACGAACTTTCAGTAGATGACAAATACCCACTTCCTAATATCTCTGACCTCTTAGATCAATTAGGCAAGTGTCAGTATTTTACGACATTGGATCTCGCTTCTGGTTTCCACCAAATTGAGATCGAACCTAAAGACATACCGAAAACTGCATTTTCCGTGGAAAATGGGCATTACCAATTTGTACGAATGCCTTTCGGGTTAAAAAATGCTCCCTCCACCTTCCAGCGCGTCATGGACAATATTCTTTTGGGAATACAAAATGAACGCTGCCTAGTATACATGGACGATATAATCGTTTATTCTGCAACAATACATGAACATATAGATCGTCTATCAGAAGTATTTAAGCGCTTGCGAAAAGCAAATCTTAAAATACAACCAGACAAGTGCGAATTCCTCCGAAAGGAAGTCGCATATTTAGGTCATCTTGTCACTCAAGATGGCGTAAAACCAAACCCATCAAAAATCGCTTGTATACAAAACTTTCCCAAGCCGAATAACCCCAAGGATATTAAATCCTTTCTAGGTTTAGCGGGCTATTACCGTCGATTTATCCCTAATTTTGCTAAGATATCGAAACCACTTACTAAATTGTTACAAAAGGACATTCCTTTCATTTTCGATTCAGAATGCGATTCTTCTTTTAATGAATTAAAACAAATACTGATATCAGATCCCATTCTTATTTACCCAAACTTTGAGGAACCTTTTATACTTACTACGGACGCTAGTGCTTTCGCAATAGGAGCAGTCCTTTCACAAGGACCCGTAGGAAAAGACCTTCCAATAGCTTTTGCATCTCGAACCCTTTGCAGTGCTGAAACCAAATACTCCACTATTGAGAGAGAACTACTCGCAATAGTCTGGGCTGTAAAACATTTTCGACCTTACTTATTTGGTCGGAAATTCACACTGATAACAGATCATCGCCCACTGACGTGGCTCTTTTCGATTAAAGACCCCGGAAGTAGATTGGCAAGATGGCGCCTTAAACTCGAAGAATACAATTACAAAATAGAGCATAAACCCGGGAAAATTAATAAAAACGCGGATGCTCTATCTAGAATCAAAATTAACTATTTTCAGCAATGCGCTAACTTTAATTCAAAAGTCTCGATTTTCGCTTCTAACGAAGACGAAGATGAAGATCAACCTCAATCTGATACTAATGAAGATACTGAAGTTGACGATACAATTTTAACAGAGGAATTTAATAAATTCGTTAATTTATATAAAACTAAATCTATTATCGATTATTCAAAAATTGACATTTCCAGTTCACAATTACTAGACAAAAGTCATAAAACGATTGTCACTTTCTTTTGGCAAAACAAACTAGAAGAACTTCACGAGAAAATTATAGACGATATTTTTGAAGAAAATTATGATTTCTCTAGTTCAAAAATCAATATATTATCTAGTAAAACTATTAAAGACCGTCAATACCTTATCATTTGTTTACCTTTCGACCCCGAAATAGTAGTCGAACATTTGTTTTACGTCTTATACAAAGAACAAAACAAATTAAATATTTCCAAAACTTATTGCGTAGAAAATATTCTAGAACTGCCAATCCTTGAAATATTTTCGTTCGTATTCGCCGACATAGAAATAAAATTAAAAATATGTCAAAATATAACCAAAACACCTACTGAAGATGAAATACCCATAATCTTAGATCAATATCATAACGGAAAAAGTAATTTACATAGAGGAATAAATGAAACCATTAGACGCATCAAAGAAAAATATAATTGGCCTAATTTAACAAAAGACGTTGAAAAATTAATTAAAACTTGTGAGATATGTCAAAAGGTAAAAATATGCCGTAAAAATCTTAGCAATAATTTAGTAATAACTGAAACCCCGAAAACTCCCTTTGAGAGAATTAATATTGATATATTTGAATACCCAACTAGAAATTATGCCCTTACTATCAGGGACGAACTTACAAAATTTACGCAAGCCTACCCTTTGACAGATAAGAAAGCATCAACTGTAGTAAACACCCTTCTAGTATTTTTCCAGCATTATGGAACCCCTCTAAGGATTCATTGTGACTATGGCCGCGAATTCGATAATACTTTACTAAAAGATCTCTGCGAACTTTATGACATTAAACTCACCTTTTCTAGTGTAAATCATCCCCAATCGAATGGATCTATAGAAAGATTTCATGCTACGCTTTCCGAAATGATCAGGTCTAACCAAGCTGAAAACCCTAATGAACACCCTTTTAATGTACTACCCTATGCTACCATTTGTTATAATAATACGAAAAATAAAACCCATGGTTTTACACCGTATGAACTGATTTTTGGGCATACATCTAATAGGCCACCAGAGACTATTTACAATCACAAGAATCTAATATCCAAATATGTTAGGGACCTTAGTAATAGAATGGAATACTATTACAAATTAGCTCGAGGAAGAACTGAACAACAAAAAGAAAAAGCAAAAATTAGATTTGATAAAAACATATCACATGATCCCCCGGACTATAAAGTCAATGATAAAGTGTATGTTAAAGAATCTCAAATTTCAAGTAAAGCCGGAAATAAATTCAATGGGCCTTTCGAAATTATAAAAATTCTTAGAAACAACTCCGCTATTTTATTAAACCCCGATACGAATCAAACCACTAAAGTAAATTATGACAGACTTAAACCCTATCATGAATAGCATTTATTTTTATTTCCAGATTGTTTTGGCTGTTTTCTGTCGCCGCATCCCAATTTTCAATAACTCCGATAAATAACACTATCGGAATATTTTTTCATGAAGAAAGTAACATTAAAATATCAAATGAAAAGTGGACCCTTCTTGTTTATAAAGAACTCGGTCCTATAAAAGACGCTATCATAAACAATGATGAAATTCTAGACAAATTATTAGATAACTTAATAGATACGGGAACACCGAGAATGCTCGCATTCAAGGCCGAAATTCAAACACATGTTAGCCTCCTACAACAAATTTCTGACTCAGTAAATCTGAAATACGAGGAAATATTTGCAGATACGAAAGATTATGTTAGGCAAAAACGCGGAATATTTAACGGAATTGGTACAGTATGGAAATCAATAACCGGTAACTTAGACGCCTCCGACGGCGAATATTTTAATGACTGTATCAACAAAATTAATCAAGATGAACACCAAATTGAAAATTTACTCAAAAATCAAATATCTGTCACAACTTCGGTAATTAAAACTTTTAATACAACAATACAAAAACTACAAATAGACGAAGAAACTTTTAATAAAGACATTGAAGCAATTAAGAAATCAATTTTAGACATAACAGACGATATCGCTTTTTACCAATCTCAAATCAGAGTCATAGATTTATGTGAATCTCTAATGGAAAGCTTTGTTTATTTAGAAAATTACCTTAACGATGTTTTAAATGCTATAGTATTTGCACGATTGAAAATCCTGCATAGTTCAATTATCACACCTTTAGATTTGGTTAACTCTTTACAGCAAATTTCACAATCACTTCGAAAAAACAATTTACCTTTACCGATTTATTCTTCAAATATTGCTCGATATCTCGACATAATCGAATTAGAAGCATATCAATCAGAATTAAGAATAGTATTTACCCTTAAGATACCACTAGTTGATCCTGAAATTTATACCCTTTATCACCTATATCCAATCCCTATACTTGATAATCGAACAGGATTTCATCATATTCTACCAACAACACAAAAATATATTGCGCGCGACGATGATTCAATGCTCTATATCCTACCCCGGAATTTAGAGAGCTGCAAATCACTTGGGTCCAAACTAAAAATATGCTCAGATATTCTTCCATATCCAATCGACAGCGATGCTGCCTGCGAGGCTCAGTTATTAAAACAAAGTAATCATTTACCAAGAACTTGTCAAATATCTTTACTTTATGCCAAAGACTATAATGTTCAAGAAATAGATCAAAACTTTTGGCTCATAGCTATGTCAGATCCACTTCCAGTCACAATAAAATGTACAAATAGAGAAGCTACAACGAAAATCATCAACACAAATTCGTTGTTAAAACTCCAACCCGAGTGTAATGCCTTCATCGGAACCACAAGAGTACATGCTAAATACCTCCATGACAATTATCAAAATATTACGTATAGAAGCCATCCAATCCATATCCCATACAGATGTTGTGATCAAATTATCGGAAAAATCCACGTTCCCGATTTAAAACCATTAAGATTAAATAAGATTGACATGGAAGACCTTAACATAGCTAAACATAAACTTGATCAATATTCTGATCAATTAGATCAATTAATCAACGAACCTTTTATTAATAAACATATGTCATGGTTCACGATTTTTACCATTACTTTAGTCATTACTTTAGTTCTTTTGTACATATTTTGCAAATGTCGACGTAGAAGACCAACCAGAATAGCTATAGCTTCTTCTCTTGACGATCCACCACCACCACCTGAGTTACGCAGTAAGAACACCATCCAACGAAGACTTCAAGGCATGTTCCCACGGAGAAGACCAAGCATCAACCCCGACGAAACCATTGAGGAGGACATCCCACTAGAGGCCTAAAAAAGGTTGTTGCATCCCACCAACTTTTTACTAAAAAGGGGAGCTGTTATATGTGAAAATAGTGACCTTCATCTCAATTAACGTTGCACACGCGTATCAGGTTACGAAACACAATTAAGGACGGTCGCGTGTGTCAGCAAGTTCTAGTGAACAAAGAAAACACTTACAATGCAAAATAGACAGAGACTATAAATAGGAGTAAAATAGAAAAGTAGTTAGTTGTTAATTAGATTTAAAACAAACTCATGTATTTGTAACAATAAAAAATAAATCTCTTTTAAAAAGTCGTTTGAAAAAGTAGTGATTTAACATATATATACAAACTAAAAGGTTAAACAGGTTATTAATATATACAATTTTCAAAATATTCCCAAACACTGAGGCTGGAGATATTTTGTGTGATAACACCTTCTATCTGATAGACTTGAGTTGGTATAATCAGTAAAATTCCTACCTTGGAGATTGACACTATCCTACATAGGCAAGGGTTGAATTCGAAGACCTCTTTGGAAGGGTTACTTGACCAAATTGCCTATTGGATTAAAAGGTATGAATAGGTCGCCTTATCTTAATCTTCAATTAAAATATCGTCCTTTTCTTCGCTTGTAGGTAACTCCAGTGAGTCAGGGATGAAAATGGTGTCTCAATAGTTTACTACTATCCAGCAGTAAGGTTCTCAAATATAGCTGTCCTTGAGACTACCTCAAATTAATGTGATGTCCGGAATTACACGTAACTGTTCCAATGTAAATTAATCGAACAAGAAAAATGAAATGAAACTATCTATGACTATGATAGCCAGAAAAGAAAAAAGGCCTAAAATACAAAATACTACTTTATATATACAATCTTATATTAAGGAAGTACAAAAGTGATAAATGAGAAATTACTGTACCTGAGTTGAAATGTGGCCTTTTTTTGAAGTAAGTTTTTTGTTTAATTGAAAATAAAATCCTCTTGCGAGATTAAGTACACCAACTAATAGCAATACTAGATAAATTTTCAATGTCTTTTCGTTTCTAGTACCTTATATCCTTATAAAAAGATCTTCAAAAACACATGTTCCATGAAGGGATACTAGAAGAATGAAAAATGGAGGCAGGATATGCACCAACAAAATTAATGACTTCCACAGGAAATTATAATAAAATATGACAGGTAATTTAAAATATTATTAGCCAATTTCTCACAATCACCTACCTAATTCCAAAATTACCCAGATTATTTGGGGTTTTAATTATTTGTAATGAATTAGACAATTACCTGAATAAATTTGAATGACATAATGACATAATTAATGTAAATAAACAAAGAAAATGAACCCTGAAACCATTTATAGAATTCAAAACGCTTCCTTGTCCCTTTCAGGCTCCTAGAACTTAACTACAAACCAATTAAGAAAACAATGGAAAATATATCTACAGAGGACCAGAACGAATCTTCAAAACAAGGAAGAAATACTTGATAAAAGGTTAAACTTTTACAATTTCCAATTTGACAATGGACTTATAAAAGGTATCTTTTCATTCTAGTTAACTCACAGAACATGAGAAATGGATCTCCTATTAAACTTCTACCCAAAACGGAGTATACGGAGTGATCTTTTAATAGATTTTATTCCTATTATACTTAAATAATAAATTAAAGTAAATTAAAAGTTAAATGTCAATACTATAATATATATTATTTTTGTGGCAAAAGCATCCCAGTACATTCATATGGATTTTGAACCGTTGCAAATATCACTGGAAGGAACATGCTCATCTATACATATACCAGACAAGCACTACTCACCCTGAATAGACCATGAATTTATTCAGGGTTAGTACTAGAATGTCACGAAGCTTTGGCCGAAGTATTCATCAACAATGTGGTCCTTAAGATGGATCAAAGGTCACGCCACATCGAAAGGTAACCGTCTTGCCGATTCACTAGCCAAGAAATCAGCCAATCGAATACTTTTTGGACCTGGCAGGTATTTACGAGAAAATGTATGAGATCTGGCCTAAGCCTAATAAGTTGTCATTGAAGAATAGGTTAAATAATGTCACAATAAAAACATTACCATTATATAATAACAGAATTAAAACGTATTAACAAAAATAATTGGTATATTTTTGATTGTAATTTATATTTTCTTCATTTTTAGTTCGAAAGAACCCATAGAAATTAATGATTAAAACTGGTTTCTTATCAATAAGTCACAAGATTGCATTTCAGCCATACACAATAATCAAAGGCAGAAATCTAATTATTTGCTAATACTTTGAGTGCAAGAAACACTTTTTGCACGAGTTGCATATAATATTTTTTCTACGTTCATGAAAAAACCAAAAAATGTTTTATAGAACTGCAGTTGTATTATCCAAATCACAGTGATCGTGTACCTTTCTCTGTTCATAATTTGTAATGAAATTTTTAATAAAATACATTTATTTATTAAATGATTGAAAATAATATAAAATTTGCAGTTGTTTTTAAAACGTAACACAGAAAATGAAAATGGACTAAATATTTGGCATTGATTTGAATATTTATGTTTGTCATGATCATAAAACGCTGTAGTAAAATGACAGATGAGTGCAATAAAATTTTTATTGCACTAGTGCCATAAAGAACCAGTTTTTTCACTCAATATAGTTCAATAAAGTTTTGTTTTTTGCATGAACGTAGAAAAACATATTTATATAAATTTCTGTCGGGTATAAAAAAAAGTTAAAATTTGTAAACTAGTGATTAAGTATTCGTCATTGAGATTAAAGCATTGTGATTAATTCGCACAAAATATGTATTTCAGTAAGGTCGAGTTGTCTCCCGATGAAGCATTTTAGGTAAATTATTAAAAAAAAATTTTATAAGAAACTTCTGGAGCCTTCGCGATTTGCCTCGCAAAAAATTATACAAAAATGGTAAAATAAAAATATCAACTTATTTACTTAACCTGTGTGGTCTGGAGCTATTTAAAGTTAACTGATTGCTCTCGCACGGGTTAGATACATTGATTTTTTTTAATTTTTTTCATTTATATTAAATCTATTTTCGATCAATTTTGTTTTTGATCATTGTTCTTTTCGATCACTTTTCATTTTGATAAATTGTAATTCAATAAAATGTTTTTCTGATCAAATGCATTCGAATAAATGTTTTTGATCAAATGTAATCGATCAAATTTATTCGATCAAATGTATTTGATCAAATGTTTTCGGTAAATTTTGTTCCGCCCGTAAAATGTGACATTTCATTTAAAAGTTAATTTTATTACTAATTAAATAACGAATAACATTTAAGATTAAAATATGAAGGTGTACCCTTCAAGCATTTTTTTAAATTATTTGTCAATGTGAAGTTTTTAAATTAACACTATATATTCCTATAAACACGCCTCTGTTCTACAGGGTGTTTCAAAAAGGTATGTCATAAATTCTTCCTCAGATAGATTACCAAAAAATAAGTGGATTTGGCTATATTTACCTATATCAAAAATTGGCACCCAACAAATTTACAGGGCGTTAAAATGACATTTTTTTTTTGTAAAAAGTTTGCTGTTGCGACTTTTTCTTTGAAATTTCTGTCAGTGCTGTAGATTTTATTGCCCAATATTCTAAGGAGAAAAAAAATTTAAAGCGACCCCTTTAAAAAAAGTGGGAGGTTTTGGTACCATTTAACCCCCCGTATTTTTTTTACATAAAGAAACTTGCTTTATCGATCTTAAAAACAAAAAGAAATATCAATTTTTAATTTTTTTTTATAGCGAAATGAACTTTGTATCTTTCATAGTTAACGAGCTATTTACAATTTTTTAACTGAATTTCTAGAGCAATTTGTCCATCCTGGACCTAACATATTAACAAAACTAAGAGTAGGTCAGGAGTTACTGTACAAAAAAAAAACGCATATAAAAATCAGTGGTATGCATAGGGCTGTGCTTAAGCCGCCCCTGCAAAAACTACCTCTTTTATTTGTATATAAATGGTGTGCCACCCGTCCTCATGGGTTCACCATGCCACTGATAAAAATAACGTTAGTTTGGAAATGTATTTATTAAATTCAATAGTAATTAAAAAAATTATTTTTTTAATTAAACAACAAAAAATTAACAATTAAAAATAAACACTTGACAATAATTATTATACATATTTTATAAACTATTTAATTAAGTAAATGTTCAACATGTCCTCCTCCTTCTTGAATACAAAAATATAAATAAGCCTGTGGATCCAAGGATCACCCAGGTTCAAATCCCACCGTTGGCCGGGATTTTTTGATTTAATTTAATTATTTAAAATTAATTCTGATACCTTGGTAGGATTCCCCACTCGACCATTCACTGTTGGGTTCTAATTAACAGTGCTTTTCCTAAAGTGGTGCAAGGAAACAGTAACACGGCCTGTCTGTAGGGGTGTAGGAGTATTAGAGTACTAATACTCCTGCACTATTGAGTACTAAACTACTAGTTCAATTCATAACCTACATAGAACACAAGGCTAATGACCTTGGATGTTGAAGCCAGACA
This sequence comes from Psylliodes chrysocephalus, assembly GCA_927349885.1. Lineage (NCBI taxonomy): Eukaryota > Metazoa > Arthropoda > Insecta > Coleoptera > Chrysomelidae > Psylliodes > Psylliodes chrysocephalus. The sequence goes on along the minus strand of OV651818.1, from coordinate 12,622,668 downwards.
CCAAAGAAAAAAAGTGGTAGTTTTTGTAGGGGCGGCTCACGCAGAGTCCTATGCATACCACTCATTTTTATATGCGTTTTTTGTACAATAACTCCTGACCTACTCTTAGTTTTGTTGATATGTTAAGTCCAGGACCGACGAATTGCTTTAGAAATTCAGTTAAAAAATTGTAAATAGCTCGTTAACTAAGAAAGATACAAAGTTCATTTCGCTATAAAAAAAATTAAAAATTCGTAGTTCTTTTTGATTTTAAGATCGATAAAGCAAGTTTCTTTATGTCAAAAAAAATACGGGGGGTTAAAAGGTACCGAAACCCCTCAACTTTTTTTAAAGGGGGTCGCTTTAAATTGTTTTCTCCTTAGAATATTGGGCCTTCAAATCTACAGCACTGGCAAAAATTTCAAAGAAAAAATCACAACAGCAAACTTTTTACAAAAAAAAAAACGTTTCTATGAATGTTATTTTAACGCCCTGTAACTTTGTTGGGAACCAGTTTTTGATATAGGTAACTATAGCCAAATCGACTTATTTTTTGGTAATCTGTCTGAGGAAGAATTTATGAAATACCTTTTTGAAACATTCTGTATATTTATACAAATTACTACTTCCACTATTACTACTATTATTAGCTACGTTTTAACTGTAGCTATAAGGTACTGATAACTCGTAATATCTAAACAATTCTAAATAAATAGTTGGACTAATTATTATTATTATCACTGTTTGTTATCAATGTTTGCATTAGAAACACAATTTGTAATAAAGATAGTGCCATTAGGATTTAACAATTTTAGGAATAAATGTTATAATAATAATACTCCCCCTAACTCACACCCTTACGAGTGAATTTCAAACCCTGAAGCCGACTAAGCTTATATGTGGGGGAGGAAGGGCTACTATTATTATTTGTTGTGGCGCTCCGGGGGGACTTAAAGATGATTGATGGCCCCATTTGACTTACAGGTAAAGAAAACTCGGAAAACCTCACCCACCATCATTGAAACGGTAACGCATGCCGATTTATAATACAGATTGGCCAGAAATTCTAGAAATGCATAATAAACATTTAAAATAAACTTGAGAACAATCTTTGAATAGTAGACACGGAGAATTGAGTATATTCGGAAACAAATAAAAATAACTGATATAAGAATATACAATAAAAAATTTCTTAATTTTAAACCAATAGATTTATTTTTAAGTATGCAAAAGCCAGGGGCAAACCACTAAAAGAGGATTTTTCAGAATCTGTGAGGCAGAGCTGGGTAATTACATGTACTTTAAAAATAATTACAATTACAAAGTACTTTTTCAAAAAAGGAAATAATTACAAGTACAAAGTACATGTTGTAAAAATAGGAATTATATTGATTTAATTACAATTACATGAAAAAAGGAATTGGCAATGACTTTTATAATTACTTTGCCGATAAAACAACAAATTATGATAGAATTGAGGAACCATGAACCAACCGGACCGGTCCAAATAAAACTTTTTAAATAGGTAATTCAGTGTCAAACTAACAGCCATTTGTAACACTTTCTTAAGGATTCCTTAAAGTTAAAGATATCTTAAGGGCGAGTTGTATAAGTCTTACTTAAAGTTAAACTCGGTTTGAGGTGACACATGACAAGTTTTGTATGGCATAGGTACAGTTTAAACACCATTTAGCACTTAGGGGTTGTTTTCCCAAACATTAGACTGCACATATAGCATTGAAAGCCATGTATCACCCAAAAAATGAGCTTAATTTTAAGTAAGCTTTATACAACCAGCCCTCCTAAGTATATTGGTTTCTGTACCATTTAAGGTCTTCTTAACTTAAGGGAATAGACAAAATCGATAAGCAGTATCAAAAATGGAACAGGTAAGTTTATAATAAAATTTGAACTTTTAAAAGTTTATTGATTTGGAATAAAAATACAAAAGTTCGTGTACCTACGCATATGTACTTTAATATTTTACCCAATTATACCATACAAATCAGGAATCATTAGTCTGGGGCCGTTTAATCAAAAAGATAAAATAGTTAACACTAAAAATTTTATTTACATTCGGTGCATTAATCATCTCTGGTCAAAAATTATGTGATACCTTTTTACTTTCCTATCTGTATACAGATATAAGGAAAGTATAGGAATCATGATTTTTTTCGACCTCGAGTTTTCGACGGATTTTTACGTTTTGAGGTCCCCTGAATCCGTTTTGACTATTTTCGCGATGATGTCTGTGTGTGTGTGTGTGTGTGTGTGTGTGTGTGTGTGTGTGTGTGTGTGTGTGTGTGTGTGTGTGTGTGTGTGTGTGTGTGTGTGTGTGTGTGTGTGTGTGTGTGTGTGTGTGTGTGTGTGTGTGTGTGTGTGTGTGTGTGTGTGTGTGTGTGTGTGTGTGTGTGTGTGTGTGTGTGTGTGTGTGTGTGTGTGTGTGTGTGTGTGTGTGTGTGTGTGTGTGTGTGTGTGTGTGTGTGTGTGTGTGTGTGTGTGTGTGTGTGTGTGTGTGTGTGTGTGTGTGTGTGTGTGTGTGTGTGTGTGTGTGTGTGTGTGTGTGTGTGTGTGTGTGTGTGTGTGTGTGTGTGTGTGTGTGTGTGTGTGTGTGTGTGTGTGTGTGTGTGTGTGTGTGTGTGTGTGTGTGTGTGTGTGTGTGTGTGTGTGTGTGTGTGTGTGTGTGTGTGTGTGTGTGTGTGTGTGTGTGTGTGTGTGTGTGTGTGTGTGTGTGTGTGTGTGTGTGTGTGTGTGTGTGTGTGTGTGTGTGTGTGTGTGTGTGTGTGTGTGTGTGTGTGTGTGTGTGTGTGTGTGTGTGTGTGTGTGTGTGTGTGTGTGTGTGTGTGTGTGTGTGTGTGTGTGTGTGTGTGTGTGTGTGTGTGTGTGTGTGTGTGTGTGTGTGTGTGTGTGTGTGTGTGTGTGTGTGTGTGTGTGTGTGTGTGTGTGTGTGTGTGTGTGTGTGTGTGTGTGTGTGTGTGTGTGTGTGTGTGTGTGTGTGTGTGTGTGTGTGTGTGTGTGTGTGTGTGTGTGTGTGTGTGTGTGTGTGTGTGTGTGTGTGTGTGTGTGTGTGTGTGTGTGTGTGTGTGTGTGTGTGTGTGTGTGTGTGTGTGTGTGTGTGTGTGTGTGTGTGTGTGTGTGTGTGTGTGTGTGTGTGTGTGTGTGTGTGTGTGTGTGTGTGTGTGTGTGTGTGTGTGTGTGTGTGTGTGTGTGTGTGTGTGTGTGTGTGTGTGTGTGTGTGTGTGTGTGTGTGTGTGTGTGTGTGTGTGTGTGTGTGTGTGTGTGTGTGTGTGTGTGTGTGTGTGTGTGTGTGTGTGTGTGTGTGTGTGTGTGTGTGTGTGTGTGTGTGTGTGTGTGTGTGTGTGTGTGTGTGTGTGTGTGTGTGTGTGTGTGTCTGTGTGTGTGTGTGTGTGTCTGTATAACGCATAACTCATGAACCGATACACAGAAAAACACCAAATTTTAAACTTAAGCTTTGTTTTAGCGTCCAATGAGCTGATTAGATTTTGGGCAGAGTCGGAACATTTGGGGGGGTACTTTATAGGTGGTCATTTTTATATTTTATGGAATATATCTGTTATTTACGTTTGGAGAAGAAAATTCTTTAAATAAAAGTTACTTCTAATATTATTATCTATAATTTTTGTTCCATACAAAATTTTTCTAAAATGGTCCGTATTCGAAAAATTTGACAAAATGTAAAAAAAATTTTTTTTTATAAAAATTGTTCAAATAAAAGTTGTTTGTAATATAATTCTCTATACTTTTTATTATATACATAATTTCTCTAAAATGGACCGTATTCGAGATATTTGAGAAAATGTGTAAATTTCGAATTTTGAAGAAAACTCAAAAACGGATAAAAAAAAACATTAAATTTTAAACTTAAGTTTTATTTCGGCCTGACGTGAACTGATTAGATTTTGGACATAGTCGGAACATCTGGGGGGGTACTTTATGGGAGGCCACTTTTATATTTTATGGAATATATCTGTTATTAATGTTTGGAGAAAAAAATTAATCAAATAAAAGTTACTTCTTATATTATTATCTATAATTTTTGTTTTATGTAAAAATTTCCTGAAATGGTCCGTATTCGAGAAATTTGACAAAATATGCAAAATTCTGATTTTTATGAAAGTTTTTGAAATAAAAGTTGTTTGCGATATCGATCTTTATAATTTTTGTTTATACATGATTTTTCTAAAATGGACCGTAATGAAAAAATTGTAGGAAATTTTAATTTTTCAGTATTTTCGTTTTCCATGAATATCTATAGAAAAATGTTTCGAGGTAGATGTATGTGGACAATGTATATATTTAGTTTATCCTCTAAACATTTATAGAGATGCTGAAATAGGTTGTACAAAATAACCGGAAAAAGCCTATAATAACTAGATAGGAAAGTCATGTGTTGGACACATCAGATTTTTATTTTTCTTGTTTAAGCTTCTTGGGATACTTCGTAAAAGTTTAAAACCAATTTCTTGTAACCTAAAATATATTTATATTCCGTTACAAGTGCTATTAATTTAATTAAAATATTGCATTTTCTACGTTAAAATCAAATACTTGTAACGCTAAAGTAACTTAGAATACGTTTATTAAAATAGTTACTCCTTCATTTCAATGTAGAAAACTAGAATAATAACTAGAAATACCTACGCAACGTAAATAAGAAGTTTTAGTATTTACCCCATAAAAACTGCTATTTGCACCACTTCATACTATATTTCCTTAGTTTATAATGTTTATGCAATATAAATTATGTTTATTATGTTTATAATAATATAAATAAAAAATACGTCTTAAAAATAAGGATATCTGCATCTACTTACTATTTTATTGTATTTTAGTGATCACCGCACAACGCTTTCTTCAAATGCATTCAAATTCAAACAAATGATATGGATGCGAGTCTAAGCTCTAGTGACTGTTCGAATAGGAAATTTCTTGTTTTTATATCACGTGCATCTCATAAACACGCATTTAAAAGTAATTGTAAATAAAAAATGTAATTGTAATCGGAAAAGTAATTGTGATTGGAAAAGTAATTGTAATTGGAAAAGTAATTGTAATTGAAAAGGTAATTGTAATTGGAAAAGTAATTGTACTTATGACAAGTAATTGTATTTAGACAATTTAAATAATATAAATTAATATAATTACAAAGTACAATTCCTCCACAGATTTTGTTGCAATTACAATTCCAAATTACTTTGAGAGATAAAAAGTACTTAAATACAATTACAAATTACATATAAAAAAGTAATTGTAATTATTAATTACTTTTTAACTTGTGAGGGTTTTTCGAGGATGTATGAGGATGTACTATGTTGTATGAGGATGTAAGGATTTGCAAGGATGTATGAGGATTTGCAAGGATATATGAGGATTTCTTGAGGATGTATCATGATTTCTTGAGGCACAAGAGTATAAAAATATTTTGCATTATTTTATTTGCCACAATACTATCAAAAATTTTAAATTGCATTAAAATAAAATAGAAAAAAAATTATTTTCATTTTATTACTAAATATAACAAATAAAGTTGTGCTCTGCCAATTTTTGTTAAGGCTTGGCCAACGCCCTCAGTTTAAAATGGTTTTAAAAAATATACTAAAAGTTTTATATTAAGTTCATAGATTACGCTAGTATGTCCATTTCAGTAAATTAAGTCAAATACAATGTTCCAAGTTAAAAATCATAATGAATATGCGTATCCGTAAAACTTATTCCAGCCGATTGTATCGACAACTGTAAAATTGAATTTCTAGATAATTTTGGTATTGTATTGGTATTATTGAGACGGTGTTGTCAAGTCTAATTATTTATAAGGTACCTACCCAGACAACACACCAAATCCCAGAGATATCCACAGAATATCTTTTGTGGATATCCAATATATCCACAGGATATCAGAAATATTCCGTGGATCTAATATGGATATCCAAATGTCCGTCTATATCCAGAATATAGAAGATATCCCTATGAATATCCAGAAAAATATATAATGGGTATTTTTCAGACAATACAAGAAATCCCAGAGATATCCACAGAATATCTTTTGTGGATATCCAATATATCCACAGGATATCAGACATATTCCGTGGATCTAATATGGATATCCAAATGTCCGTCTATATCCAGAATATAGAAGATATCCCTATGAATATCCAGCAAAATATCTAATGGGTATTTTCCAGACAATACAAGAAATCCCAGAGATCTCCACAGAATATATTTTGTGGATTTCCAATATGGATATCCAACCAAATGTCCGTCTATATCCCAGGATATAGAAGAATTCGGATAATTAGCAAAATATTTTATATATATCTTTAGTAGATGTTCATAAGTAACCACCAATGATTATTGAATAACGTCGAAAGAAAATAGCAGAGATAAAAAATATTTTCAATACTTAAAATATTTTCAACACTGCCTTTGATTTTGCCCACTAAGGAGAAAGTCATCCTTATTAGGACTCTTCAGCAATAAATGGAAATTCTCGACTTCAGTCTCTAATGGAGTCGGACTGTTCTACAAATTTCGACCGAACTCAATTACGGCGGGTTGAGCATGAGCACGAGCGAAAGTGGTATCGCCATCTATACTTAGTAAGCAAAATCAAAAATTATATCTAGTGGATATCCACGATAGTTTGCGTTCGCGCCTAGACTTCGATATATTTAGTGGATGTCCATGGGATATTGAATACACCTTAAAAAAATTAATTTTAAATATCTGAACGGTATTATTAGCCGCAATGGCGAGCACAATGGCGTAATTTTTAATAAATTGCTATATAATTACTATTATTTATGGACATTTGCATGTCTATAAATTAAATCTCATGGATATAAAATAGATATCCACCATGGACTGGACATTCAGTGGATATTGGGATGTTCAGTAGATATCCAAAGGATTTGGTGTGCTGTCTGGGTATATATTAAAAAACAAAAATATATAAAAGCTTAAATATATCTAAAATGTACGCAATGTATATTGTTATACGTTACAAGGTCAGTGAAATTCTATAAACATCAATAAATAATAAAATAACATTATAAAAAAAATTGTTCCTTTATAATGAATTACGTATAACTTGTTATACTCAGCTTCCCTCTACGGACATATTCTTATTTGATCCGGCAACATTGCTATAGACAGCTTGGTCAAAGGCAGGGGCTGGTAACTCAAATGGAAAAACATGAGGATGGTAATTTAGTACCACTCCAATTAACGGGATGGCACTCGTATCGAAATGTCATGTCAGTTGTCAGCTCGTCAAAACTTCAAACTTAAAAAAATTAAAATGGTTGTTGCATTTGAAGGTGTATTGGATTTTGATTCTAGATTTATTTTTTAACACCTTCCAATTTTAAGCATGTTTTCAAAATATGGGAAGATGGATTTCAGCAACGAACAATAAAGCACTCCCAAATATTGGTAGTGATGCAATTTATACCACATATTAAGTATGCCGTCCTCATATTAAGAATAACCAAACAATTTGTAATAAGTGTCTTAAGAAAAATGCATCTTGCACTGGCACCAACGGTAAGTACTATTTACAAACTTGTTTTTGATTCAGTGTTAAAATAATTGATTTGTTATTTAAATTTCTTTTTGTTTTCAGTTTTTAAATGATCATTGTTTTAAAGAAAATGTTGGCCCTCCAAAATACCCTGTCGATCGATGAAACATTTGAGCATCAGCCATCAATATCAAAAATTGGATTCAAAGCCATTGACATCAAACAAGAAAACACCCTAAAATTATTTTCAAGGGTCCAAACGTGTGTAAGTTTAATTTAAGCTCGAAAGTTAAATTCACTTATCACAGTACCCAGATGATGAATAAGAATTTGATAACTACAAGTGCTGTACAAATAAATCAATAAAACAATTATTGGATGAAGAAATGCTCCTTAACCTAACTAGTCAACTCAATAAACATATGGCAAATTTTATCCACACTTAAATTCGCCTTAATAGTAAGACACCAAAAGGATGATGCTACAACTTCAAACTTATTTGCCACTCCAAGTCGCAAAACTTTTATAAAGGTCTTGAGCACTTATGTATGCCCATTTTGTTACAGAAAACATTTTTGATAGGTTTGTTTTATAAATATTTAATTATATAAATGGTGTAAATGCATATTTGTTAGAGTATTTCCAAGTTTAAATAGACAAATTATATGATGCGACGTTAATTTACTGTTTTAAAAAATAATAAAATAAATTGCATTTTATTTTAAGTTTGAAATTAATGCAAAAATATAATGAAGTAAAATCAAATAAAAATATAAATTGGCACAATATTTGACTAGTTTCAAATCACAAAACAGTCAATATGGTTGTTTTATGATTTGAAACTATTCAAATATTTATCCAATTTATTTTTTTTGTTTGGTTTTCTTTATTATATTTTTGCGCGACTAGCAGTAAGTTAAATTTCAAAAAGCCCGCGCTAAGTGGCCATATTGAATTTTAGTACCACTCCAATTTGATAGATGGCAGCACATCGACTCAGAATATTACCATTGAGTTTCCCATCTATTCACTTTACCTAATCTATGGTCAAAGGTCAAATGGAAGAAGAGAGATTTCGGTTAGAAAACGTTGCTCTGCAATTTGAAACAGATACAACGTGGCAGTGTTGCCGTTAGAAATTTTAGACTGAAATTTTGGTTGTATACACTATTTTTTAAGAAGTTTGTTAATTCAATTTTCATCCATCTTGGCTCGCACAATGAAGTATGGCTGACATTTTTGCGAAGTAGTTATGTTCATATTGTTATTTTCTATTTTAATATTTTATTCTATTTACTAGGTCACTTATTAGTGATGGCACTAAATAAAAAATAATGAAGATATGAATTTTCATTGCAGCCATTTGCTATCTGCTAATAAAAATATTTTTAATTGTCCCTTATTCTGATATTTATTTTAACGTCTATTAACTAGATCGTTTTTCCGGAAATGAGAATTTTGAATTCGGCAATACCGTAAATGGTAAATCATGAAATAACCGTATGGTTAGGTGCACCAAAGCAAACCTAGGTTTGTTAAAAGTAATTGGTCTGTGGTTTGTTATTTAGCCAGACAATTTCAGTGCAAGTGAATGGTTTATTGTAAAATTTGACTTACATTACGGCCCATTTTAGAGAAATTGTTGTAGTTAATTTATTGTTATTAAATATCATATTATAGAATTTATTTTCACCTATTATTTTCTGATTCGAAAACAATAAAAAATAACGAGTTTTCTTCCGTTAATCGGATATACCTGTAAAAGTTGACATATTTTCAAAATATTGCAACAACTCAGGGTATTTCTCAGAGTTTCGAAAAAAATTACTTGCATAAGAAAGTTAATTCTGTTTAAGTTTTCCATCCGTCTATTAAATTTAAGTGACTTTGGATACCTAATCTTTGATTTTTTGTGTTAAAAAGTGTTATAAATCAGATTTTTAAAACCTAAAGTTCTTGCTAATTCAATTTAAAAAAATCCTTTTTGATTTAACTTATTGTTGTTAAGATATCAAATTACAGGTATAAGCGATCGACAAAAAATTGTCCTCATTTTTATTATTTTGAAAGCACAAACTTTAAATGAATTTAAATTTGCGTAAACTAAATAATAATAAAAAAACATCCCATATGAAGCGGAACTATATAAGAATGTTATTCTCTAATGCTAAATAACAGGAATATACCTGAAAGTAGAAAAACGATCCCCAATAATGAATGCTCTGACGATGTCCAAAATCTAATCAGCTCACCACAGTTTAAAATTTAGTTAATTCACTTAATCCATTTTTGAGTTATCGTGGATACATATACACATCATCGCAAGAATGGTCAAAACAGATTCAAGGACGCCAGGACGTAAAAATCTATCGAAAACTCGAGGTCTGAAAAAATAATTATTTCTATACTCTCCTTACTGGTTATAGGTAATAGGAACTGATTTAATAATTCATTAATTATTAAAGCTAATTTAAAAGGGTTGATGTACCTAAATAGCAAAGCAAAATCAAACTCATGTAAAGTCTATTTAGATTGCATTTACGCCGCGTCAAAACAATCCCTTTCAGCGGCAACCAGCTCATGTGACATTTTCTTGCGCTCCTATTGGCTAATCGGTCGTTTTTAGACAACGCGCGAATATTTTTGTCAGAGTCGAATTCAGTTCAATTTGGTTTTCGTTGCGATTACACTGCGCTTGCGGATAATTAGGAACGACTTTTTGGTAGTATTTACGGTTGTGATTAGTTTGGACATTTCTTTACTTTATTTGACATTTGATTGACTATATTTTGTCAGTGCTGCGTGAATTTTACGAATTTAAAAACATTTTGTTAGTTTTTTAATTATTCGTCTACCGATACAATGTCCTCCACAGACACGGCGGGTGAAGTCCCGAAAAATGTTTTTAGTTCTCCTAAAAAGCGACCGAAAAAGGGACATTTGGACATGCGTACTAAAGAAATAGTTCTTAATGTTTATAAACATGAACTTTTAGAGAACCCTGATATGTTGGTACATGATATTGAAAGGAGAGTTGCTGATAAAACAGGGATGTGCGCTAAAACCATTTTTAATGTTGTGAAGGAGTATAAGCAGAATCATACATTTTCTGAACCAAAAAGAAAGCTACGTTATAAACGAATTTGCGACTCTGTGGATGATTTTGATAAAAATGTAATAAGGCGCAAAGTACATCAATTATTTTTTAGAAATGAACTTCCAACGATTGATAAGGTATTAAAAGAAGTCAACGATGATCCAGATTTGCCTACTTTTAAGCAAACTACATTTTATAAGCTTTTGAAAACACTTAATTTTAAATTTAAAACCCGAGGAAGAAACAGTTTGCTTTTAGACAAAGATGAAATTGTGTTGTGGCGTAGGGAAAATTTGTAAAAAATAAAACGGTACAGAGAAGAAGGACGAAAAATATATTATCTTGATGAGACTTAGATTAATGCAGGCCACACCAAATCAAAAGTATGGGTCGATATGTCGGTTTCATCATCCAGACAAGCCTTTTTAGATGGACTTTCAACTGGTTTAAAAAACCCGTCAGGTATGTCTGTATAATTAAGTTAATAATTCCAAACAAATGAGCTATTGTTTTTTTTTAGGAAAGGGAAAAAGGCTCATTATATGCCATATTGGAAGTAAAGAAGGCTTTGTCCCTGATGCACTTTAAGCATTTGAGTCAAAAAAATCCGGTGACTACCATGAAGAAATGTGTTGAGAATCGTTCGAAGAGTGGTTTGCAAACACCCTTCCGAAATTAGAAGACAGCTGTGTTATCGTTCAAGATAATGCATCTTATCATTCAAGAAAGCTGGAAAAAATACCTACAATCGCGTCTAAAAAAGGTGATATTCAAAAATGGCTACAAGAGAAAAACATTGAATTCGACGGCCAAATGCTTAATATCCAACTTATAAATCTTGTTAAGCAACATAAAAAGAAATATGATAGGTATGTAATAGATGAGATGGCTAAGCAGCAAAACAACATAATACTTCGCCTGCCGCCGTATCATTCTGAACTGTACCCTATTGAATTAATCTGGGCCGACGTTAAACAATACGTAGCAGATAAGAATTCAACATTTAAATTTGGAGACATGAAAATTCTTTTTGAAGAAGGAATATTAATTTCTCCCGAAAAATGGAAAAAGTGTGTCGACCATGTTGCCAAAAAGTTGGAAGTTAAAATGTGGGAGTTGGATAATATTATAGAGGTTCAGACAAACCCACTTGTTATTCAGATAAATGAAGATAGCTCTTCAAGTTCTTCTCTTTTGTCCGATTCAGAATAGTGCTAAATCTAGTAAGTAAGACTGCTATAATATACCTACAAGATGTCTAAATACTAAGTTGTAAGTATTATTGCAATCATTTCTTCATACAACTTTTTTATAGCTTCTTATTGTATTTGTAGCGAGGGGTGGGCAAAATAATCTATTATTAATCGATTGGTCGATTATTATATTTTCGATTAATCAATTATATTCAATTAATCGATTATTTTCGATGATTCGGTTATTTTCGATTAATCAATTATTTTCGATTGCTCGATTAATTTCGATTAATCGATTATTTATTTTGATAATCGCCCAGCCCTACTTGTAGCTTCCCTGATGATGAGTATAATCATGTTCGAAAGCTTGGAATAAATTTACTTAAAAGAGTACACTTTGTTCAATATTATTTGCTGAAGAACTTAAAATTTCCTAACTTATTTTATATATATACTCGTATATTAGCTATTAAAGCATTTGTAATTATTTAGATACCCTGTTTAATATAATTTTATTATGTATGATTTTTTAATGCTTTGTATCACAAAAGACATATGTAATGAACCAAATGTAATGCAAAACTTTTTACCACTCTTTTAAAGTCAATCACATATATTAATTTTCCTTGCAGGTTAACGCAGTTTATGTCGCTCACCTATTTTAATCCAGAAATGTTAGTAAAGCCTGGGAGACCCTGTAAGCATTGATTTTACACTTACTTTTAGTTTAAAAAATAAAATTATCCTTTTATTTTACATTTTGGCAAGACGGAAAAGTAAAATACGGCTCTGCTCAATTTAAGCTTATGTTTACAACAGGCGTAAATGCAATTTGAATAGACTTTAGTTATTACATATCCATTGTCATCAATATTTGTACAGAATATACTACAAACATGTTACAGGTTATGACAGAGTTGAATTTAAAAATTAATTAAGATCATTTAAATTAAGACTACAATAATCACTTTTTCAGTTGATTTTCGGACTATAAATTATATCACAACTTAGATTATACTTTCAACTATTCTCAACTAATTTGAGACCCAGTCTTAATAAAACTTGTGATCTGATTATTTGCGTAACAGTTTTTACTTTTAATTTTACATTTGCTTACCGGATAAAAGGTATTTTTATTAAATAAAATAGTTTAATAAATATACCGCAAATGGGAAAGTATAGGAATCATGATAAAAGTTGCTTGTGATGTCGTTCTCTATAATTAAAAAATTGATATCGGGAAACTTATTTCTCAATTTTAAAACTCACAGAAGGTCCACTAAACTGTTTATGCTGAAACGTGGTTTTGTGTATACAGTATGGTTCAAATGAAAGGAATAAATTCATTATAATGGAAGTAGTTGGTTTTTAGAAAAAATGCTCGGACAGGTCAATTTTGATTACTTAAAGCGCAATTTTTTAAATAAAATTCAATTTTCCCCCACTTCCCATTTTTGGGCAGTGACGTCATTGACAATTTTTTTAAATAGCAACCCCAATTTTTTTTTCTTGATTTTGATAGATCTTGCAATTTCCTACTCGGAAACGTAATATTTGAAATATCTGACAACAATTTTTTTTGAAAAAAAGTCATTTCAAGATCAGATACATAAATTTTATTTTATTTTGAAACACAATAAATTAATAAAAGATAATTATTTGTAATTAAGTGCTTAATTTAAAATAATAATAATAATAATAATAATAAAACGAATTTAATGACAATTTCACAAATTCTTTTTATTATTATTTTGTTAGATTAAGCATTTAATTACAAATAATTATCTTTTATTAATTTATTGTGTTTCAAAATAACATAAAATTTATGTATCTGATCTTGAAATGACTTTTTTTCAAAAAAAATTGTTATGTCAGATATTTCAAATATTATGTTTCCGAGTAGGAAATTGCAAGATCTATCAAAATCAAGAAAAAAAAATTGAGGTTGCTATTTAAAAAAATTGTCAATGACGTCACTGCCCAAAAATGGGAAGTGGGGGAAAATTGAATTTTATTTAAAAAATTGCGCTTTAAGTAAACAAAATTGACCTGTCCGAGCATTTTTTCGAAAAACCAGCTGCTTCCATTATAATGAATTTATTCCTTTCATTTGAACCATACTGTATATTTATATAACTTGTAAGTCTCACAAAGGTAGCAAGTAAATTACTTTATCATATTGTAAAAATAGTATTCTCTATTCCTTAAATTCGAATATTATTATTTATAATCGAGCAACTAAATAAATTTTTAAACACGGTGGCACATCAGAAAGCGATACAGAAAGTATGAGGATATGTTTAGGATCTATAAGGATTTCCGAAGATGTATGAAAGATTTGTGAGGATGTATTAAGGAGTTATAAGGATTTCCGTGGAATTATGGAAGATGTTTAAGGATTTACAAGGAAGTATGTGGATTTATAAGGATTTATTTCTACCAAAAGGATGTAGGTGTACAAAATTCAGATCACTGATTTGCCCCTCCTGTAAAAGATAGTTTCTAGAAGGCTTTAGTTTTAAATGTAAATGGTTTTTAAATATTTTTCAAAGGGAAAGACATTAACAGATCATTTTTTATGTAACAAGCAATTATTTTTAAGTAGATTTTGTTCTATAAAAAAAATCATAAAGTCCAATTTTTGTCGTTTGACCTTATTGAATATTTTAAACTTTTGAATATTTAAGTGGAATTTTATTTCAAGTATGTTTCATGTAAATGCGATTGTATTGTATCTAAAAAAAATTAAAATAGTACATATTTATAATATTTTAATAACATCCCTTATGAATTACATATAAAGTAATAAGGTGTAATAGATTCTTATAATTTTCGGTAACTACTACAAGTCAAGTTTTCAGTTGGTTTTGATCGTCATCAATAAATGTATTAAACAAAAATCTCGCAATACAAATTTGGTGACAACTTCCTACAGCCTAATTTTCTTTAGAAAAATTTTTGTATCCTTGTAATGTTTGATAACTCTTAAGGTTTATACACAAAAAAAATCTGATTTGATGACATTTTTGAAAGGAATAATCTGGTTAGGATTAATCTGGTTTAACGTCGTTAGTTTACATGTCAAAATGAGAGCTTTGGAGGCGTTTTAAAATTAATCTTGAGTTTTTTGTTCCAGTTTCTGTTTTTGTTAGGTATGTCAATGATTATTGCTGCAACGTTTTGTGAGCAAACACCCTGTATATAGTTTGGACATTTCCTAACTTCAAAGATATTTCTCGTTGTTGGTAGAAAAAATGTTTTAAATATTTAAAAATTGAATGAATACTAAAATATCAAAAAAAAATTATAGAAACTTAAAATATAGGATAACAACTCTAATAGAATATAAAGATAGAAGACGAAAAAAGAAGCAAACAAAATTTAAGAGGAACATAGTAAGTACCTTATTCACGAAAAAACAGAAAAGCTTAAAATAGGATAAATTGAATGTTTTAATTTACAGTAATTAGGCGCGTATACATTCATTTGAAAATGGTCTTACCAAATTACAACATCGGCTCGTATTTCAGATGTAAAATTAAATATTAAACAAATCCTAAATATAAATTAATAGCTAAAATTCAACAGAGGCGTTTACCTTTTTACTTTCCTATCTGTATACAGATATAAGGAAAGTATAGGAATCATGATTTTTTTTTGACCTCGAGTTTTCGACGGATTTTTACGTTTTGTGGTCCCCTGAATCCGTTTGGGCTATTTTCGCGATGATGTCTGTGTGTCTGTTTGTGTGTGTGTATACTCATGAACCGATGCACAGAAAAATACCAAATTTTAAACTTAAGCTTTGTTCCAGCGTCCAATGAAATGATTAGATTTTGGGCAGAGTCTGGGGGGGGGGTACTTTATATGTTGTCATTTTTATATTTTATGGAATATATCTGTTATTTACGTTTGGGGAAAAAAATTCTTCAAATAAAAGTTACTTTTTATATTATTATCTATAATTTTTGTTTTATACAAAATTTTCTTAAAAAGGGCCGTATTCGAGAAATTTGACAAAATGTAAAAAAAATATTTTTTTATAAAAATTGTTCAAATAAAACTTGTTTGTAATATAATTCTCTATAAT
This sequence comes from Psylliodes chrysocephalus, assembly GCA_927349885.1. Classification (NCBI taxonomy): domain Eukaryota; kingdom Metazoa; phylum Arthropoda; class Insecta; order Coleoptera; family Chrysomelidae; genus Psylliodes; species Psylliodes chrysocephalus. The sequence continues at coordinate 12,606,769 of OV651818.1, read as the reverse complement.
TTCTATTCCATACATAAGTTTTCTAAAATGGACCGTATTTGAGATATTTGAGAAAATGTGTAAATTTTGAAATTTGAAGAAAACTCAAAAACGGATAAAGAAAAAACATTAAATTTTAACTTAAGTTTTATTTCGGCCTGACGTGAAATGATTAGATTTTGGACAAAGTCGGAACATCTGGGGGGGTACTTTATGAGATGCCGTTTTTATATTTTATGGAATATATCTATTATTTATGTTTGGAAAAAAAAATTGTTTAAATAAAAGTTACTTCTAATATTATTATCTATAATTTTTGTTTTATGTAAAAATTTCCTGAAATGGTCCGTATTCGAGAAATTTGACAAAATGTGCAAAATTCTGATTTTTATGAAAATTGTTGAACTAAAAGTTGTTTGCGATATCGATCTCTATAATTTTTGTTTATACATGATATTTCTAAAATGGACCGTAATGGAAAAATTGTAGGAAAAGGGCTAAATTTAAAGTTTTCAGTATTTTTGTTTTTAATGAATATCTATAGAAAAATGTTTCGAGATAGATGTATGTGGAAAATGTATATATTTAGTTTTTTCTCTAAACATTTATAGAGGTGCTGCAATAGGTTGTACAAAATAACCGGAAAAAGCCTATAATAACTAGATAGGAAAGTCATGTGTTGGACACATCAGATTTTTATTAGTGAGGGCAAGGAGCATGGGTTTTGAAAATACTTTATGTTCCCAGCCCTCCCTAATGAAAAGGTGAGTTTTAGCTTTTAATTTCTGTTTGATTAGTTCTAGGATTTTTTTTAATATTTAAGTTTATGTCCGTAATATGAGCCACCTTGTATACATTTTCGGCCAATCTTGAAATTTGGCAAGACTATTTTCGCCTTAATATACACGCCCAATCATTGTAAATTAAAACGTCCAATTTATCTTATTTAAAGCTTTTCTGTTTTTTTCGAGAATAAGGTAATTAATTATATTTGTTTAATATTTAAAAACACTATTAGAAATAATATATAATTTTTAGTACTTTTTGAATAAAACTATGTGCAATAATAATTTGTAAATAAACTTTGTCTATTTGTAAATACAATTATTTATAAATAAATATGATTTTTCACTTACCGGTTTTGAAAGTTATTAACAAACCAAAAATAATAGTTTTCAAATCCGTTACCATATTTTCACAATAAACAATACTTTTCCAAACAAAAAAATTAGTTGCTAATTTATTTAAAAAAAAAATACATGAGATTAAAATTGAAAAAATCCCAGATAGTAACTAATATCCCGGTATATATGAATACAAGTATCACACTCGAAGATCAAGCAACGAATAATAGAAAAATCGAATATTTGTTACATTATGCACATACCTCCACGGTGGTTTGGCAAACAATCATGTGCGTACGTCAATCAACGAGAAAGCTGCAGAAAAGTAGGGAGAATACAAGAGATAGATGAATAGTTCAGAAGCGTGTTTGGTATGGTATACATTTTGGTGATGATAATAATGATTATTATTTAATCATCCTCGGATATAGTGGGGGAAACCGGGGCGACTGCTCCGGGCGGCCGTTCAACGAGGCGCCAAATTCATATTTTTGGAAAAAAAATATTTCATTAGGATTGTTCCGAAAGGCACTGCGTATATTGCAGCATAGCAAGGCGTTAGTTACAACTTTACGCAAAACTAAAACTTTAAGTTTTATATGGATCTCCGGAAAAAGTATCTACACGTCCAAAATGTTTGAAAAAAATTTTTAATGTATATGCAACCTTTAGTATTATTTTACCAAAATTTGATAGGGTTTGTATAATTTGTTCTCAATAAAAATCAGACTTTTTTAATAGTATAAAACAAAGAAACTAAAATATCAAGAGATATCATTATTTCATAAAATAAATTAGTTTGGATTAAGAAACTTACAAACATTTTTTGACGTAATTGAAGAATATTTATATGTTTTTCACAAAAATTAGATTTAAACTTTAAAAATAAATGTAATATAGAATATACCTTCAATAATTATATTTGAATACGACCTCGAAACATTAATAATTTTTTTTATAAATTTAGTAAAAAATTCAATTGAACAATAACACTATTTTGAATTCTCTCTTTAAAAGCATTATCTCTGAGAAGTGCTGCCATCTCATTCAGTACTTTCTAAAATTGCTCGCAGAGAGCACTAAATTTGCTACTCAAACAAAAATTTCGGATGTCCGCGTACACCAACGCTACCTTGTTGCCAGATCAAGTTGTATTAATAAGTTCGCTGGATTAAATAGATATTTTTCTATTAATAATTCGGTCGATGCATACCTATTAATTTTACAGAATATTTGAATGGTGTAATTATTAAATGAAAGGTGTGTTCTGAATAATGCATGTGTTTTACCAATTAAAAGAGTTGAACAGATGTTTACCGATATTACCGAATATCAGTCCCAGCTAGCACATAACGTTGCCAAGACTTTCAGCGATGTTGCATTAAGGGAACTTAATAACATTACTATACAACGTAAATGCAACGTTCATGAGAAGTTGTTGAGGGAAATCAAAACCTCGCAAAACTTCTATTTGTTATTTACCTAGTTAACCTACCTGTTATGTTAACACAACGTAATAAAGTAATTTGCTAAAAAGAACAAGAACTGTTTATGTCAATTGCCACTTGCCAATTTTTCTTGTCATATGTCATGTTTGTTTTTTTTTAATTTGCAGAATTTCTTTTATAATTATTATTAAAAACATTTGAGTAGAAGTGGTAAGGATCCTCTATCTCTATAAAATAGAAAACTATTTTCTGAACCATTTTCTTCATTTTAGATTACAATGCCTGATGTAAATTTTATCAAAATGTCCGGGAATATTTGGATCATATTTTTGTAATTTTCGACAGAAAGCTGGAGGTGGTTTATAAAATTATAAAAATGTCCGGAAATATCTGATAACTTTGTTAGAAGCTAGATAGAAGGACTTGGTTTATGAAATTATAAAACGAGGACCTCTAAATACTTGAAATACGTTCTGAAAGAGATATACAAAACTAAGTTTCCACGTTACTGGCCTATTTAAGGATGTAAGTGGTGGCAGTAATTCCTTTTTCCCTAGCTGGCTCTAACTGTGATTTGATATAATATCTCTTTTAGCTTATGCACAATTTACCCTGTGGTTTATAATCCCCTACAAATGGTTATTAAAGCTGTTAATGTGTTGATGGTATTAACAATAGGATACAATTTATCTTATGGTCCCCCTTTTAGTACTAGAAGGTGAGTTTACATGTTTAATTTTTCAAGCTTATCTGCTATAGTTTATATTTATTTTCGAATTAATCAAAACGAGCCACTACTTCCAAATCTGGAGAAATACTTGTGGCTGAGAAGTCATAAATCTTACTGCAATCAAACTGGTGATCGTTTAGGATGCGGTAATAACTGATGATGGATTCTGGAGGCGCCGAAGCCTCAGCAAGGGGCTGCAAGTGAATCATAGCTATATAAATTGAGATTCCTATGCATATCGCTAACATATGTGTTTTAGGTAATATTTCAGTTCAACAGAAGACCCACTAAGTTATTATATACATAGTTATTCATTAGATAATTACAGTAAATGATAAATAAAGGCCTAAAATAAAATAACACTATTGGTATGTGATTTTAGGGGAGCATGGAGAGGTTGAACTTATCACAGATTTAGGGGCTCTTCTTTTACAAGAAACAAAATCCACAATATGTGATTCCACTTTACTAAGGATGTAACAAACTTCTGGGTAATAATATACTTAATCGAACTAAAAATACATTTTAAAAATATTGTATTTTAGATTTTCTTTGTACCTGAAAACATTCTAAGAATTTTAGAAGCAAAATAGATACTACAGACTTGTCTAAAGAAGAATAGGCATATAACATCTGAAGTTTTATAAAAAGTGAATCTACATGGTACGTCTATATTGAAAACAAAAACATCAGATTCAAGCAAGTGCCAAACTAGAAGAAAATTTGATAAAAATCACAGACGATGCCCTCGAGCATACATCAGAATATCTTGCTAAAAAACATATGTTGTTTTTTTATAAAATCTTCATACTAACTTGGAAATCCATAATTAAGCATAAAATTTTTGAAATTCTAAAAAAAATTAATGCACTAACATTAGAGGTTTTATTTAAAACAACAAAATAAGACAAAATTATCTAAAAATAAGTGCAACGATTTAAACTTGAGTATATTTTTTTACTTTTTATAATTTCCTTCAATAATAGTTAAACAAGTAGGTCAATCTCTTTTTTATTCAATATGTTGTGGAAAAGTAAAATCATTTTATATAAAATTATAATTTATCCTCTTCTAATAAATTGTCATATACTTATGTTACATTATAGCATAAATAAAAATATTTCCAAGCCACATGTAGTTAGAATAAAATAATTTTTGTTCACCTTTGCATAAATAATAAACTAATAAAATAAAAATATAAAAATATATAAATATCTATACAAAAAAAAAGTTAAAGGTTTGATTTTAAAAAGATGATATATCTCTGCGAGTACAGGTAAGCAATCTGGAACCTTAGCTATCCCTTATGATATATACCTAAGTCATTGTTGCAATCATCTATTATTCACAGATCTAGTTTTTTTAGCATCATACAATTGCCATCTTGAAACGTACCTTATATAAATATACTTTTGTACAATCGTTCACTGTTTAAGCTTCTAGTGAACCTTTGCAATATTGAACATTTTAATAATAAATTTATATAAATATTTTGTTTTATTTGAAATTTCCATGTCTCGATTGAGTTTTTACTATACCTTAATTTCAGCCTCTTTATATTACATTACACAAAGAACAATATAGTGTGTCCGTGGATGGACTTAATTATACTTGTAAAAATATTTATTTTAAATTAAAAAAAGTTATTTTTCATAATTTCTTAATGTGAATCGAATTTATTTAACAAAAAGAAATTATGAAGAATTACTTTTTTAATTTAAAATAAATATTTTCACAAGTATAGTTAAGTCCATCCGTGGACACACTGTATAATGCTGTAGAACTAATTCACATTATAACATCTATAGAAAGTATCAGAGCAACTTTCAGGGTAAGTACCGTAAAAGTCCTAGTGTGATGTTTTCCGAACTTCACTTTTATAACTTCTGTGAGATGTGCTAGTAAAGTCTTGCCGTTGCGGACATTCGGTGGGTGCAGGGATATTAGGGTTACATTAAAAGAACATCGCATGTGAGCTTAAAGAGCCTAAAATTGCAGCTTATTAACGTAGATGGGATGTTTTTGTGCTAGTAATAACACTTTTACCGTTGAAAAATATAAATTCGTAAAAATCAGATTGGCCCTAAAATCACAATAGTACCTAAGTAGGTAGGTATTTTATATTTTTTGTACAAAAAAAAAAATATTTATAACTAAATTTAATAAATATACCTTTTAAAAATCCTTATTGATCATACTAAAAAAATAAAATCATTAAATATTAAATAGTTATGGTTTTCCTAAGGGACAATTTTTTGCCATCAGCCCTCAAAGTAAAACAAAAGTATTTAACATGTTTTGGTGCATTTATTGGTACAAATTCTCGAGCTGGGTAAGAACACTTTACTTGAATAGTTTTATCATCATCTATCAATCCATCCGGTGAAGCTGCTATGAAACGATAACCTTTTTCTAAACAGACGAATAAATCACATTCAACAACTGTATTCTTTGTAAGAGAAGCATAGGTGTCTTTCTTATATCGGCCGGTGTTAGCCAATTCTCACCGAATACAAATCATCTAATAAATGAGAGCGTCGGGCAATCATAGAGGATATGCTCTATGATCTCATCTTTTTTTTTCAGAACTTCCAGAGTGCGGATTCTACCAGCCCATGACATGGAGATGCTTCCTTACTTGGTAATGACTCGTCAGAATGCCTGTGATCAGGCATCTAGTCATAGTCAAGTATTTGTTCGCTGTAGTGTTGTCAGGATAACTTAAAAGCTCTTTAGACTCTAGTGATATAATTTTTGCATGGTCACCCCTAAATTCGTTTATTGTGACATATTTTATTGGTTACATTAAAAGTACATTGCATGCAAGCTAAAAGAGCCTAAAATTGTCGCTTATTAACGTATACGTGATGTTTTTGTGCTAGCTGGGATAATATTAGAAAACTTCGAATTTCGAATTGATACGAAGGTTGTCAAGCGCACCGAAACCTATAAAGTCGCCACTATTAAGGCCCAACTCAATCTTGTTTGACATATAGTCACGATTTTTTTTTTAGGTTAGAAAACTTGCATTATCGATTTTTGATTCGAAGTAATACAGGACGTCACTTTAAATTTCTCTCTTTATGTCAACAAATATGTAACACGATGCATTTATAAAACGTGTGTCACCAATTAATATGTGGCGGCAACTGACGTCAACACTGTCAGCTACTAGAGTACATACAGGTCCGGTATGATCCATATAAATGGAAAATAATAATTTAATGTTTTGATCGAGTTAAATTGAATGTTTATTTTTAAATAAACGACATTTTTAAATGTATACGTCTTCAATCAAAAATAGTATAGACTAATACTCAAGTGTATATGAGTGTACTGGACGAGAGACAATTTCCCAGATTGCACACGATGTCCATTGGACGTCCATATTTTGTCCAAATAATGTCCTGGATGTCCATGAACTTCATATGGATATTCATTGGACATCCGTTTTCCGTTATCCAATGGATATACCCATTCAGAAGTCCAATGGATGTCCAAAATATGTCCATGATGGACAATATAAAAATGACTAACTTATAATAAATTATTATAATTCTTCTTGTATAATTTAATTATTTACTACTAGGTTTTAATTAAAATAAATCAAATAATTTTCCACTCCACTCGCCTTTGTTGATAAGATAGAAAAGGAAAAGGCCACTCAGGCCAGACTCGAAGAAGAAAAGAAAAAAGAGGTTAAGAAGAAAACACGGCACATGGATGTTTATCTGGTAAGAAAATAAGTATAATTATTAATTAAATCATTTAAAAATCTAAAAATTAAAAAGGAAATCGTTTGTTTTAAACTAATAAAACCTATCAATTATGTTTTAAACTTTATGTTTTCGATTTACATTCAAACAATCCCTTTCTTTTAGACATTTTGTCAAATGATGTACCTACCTATTTAAGAAAATGGCTTTACTAAAAGCTAACTAATATGCTGCAAATTCGAGATGATGCCAACACAATTATTATTGTAACTAAGAGGTGAGAAAACTTTCAAAGCAGAAGAAAAGTTTCTATTTGTACTGCATGAGACGTTAGCAGAAGTAGAAGGCTATTTAGAAGATACAAATATTTTTAAAGAAGCTGTAAGTTTTACTTTTATTAAATAAAATAGAATCGTTTTGTAACGTTTAAGAAATAATGCATTGAAAGATGTTTCATAAGTTATTTCTCTTTTATGTTTACAAATACATATTTTTATTGCAATTTTAGATTCAGCAGTTACCAAAACCAGGGACAAGGACATGACAAACATATAAAAATATGGTTCGTTTCCATAATTTCTAATACCCTCACGAAAGAATTCACATAATATGATGGCATGAAAGTAAAATGGTAATTTAAAGAAACAATGAGCAGTTTTTTGTTTATATGTAAGTATAGGGGTAAAGTACATTAGTCAATGCATATTTTCATATTAGCTAATAATGTTTTATCTAAAAATTTTACATTTTTAACTATCACTTTTGCCTGATCAGGCGTTTATTAAACGATTGATTTAAGACTCAATATTCGTATAAAATTAATGTCTTTTTTTAGCTGCTGCTGAGAGTGACAATGGTGCTGCTTAAAAAGTAAGCGAAATAGCCTTAAGAAAATGGCTGAGAAGGTCAACAGAAAGGAGTGCGTATAAAACTAATACATGCTTGATATTATTTATGACAATAAAAATAAGTCTATAGTTGCAATTATTTTATTTCATAATAATATAGGTGGTGATGTCCGTCAGATGTCCATAAATTGTCCAAAAGCAATACAAAAAGAGTCCATATATGGACCTTTCATGGAGTCCAAATGGACGTCCAGGAGTGGGACATTTGTATAGTCCAGTGGATGTCCATTGGATGTCCTTTGGTAAAATGCTGGACGTCCTTTGGACAGCTGATATGTCCATGAATGGACTTCCGATGGACATCCAATGGATTGATTTGTGCTGTCTGGGTTTACACTTTACTCCAGTTTTTTGTAATGAAACCAGCAGTAAAATAGATATTTGTGTACCAATGCTGTGTTCTGGCCGTATTAGACATTTGCGTCCGAGTCTAAGCGAGTTCTGGTTAAGTATAAGAGTAATAGGCAAGAAACGGATGTTCAATCAAATTTGACATCGAGATAGATGTCACATAAGCAAGTGTACTGAAGATGAACTTTGCAGGACCCAGCATCAGATAGGTATAACACTTAATATTCTGAAAACCATGCATACTACACTGAATAAGAACGAATGGAAATGTCAGAAGGAGGCTAAAGGCAAAAAATAGATGGAACAGAGCTGAATAGATAGATTAAGTAATATTTTAGCCAGGAGAGAGTTATATGTTATATAGAAAATTTATGAATGTATTTTAATTTATAATTTCAGTTTATTTTCATTTTTGGTACAAAACTATGGCTGACATAATAAAACTCTTAAAAGTATATATATTTTCAATCTTTATTACTATACATTATTTTCATTTATTCTCTCTGACCTAGAGAAAAGGTTAGAAAACCCTGGTTATAATTGTTTACAATGTTGATCTTCCTAATGATACAAAACATTACAGAGGAATGATGCTTAGCCGATGAAATCTCATCAAGTTCACGCATCACGTATTGTTGTACGGAATATGGCTATCTATGATGCCTATGCAGATTTAAATTTATTTTTGCTCACTGTTTTCGATCAACTGATACTCCAAATTTATACAAGTTACGTCTTCGCACCACAATGTGACGTAGCATCAAATCTGCTTAATCTCATACTATTTTTTTTAAGTATCAAGGATATTCTTGGTGAAGCTGATCATCATGTTTCGAGTCATTAAACCTAAAATATAACAAATATATAAATAGAATTCGGAATCTATTCCAAAAACATTTTTCTTTGGGAGTTATATAGGATTTCTCGTTAATATACCGACAAACTTTTAAAGGTGGTAGGTGCATCAAAATAAACATTTTTTGCTTAATAAAATAAAAATAATTTTATTGCCCAACAAATGAATCCATTTACAGGACAAAACACATAAAATAAATGTTAAATCATAATATTTTGACAGAAAATAATTTTAGCAACTAACAGCAAGAAAAAAAGAAAAAGAATCCTAAATACATTAGCTACAAATTAGTACAATTAATAGTGGAAATAAATATCCCAATCAGAACAAAATTAATTAAAATTTGAGCACATTAGCGTTATAGGCGAATTTTTTCCCAAGTTCGTTCGAATACTTGCTGTATAAAATGTATTATGATATCTAATGGCTGTTTGGGGAATATTAAAATTTATTTGATTTATCAAAAATGGTACATCAATACTGTTATGTAATATTTTATAAAGAAATATCACACTGAAAACTACCCTTTTATTTTCGAAAGAATCAGAGATATATACCTCGAATGGGATACAGCCCCATCTATTTTAAAAGAAAGGTACTTGAGAAATCGCCGCTGAACATTTTCCAATGATCTTTTATGAATATTGTAAATAAGGTTCCAGATAAGAGATACATATTTTAGCTTGGAACGAACTAAAGAAATGTAAAGGATCTTCAAGCTTTGAGAGTTTGTAAAAGAACGAGTATTACGAATCAAGAACCCTAAGCTTTTCAACGCAGAAGCAACGGTATTTTCAATATAATCCGAAAAAGTAACTTTTTGTTTAAATAATAAGTATACCTAAATCTTCAATTTGTACACAAGTCGATAAAGGTAGGCCGTTAAATAAATAATCAAACACCACCTTGTTAATACTTCTAGTATATGAACATACTTTACATTTAGACACATTCATAAACAGCTTGTTTTCATTACACCAATTTTCAACGATGCCCAGTTGGGTCTGTAAAAAGTGACAGTCTTGAATTGATGAGATTGGGGTAAATATTTTTAGGTCAGCAGCGAACAGCAGGTGATTGCATGTTAAGTTTATTGCCAAGTCATTTATAAATATACTAAATAGAACAGAAGTAAAAGTTGGAAATGCTTTTGCCAGTTCTCCCACTTTATACACATAAATTGACAGGTTGTCAGCGGATTTCACCGAAGTGGACGCGATACATTGGCGTACAAAATTATTTTATAGATGTTAATAACAATTTCGAGTAAATAGTTTAATAAATTGTGAATAGCTGTTGAAATTTTGTAAAATTATAATTTGAATATTATAATACATGTTTAATAATTATTTATAATCCATAAATACATGCGATTGTCCGGTTCCGCCGATAACAATTTAAAATTACTTATTCTATGAAACGACACTGGCAGGTAAACATTACTGTGAAATTCTCGGAGCCGTCCGACGTGGTTTGACGTTTACCCCCTCTCTACCTACCAAAATACTTTTCAACTTTTACTTTCTCTATAATAGTGGACCCAGATTGGAGCTCTGTGGAACTCAAGATGTTGGTGTGAAGGGTGAAGATAAATATCCGTTGTAAAAGACATAATTAAAACGATGATTTAGGTAAGAAAAAATAATCTCAACAGCAACTGATCAAACCCTAAGCTTTCCAACTTCCTTACAAGAATATTATGATCAATTCGATCAAAAGCCTTTGAGAAGTCTGTATACTCGTATATCACATCAATTTGACCTTCCTGATCGACTACATCTGAACATAATATGTCCGAAAATGCTTCGTTTTTGAAACACATATATATTAAGCTAAAAAGTTTATTTTGATGTCCCTTCTACCACCCCTAAAAGTTTGTCGGTATATTTACAGGACCCTTTATATATTTAAATTTGTACAAATTAGATTCTTGTTGACAACTAAAAATAATAAAACATAGTTCAAACGTTACAGGGAAACTATTACTGAAAAAATAAAAATAATAATAACATAAATTTATACTAACAAGAGTTTTGTTTTTAACTAGTTATATTCAAAAACAAATTTCATTTTTAAAACTATGTTTAACAATAACCGATGAGTATACGACAAGGTTAACAGTTTAAAATAAGTCTACATTTTAACTGTACAACCCGCCATATGTACAATTAAAAATTAATTGTATTTCTTTAAAATGCATTTGATTTTGTTGATCAAAACCATTCGATAAAAAAATTTAAAAGTATGGGTATATAGGTGGGGTTTTTTATATCTATGCTATAAAGCATGCATTGGAGGTAGCATGTAGATTAAATCTAAGTAACAGTTCAGAGAGATTCTCATCTTGCAGTACGTCTCCTATCGAGACTTCTATCTTCGTTCGACAGACAGCGATTTTAATGTAATATCTCTCTCTATTCTGTATGTAATGTGTCGAGTTCGCACAAAAGAATCGCTGTCCTGATCAGAAGAAATTTACCACATCATAGGAAGAAAATTAGGTCCCCTGTTATTTTTAATTTATATTAATGATTGTTGATGTCGTAATAATCAATATGACATTAACCTGTTTGTCTATGATGTCCTTATCTATGTTTCTTGTAAGTTGTAAGGATTCAAATAACTAAGTGCCATTCACACCGCTAGTAGTTAAGAAATAAGCCAAGCTTAAAATGACATTTTCCCTTTGATGTCATTTTAAGCTTCGCTTATTTCTTAACTACTAGCGGTGCGAATGGCCCTTAGTAAGAGTTAATTGTCAATGAAACTCTGTAAAATTTTTATAAATGGTGTTGCTCATTTGTTAAAAATCAACACAAATAACTAAAACAAAATATATCGCACACTTAGTAATAAAGTGGCATAACTCGAAATTTGCATGTTTAAACTTTTAATCATATAATGGCCCAAAATGGCACCCTTCATATGTAGAGCTTTTTAAATGACGGTATTACTCCAATGCAGTATGTCTGAGTGTTGGAGTAGCACCATCATTTAAAAAGCTCTACATATATAGAGCGCCATTTTGGGTAGTTTTAGGTTTAAAAGTTTAAAGATGCAAATTTCGAGTTATGCCACTTTATTACTAAGTGTGCGATATGCTGATAAGCAATAACTATATGCAGTTTGTGGACAAACAATATAGGAAATTGGAAGAAATTATACATATACAGTTAGTAGAGATATTCAAATATTTAAGGGTAATTATTCGGAAAAAGATGAAATTGACAAAACATATGCAAATATTATCAATGACAGTTAAATGACATTTCCTATTTAGAATTTGATTATAATAATTGTTATATTATTACATTATTTTTTACTAAATTTGAATATTGTGATATTAGCAAACTAGCCAAATAAAGAAAATAAAAATAAAATAAAAACCGAAAACATACCTGGATCTACAATAATATATATAAATAATAAGTACATTTTATCTTTTAAGGAGGTCCTTTCGCCACACCTCTCGCCTCAAATGTTAAAAAAAAAGTTATTAGATTATGACTAAAATTAATTTTTTTCTAATAGTTGTCCTTATTTATCTAATACTGAACTTTTAACTATACCTTACCTTGAAAATTTTTAAGAATTTTTTTTTTAAATGTGAGTATTTGTACAGTGCCTCACGAGAAAGTAAGTCCTCAACAACAATTCTCGAATTATACTATTATTTATTGATTAGATGGAGTAGAAAAAAACTAAAAATAAGGTTTTTGAAATATTTAGATTCTGTTTTATACAATAAAATATATATAGTAAAACGTGGAACTTATTGAGAAATTAATATTAAAAAATCACAAAAAATTTTCAAGTAACCTAGTTGAAAATTTTTTGTGATTTTTTAATAATAATTTCTTAATAAATTCCACGGTAACCTATATATTTTATTGTAAAAAACAAAACCTAAATATTTCAAAAACCTTATTTTTAGTTTTTTTCTACTCCATCTAATCAATAAATATTAGTAAAATTAATTATAATTCGAAAATTGTTGTTGAAATCTTACTTTCTCATAAGACACTGTACAAACACACACATTTAAAAAAAAAAAATCTCAAAAATTTGCACGGTAAGGTATAGTTAAAAGTTCACTATTAGATAAATAAGGACATCTACTATTAGAAAAAAATTAATTTTAGTCATAATCTAATATTTTTTATTTAACATTGGCGGCGAAAGGACCTCCTTAAATTATTAAAGTCCATTAAATTGAAATGACACGTCAAACCATATACGTCAAACTTTCAAAACAAACATACTTGTGTTGTGTTCCAAACCATTTATAGAATAATTTATTTACTTATTGAAACCTATCGCCGCACAACATCTCGCCCCTCACCAAGGAACATGGTCAAATTGGGCTAAGCTATTTTACATTCGTCTGCATAGAGAGCGATGTTGCAATTTTTCACTTTAGTGTCTATTCCGTCTGTTCAGATGGCAGCATCTTATGGGCCCTACATTTTTAAATCTTATCACAAGATTCCTGAAATAATTAGGCAAAAATAAAAGAATGTATTTTGCATTTTAACTTTTAAATACTATAAAAAATGATGGAAAGTCCATAACTTTCAAATATTTGTTAAATATCACTTATTAAAATATTATGCATTAAAAGTAAAACAAACTATAGACTTTCCACCATTCTTTACAGTTTCTTGAACCCATTTATGAAAACAGTTTTTGAAAATATTATCGTTCAGAGCTGTATTTTCTGTGATAAAAAAGTCGCCGTCACTTGTCGTTGACACTGACCTTAAGGACAAGCAAGCACTATCTTTAATAAAGTCAGTTCTAGAACTTGAACGATTTACGAATGCTCAGATATCAAAATAAGAGCGGCGCTAATAGTGGACTGATCTTAATGGACCTTGAAAATATACCTCTACTATTTATTACTGGTCCTTTATTTACCTGTATCTGTAAATTTAAATGTAGCAATTTATTTCGACATGTTAAAAAACACCATTGAACTTTCAATCGTTTACAAATTAATATACCAGCTAAATATTCACGGATATTTGGTTTTAGACGAAAATTTGTTGCATTTCCAATAAGACGAAGTACCTCCACACTGTGTTGCTGAATGCTGAAGTAAGTGATCGGTTGGACATTAATTATCCTATTATCTTAATAACTGGATTAAGAGAATAGGATATATTTAGTGATCACCTAAATCACCAGATTTAGCACCACTTCATTTTTTTTATGGGATTATTTCGAATCAACAGTGTACCAAACCTAACCAGACATGCCGTAATAATTCTAACGAAACTTTTGCCAACGTTCGCTATGAATTTGAACAATTCAAATCATTTTGAACATTTAATAAATTAATTAGATGCTTACTAAATTAATTAAAAATAGTTCTTCCTTGTATAACATAAAACTGAAAGGAAAAAAATTATATCGAACTTGAATTAGATTTAATTTGCTTTGCTTGTTCGGATAGTGTATGACACACAATTCTGACTATTCCTGCCATTGACCCTATCAACTTTATAATGCACTTTACTGGATAACCTTAATAAGCGAATTAATATTTCAAATTCGAAACTAACGAGATCCAGAAATTGCCGTCAATTATTGTTAATGCCAATTCGTCATATATATCGAACCTATCTTTATAGATATTTGACTAATACAAATGAAAAAACAATATTTGCACGTAATTGACTATTTAATGAGATTATTTCAAATTATTAAATATTGATAGTTGAATCGTCATCGTAAATCGAAAACATCTTTTTAAATATTTAAAACAGGAAACTTTAAAAAACACATGTATAAATAATTGGAAGAAAGAAGAGCTCATGAAAATAGTGCTTAAGGACAGAGTATCCTTGTGCATCAGAATGGCGTCTGCAGACCAAAAGTCAATTGTAACTATTTCCGTAATTATACTGTATATCGTACTATTTTTTTTTAATTGTAGATAAAGGTCCAACTTAGGTGGTTCAGACATTGTTTTTAATTAAAAACGTGTGGTAGAAAATGGCATATTTTTAGACCTTTTTCATTGTAATAAACTACAAATTCAATAAATTTTCTGAAAATGAAACCTTGAACCGCCCAAGTTAAACATTTTCCTATCAAATCGTTCAATCGGAAAATACGAAAAGGCTCAGACCTCTCAAATAATTATAAATCAAAATTGAGTTTCATTTTATGTGTAATCCATTATTAAAAAATGTTGGACTAAAAATGACTTCCTCACTTTCCGAAAATAATCAATAATTAGTTCATCCTTGCTTCCCATGGGCGTCGTTTGGGGGGGGGGGCGGCAAGGGGGGGCAGTTGCACCCCCCTGGCTTTTACGACTTTACAACGCGTAATGTCTGTATGTCACAATACTAAATTAAGTACTAAAATTAAGTACTAAAATTTAGCCCTAAATTAAGTTATTAATTTAGTACTAAATATAGAATTAAAAATATGTTTTTGCAACGATACCAATTTTTAATACTAAATTAAGTATAGGCGCACGCACATTGAAGTATTATTACGTGAAATTGGCACAGAAATCAAACATTCTGTGTAAATCAGAATCAAACATTCTGTGTAAATGAGACAAGTGAATTAAAAGATGTTTTTATTATGACCTTGACACTAGTTGACTTGACAACTACCAAATGCAGCAATACTACTAAAAACCACGAAAAAAACACAATAAACCCTACAAAATCAAACACAAGGCGATAATGCAAGGTTATTGATAACCAAAATCAAAATGGTGCAGAAAAGACCGTTATGTCAACTTTTTCAACGCATTTTTAATACTAAATTTAGTAGAAAATAGAACAAGTTCCAATTATTTAATTAATTTTTTAAGTACTAAATTTAATAATAAATTTGCTGTTTGCACCGTAAATTTTTTTAGTACTTAAAAATGCATTAATTTAGTTCTAAATTTTGTACTTAATTTAGTATCGTAACATACAGCCTTAATATATGAATTACTGATATTTCGTTAGGTAGGTACTATGTGCCACAGTTTAACAACACTATATACAATAAAATTACGTAACTAACACAATTATACAACTGGCACTGCCACCAATTACGGACAACAATCTCATAAAAATAATATTCAGGCTAATACAGTTGGCGAATATTATAGGTTGAATATAAGTATTCCATATCCATATCTTACACGTACCTATACATTTTTTTTTTTGTTTAAAGTAGGTAATGTTAAAGTTGGCAACCCTGTCTGTTTTTAGTTACTTTTGTTTTATAAAGATGACTACCTGTATTGTCGTCTGTTAATAACAATGTCAATGTAAGTACTTTCGGTAAATTAACCAACGAATGTGCGCACCTAACCTGAGTTGCTATTTTAATTTTAGTATTGTTTGTTCAAATAGTTATTCGTTAATAAAAACCTTTGACCAGACTATTTCCACATTATTTTCTCTAACAGATAAAAACAAAACAAAAAGCAATAGCAGTTGCTGTGTTGTAAATTGTAAAATGCTAGCAGAAAAAACAGTGCAAATTATATAAATTTTCAGTAGCAAAATGGAAATTAAATCAAAGAAATAAATGAATAGCTGTACAATAAGAAGAAAAATCTTTGTTTTTGTAATAATAACAGTAATACTGGAAATAGTAGACATCAGAAAATTGAAAGGTTTTAAATAAAAAATAAATTATTATTTTACAATGTTCAACATCCCTTAACTCTTAAATGTTTAGAAAATACTAGATTTCTGCCTTTGATTATTGTATGTAGCTAAAATGCAATCTTGTGACTTATTGACAGGAAACCAATTTTAATTATTAATTTCTATGGGTTCTTTCGAATTAAAAATGAAGAAAATATAAATTACAATCGCAAATTTACCTATTATTTTTGTTAATACGTTTTGATTCTACGTTATTATATAAAGGTAATGTTTTTATTTTCACATTAATTAACCTATTCTTCAATGACAACTTAATAGGCTTAGGCAACATATCATACATTTTTTTTAGCTGAAGTAATAAAAATATATAATAATAATTAATTTTTTCACTTGTTTTACAAATTCATATACTTTTATTACAGTCAACATATATATTTTTTAATTGGGAACTCCATTAAAAATTGTATTGTCAGTATACGCAAATATCGTCCGTTAGTTCATGAATTAGTTGTTGGCGCTGCTGTCATGCACAGGGCGAATAATTAATGAAAATAGGCTGACTGCGCTTTGTTGGATGAGCGTACATCGAAAAATATTTGTAAAAAATTAAAAAGAAATCATGTTTTCTGTTATCGAATATTTTAGGTAGAGGAAGAAGAAATTAAAAATTTGCGTTTTCATAGTGTTCGTCGACGTGTTGAGTGAGTTTTTTGTTTTTGTGTTTCTATAAATATTTTATTTTTTTAAATATTTATGACTCTTTTATTTCACACCTTCTGTTTGTTTTTGAAAATATGTATTTTAAGTTTTTTGTTTTTTTTTTATTTTACTTTTTGTCTTTTTTGTTGGGTTATTTTATTTATTAGAAACTTTTGTTAATTTGTATTGGTCTTTTATTTTTCATTTTCTTTGTTTTTCAAAAAATAAACATTCTAAATTTTTTCAAAATTTTGCCCCTCCCTATAGAATTGTGTAACGACGCCCATGCTGCTTCCATAGATGAATCAAAAAGATATTACATTTCGTTTATGCTTTTACAGCATAAAAACGAATTAAAATTTGATAACATCAAATGTTTTCTTTCTTTAAATATATTGTAGTATTTAAAAAAAAAAAATAATTACACAAAAACGAATTAATAAAATGACAAAAAGAATATAGAATGTGTGATAATAATTTACAGTCGAGCAATGATCGCCTGGTTGAATTTGGTTATGTTGTTTAGTGATGATATTTAGATGAGCAGCTGGGTTTAGATACGAGGGTTTTAAAAATAAGTTAAATTTTAATAATAAATACGATGTACTCTTTTTTTAATTTTTGAATATTTTAACTTTAAAGTAGTTTATATTACAGTATCGAAAATAAATAAAGTTATTATTATAAGCAGATACAACAGCGATAGTAACAATAGTAGTCTTTTTATGTTGTGGTAGTTAAGATTCGGTATCGACGGATAGTTAATGCATTAGTCACTCTATTCATTTTCGTTACTGTGGTATATAGATATTATAACAGAGATAAAATAGAAACACCTATAAATTAGATCACTTGCTTCTAAAAAAATAATCCCGATAGGATAGTTTATATTCCTATTATTTTTTTACTTTCCTATCCCAACGGGATAGTGTATGAGTAAATAAAAATTTACATCAACGATATAGAAAAAGATAATCTTCACGTAGGTAACTTCATAATCGAATGTGTTAAAATTTTAAAGTGTAAAATAAATAAAACCTTTATAAATATACACCTTTAATAAAAGTACCACTTTTTAGTTTTAATGATTTAAATATATAGAATTTTAAAACAAATCAAAATAAATTTGATATACAATATTAGCAAATTAGCTAGGTACCTGTATTTCACGAAATTTTGTATTAATAAATAAATTAAATAAAATCAAAAAACTTAAAAACATTTTTATTAATTTTAAAAAGATAATACATAATTTATTTACTCTTCGGCGGATCTCTGCACTTTAATTTTCTACCTCTTCTATTCAAAATTATTTCCGGGCCCACACAATCCTCATAAAAAACTCTCAGTTTCTCCATTAGATTTAAAAAAAATCATCAAAATATATTTTTTCAATAAAAAAAGGATTCTCATCTCCTACATAAACTGCAAAATGGCACATTCTTCTTCGTGAGATACCGAGTTGTCCTTGAATCTAAAAACATAATAATTTATAATTTGTTAGAAAATATAGCTTTCATTAAATTACTTTGAAATGTAGTCAGAAATCTCACCTGATAATAGTAATTGTGGTTTTCCTTTAAATGAATTTCACCATTTTCAATTCTTAAACAGGGAACCATTTTTTTTTTCTTTACGGCCTCTCTCAATGAAATATTAGATGTGGCTACTTTTAAAAAACTTTTAACCTCGACAAGTTCATCAGAATTAATTAAACCTAAAAACTAGAAAAAGTTATTAAACTATTGTAATAATACGTAAATAATTATTATCGCTTACCATCAAGGGATTCACCTAGGAACCCATATTGCGCATCAATAAATAACCCTGATGGTATAACTGTTTTGCCAGTTTCTTCTTGAAATTTGTTTATAGCCACACCTTCGTTTTGTATGCAGTACTCAATTGCTGGGGCAGTTATTCCTTGTTTGTCTGTCAAGATTTTTTTTACCAAAAAATCGCATGGAGTACGGGCCCTTCTTTTGGCAACTTCCCCAAAATGAGAAGCCGTTAGCCGAAATCTTCTTTCCTTCAAGTATCTTGAGTTGCTAAACTGTCCTATAGTTTCTTCTGATATTTGTTGTTGTTGCTTACTCGTCGCCTAAAAATATTGTTACGCAGCACCCTGCAGTAGCCTGCGGCTATTATAGGAAACGTACAGATAGAAAAAGAAGTGGAATGTTACTCATCGCTCTACAGTGTGCTGCGGTCGTAATAGGTAAAAGTACAAGTAAAATAAGATAGAATAGTTCTAGAAATGTCTGGAAATGTCATTACCCGTCAAGAATATTCTAGATGAGTTCAAAAAGGTTTGAGAAGGGTCAAGCAAGCTATATAAGGATGATCCTGATGTCAGTTTTCAGTTTTATGATAGACGTTACTTGTTAATGTTATCAGTTGTATAATTGTTGTTAAAGTTGAGTTGAAATAAATTGTAATACCAAAAACCAGCGTAACATTGGTGACAGCGGTGGGATACAAAGTAGAAGTTCAACACTAGATCCACGGAGTACGAAGCAGGCATGGATACTTCAATCCTACCAGCATGTTTTTTGAAGATGAAAGAGGAAAAGGAAAGGCGTAGGAAGGAAAAAGAGGAGGAAAGGGGAAGGCGTAGGAAGAAAGAAAAGGAAGAAAAGAAAAGACGTAGGAAGGCAGAGGTAGAAATTATAAATGGTTTAATAAAAATCCAGGAAAACTTCAAGCAAGAGGTTAGTCAGCTTAAAATTAGAGTAGATCTGTTAGAGCAACAACAAGAACATCTAAAAGCTAATTTAAAGAAACTGCAAAAGAATTTGAAAGCCAATTTAGAATAAGAACAGGCTAGAGTAGAGTTGGAAAGGCAAATTAGAGCTGAAATGGCTGAGGTAGAAAAAAGAATTCACAGCCAAGCTTCAGTAAACAGCATTGAAGTTGCAAACACTACTACCTCGTCTTCATCCATAACCGAACCAAGCCACATTCGAATCCCAGTTTCACAAAACTATACTAGCAAAACCCTTAAGCCACCCACGTTTGACGGTCAGACAACATGGAAATCATATCGACTCCAATTTGAAGCTGCAGCTAGAGCCAATGGCTGGACCTAGAAAGAGATGGCGGCTTCATTGATAGTGTCACTGTGAGGTCAGGCAGCAACCGTTTTACAGTAACTTCCTCAAGAGAAACTCATTCCCCAGCTAGCACCGGACGTCGTTTCACGTCATAATCACGTTGAATTTTGGTCAAATACGTCGATGTGATTTTTTGACGCAAAAGTAACGTAATAATGACGTCATTTTTGGACCAATTTGACACGTAAATATAGTTGTTACGAACAAAATAAACCTATTTATGTCATTAATGCACTTCGAGTTTTTGTTATTCATTATTAAATAAATAGAAGGTAATTTATACAACATCGTTTATTTAGCGGTCATTGTGACACCAAAATAAGACGTACTATGACGTTATTTAGAGACTAGTTTGTCACGTTCTGAAATGAGGCGTTTAACTGCGCACGTATACACGTCGATTCTACATCTTTATTGTTTTACATTCAATTTATTAATAAAAGTATCTTTAGTGTTTATAATAAATTTATGATTCTCATTTTAAATCTAGGGATTTTTGAGAATTTTCATTTTTAAATTAAATTTTATGTCAACACTGTTTAGAAATGTCAGCTGTCATGTCATTGTCCAGGGTTAGCGGTTCACGCCATTTTGTGTTATATTTGTAACTTGTGTTTGCAACATTCTTTTATTGTATGATTTTGTATGTCTTTTGAAGGTAAGTAGTTAGGAAGTTTAGTGCGATATTATTGTTTATTTTTAGTATGTTTATAGGAATTCAATACGCCGACAAGCACGGCACCGGAGTATCATTAAACCACTTCAAGTTCCAAGTGGCCGACATCCTAGGAAATGAGGTTCTTATAAACAACAAGAACCTTTTAACAAGAGCTTAAAAAAGGAGAAAATTGGACTCTTATTTATAGAACATATTTTACCGAAGGTGAGTGATTTTTTATATTGTAAAGGTGCCTGTAGCTAGCCTAATTTTGTTTTAACTATTAACGTAGACATTAATATAAACAAAAATTTAAGGATTTTAAAACAAAACCGTTCATAAAGATAATTTAAATATACATATTCCTGACAGATCTGATTTTATTTATCTTGTTTAGCATATAATAATAAGTTGTGAACCATCAAATATATCACTTTTGTGACAGCTTAATGATATAAAACAATTTCTGTCTTTCTCGGTCATTGCTAACTCTATTTTTTGGCTCAAATTTGATTTAAATAATGTAAGTTTCTGGTAGTTATAACTATTATATTTTTGTTTTAGTGAAACGAAAATTTAATAAGGATACCATTGAAGCTGCTTCAAGCCTGATGTATATTCGGAATGATTTGTTGAATATCTGGACACTGCTATATAATCTTTTGTAATTTATATATTCTAAGAAGTAATGTTTATTTAGTAATAGTTCAGTTAGTATACTTACTATGTTTCAATTCAGAAATTTTATGCAGTAACCTATCTTTTTTATATGAAACATATTTTTATTAAACATTTTTTAAATAAAACGTTTTTTATAAAAAATTTTTTTACAAATTGAACATTTTTAAATGAATATTATGGTGTTTTTTTGACGTCTAAACACGTTGTCTGGAGTGCGTTTAGAAACCCCGCACGGCGCGTCTCACCACATACATTAGAATAGGGTCCAGACGCGCCGTGCGTGGTTTCTAAACGCACTCCTGGTGACGTGTTTATCATGTCACTGTATGACGTCTTTGATCTGTGACATATTCCCGTCATAATCACGTCACTAGCACGTCATAAATTGGTGATTTCGACGTAAAATGTGACGTGTATTTCACGTGAAAATCACGTGTCTGTGCTAGCTGGGTCATCTCTTGTCCAAGCTTTGGAGATAAGATATGGCCAGCAGCATTTGC
The DNA here is from genome assembly GCA_927349885.1 of Psylliodes chrysocephalus. NCBI lineage: Eukaryota > Metazoa > Arthropoda > Insecta > Coleoptera > Chrysomelidae > Psylliodes > Psylliodes chrysocephalus. Next base: position 12,584,375 of record OV651818.1, on the reverse strand, counting down.
AACGGGTATTCCAAAGCCAGCTAAAGGTTCGTAGTCAGAAACATAATGAAAGTCTACAGGAATTCGAGAAGAAGGTTGATTCATCTGGCCTATCTACAGGTGTCGAAAGATTTCCAAGAACAACTCGGAATACAAGCATTCATTGACGGACTACAAGATGTGGAAATGTAGCAAGTCCTTCGTCTAAAACATCACAAGACGCTGAGGGAGAAACTGATTGCAGCCCAGGAATATGAAGCGGTAAAACTCCTATCCAGATCTTCTCGCGAAAAAGTGAGGGAAATTAAATCCCAGGAAAGTGAGGAGGCCAATACTAATGATATTCCCCAAATCTTAAATAACCTACGAAATATGCATTGAAACAGTCAAAATGGAAGCAGGAGATACTTCAATTGCGGAAGAATCGGACACCTTCAATGAACCTGTAGAAGCATGGCTCATTCTATAAATCGACAATCAGCGAATGAGACCAGAAAATCATATAGATCAATCTTTCCAAGGCCATCACTAAGACCAACAAGAATTAATTAGATCAGCTATGCGTCCCGAAGAAGCCAACCACCCACACCGAGCCGGCTTTCTAACAATAACCAGAAAGTAGAGCATCGAGGAGGTCTTCATAGCAACGCAGACATTCTCTTCGGGCAACCCCGTTTAGAGGAACAATGCTGGTATGTTAAAAGGCTCGAAGAACGAAAAGAACCGGTTGATTAAGTTACTCTCGGGCCACCACTATCAGGTCAGAGGGCGACGAAGAAGAAATCACCCCTGAAAGTCTGAGACAGGGACAGAAGAAAGACAATGACTTAAAGGTTGTCCGAGAATGGCTCAAAAATAAAGTCACACCTACTTGGCACGAGATAGCCAAATACAGTAGAACTATAAAAGGCTACTGGACCCAGTGGGATTCCCTGTATCTTCACGATGGCCTATTGCACCGGAAGTGGGAAAGCCCCGATGGAGTACATGTAGTCTGTCAAGTGATACTGCCGAGGTCACAGGTGAGAAAAGTATTGAAGGAGCTTCATAGCAGCCGTTCAGGAGGACACTTTGATACTAAAAGGACACTGGCTCGAGTTCGGGAAAAATTTTATTGGGTCAATTGCCGACGAGATGTAGCGGATTGGTGTTAAAAATGTGATGTATGCAATGGCAGGACAAAGGTCTATGGAAAGCCCACATCGATAAAACAGAATCTAGAATCGACAGGCGTGCCACATATACACATTTTGAGAGGGGCGACAAGGTATGGCTGTGCGATCCTAAGCAGCGAGGAGGACTTCGTCAGAAATCGCAACGGAACTGGGAAGGCCCCTATTCCATCCTTAAGGAAAGTCAACGACCTGATCTGTCGCATTCAACTGTCAGCGGGAAGTAAATTCAACGTAGTTCACATTGGGAAGATAGCTCCATACCGTGGTCCAGATCCTCCCCATTAGTTCCAACTAGGTCCCAGTAATCAAGTTATTCGGGGCGAATAACCCTGCAGTAGCCTGCGGTTATTATAGGAAACGTACACATAGAAAAAGAAGTATAATGTTACTCATCGCCCTACAGTATGCTGCGGACGTCAAAGGTTAAAGAACAAGTAAAAGAATAGTTCCAGAAATGTCTGGAATTGTTATTACCCGTCAAGAATATTCTAGATGACAGTTCAAGAAGGGCCAAGCAAGCTATATAAGGATGATCCTGTCGTCAGTTTTCAGTTTTATGATAGACGTTACTTATTAATGTTATCAGTTGTATAATTGTTGTTAAAGTTGAGTTAAAATAAATTGTGATACCAAAAACCAGCGTAACAATATTTAAATATAAAATCATTTAAAAAATAAAAACGTAATATTCATCCTAATACCTTTAGTCGGTTAATTAATTTATTAACTTCTTCTTTAAGACATTCATCACTGATTTCTACCTCAGCAATATTAGATCCGTACTCCGTTGTTTCTAATGTTTTTGGTTTTTTATAGCCTTACTTTTTCTAACACTCTAACGGTTTTAGTGTTCTTCTTTATGTTGTAAAGATGTTTGCTATAATTTTTAATGCAATGATTTGTGCATTACTACTTTGTTACCTGAAATTAAAAATACAATAACGTAAACTAGTTTAACAGATATTAAAATGTGTATCTACCTCTACACGGAAAAATTGTTTATTATCCACCACTCAATATGAAATAGAAATATTCAAGAACCAAATCGTTTTTTTATACTCCCCTTACCACCTTTCAACGTAAAGGAAATAAATCAAAATATTAAACATTTAATCTTTTGTTACTGTGATGCTCATAATTATTTTCTCTAATGAGAATGAAACTCACTTTTCTTAGAATGCAGGTAGTCAAAATTAAATTATTTTTGTTTTTAATATTAACAACCTTAATCTATGAACATTATGAATTTTAAAATCAAATAACTACTTCTTTGATCCTCTAAAGTCTTATATTAAGTATTATAATAATAAATTGTCTAGATTTAGGTACTTAATACCTACTTACGGAAAATAAATTCATTTTAATGTAATCCCAGTATTTTTTAAATTTGTATCTTATATTGTAAAACACTGAAAATCAGAGCAATTTGTTTTCTCTATCTTATGGAGTTAAAAATTCTTTTAAATTCAATATAAGAGCTAAATATTTATTTCCACAGGTTTCAACGATATACGCCATCAAATACTATGGGATTTAAACCCGAATCGCCGAATCCAAAGTCCCAAGCTTTACCCATTCCTATATTACTGGTATTAATTTATATACATCATATTTATAAATCTAAATATTTCGTTTTCAGCTAAAGCAAAAATCGGCCATTTAATTATAGGTGGTATAAATTTACTCCGTATTTAAAAAAATTAAATTTATCTTTTTTAAAAAAATGGATCTAGCAATCAGTATTGTAGGTATACAGGGTGTTCCGAAATTAGACGGTCATATTTTAACAGCGTAATCTACATCCTAAAATAGGAGTAAAAGTTTATATAAACAAAGGTCCGAAAACGTTTCTTTTTCGAGATACAGGGTGTTAAAAGTGAAGTCCTGATGACACATTTTTATAAATATTTTCTAAACGCTTAAAGATAACTAAATGAAATTTGGTACAAATGCTTACCTTTTTACGCTCTATGTAATGGACTGAATCTTAGTTTTTGATCATCTTCATAGATGGGTAAATTAGGGGGGGCTTAAGGTAAAATTGCCCTAAGTTTTTTTGTTGTTAGTTTTTAACATTTTTGACTAAAAAATTTGGAAACCCAATGTTTTCTTTACAATAAAGCTAATCTTGTTGCATCTCGCTAGGACGCACCATTTTCAAGAGAAAAGCATTTGAAAATTTCATGATAAGTTCATATTATCTTATTCGAAAGTGCAAACAAAAATTAGTAGGCCTGGAATCCAATAGCTGCTTTTCAATTTTTTGAGACGCTGTGATAAACAAAAATTGGCTGTCAATTGTGTAATTATTTGTACTTTTTTTGCGTGAAAGAAAAATACTTCTAATAAATGGAGAGATTTTCAAATAGAGAATTGGCAGATATTCATTTTGTATATGGTTTGTGTAATGGAAGGGCAAGAGCAGCGTTACGAGCATACCGTAGACGGTTTCCTAACCGAAGAATTCCTGACTACCGTGTATTTATTAATACACAGAAATTTGGTTGACCATGGTTAATTTCAACGTGATCGTGGACAAGGGAGACCACATGGAAACAACAATTTGGAACACGCCCTTAATTTATTTGAAGAGGACCCAAGAATAGAATAGAATAGAATAGAATTTATTCACTACGTTATATACAAACAGTACATTTGTAGCAAGTCACAAATAAATAAAATATGTTCCAAGAACAATAAAAAATAAAGGTTTCTAAATATTGCACAGTTACAAATATTTTACAGTAACAAATAATAATATTACAACTAACATAACTTAAAATATATATGTATTATTTTTATTTTTAAAAATTTTTAAATAGTCTGTATATTCACTGACTGAATAAAAGCACATTTCAAGAAGAAATCGCTTTAATTTTCCTTTAAATTGGGAAAAGTTTAAATATTTTAAATTTGATGGTAAAATATTATATAAGTTAAGGTTCAGTGAATTTTTCTGGGATTTAGATAATCGAAATTTTTGTTTCCTTAGATTCCCAGCTTGTCTGGTATTATAATGGTCAACATCAGACTGCTTTAGTAGATTTGCACTGTTTTTGTGAATTTCAAGAACTGTATTTAAAATAAACAGTGATGGTAATGACATAATTACAAATTTTTTGAAGAGTGGTTGACAGTGCTCACGGTACCCAACATTCGCTAGGATTCTTATGGCTTTCTTTTGCATACGAAATAATTTCATTGCCTCTGATGAATTACCCCAAAGAATAATTCCGTAACCTATCTGGGAATGAAACAATGAAAAATATACCATTTTTAAACATTGAAAATTGGTAATTAAGGCCAAACGCCGAAGCAAAAACAACAAACTAGATAATCTTTTAGCAATCATATCGATATGGCAGGTCCATGATAGATTACTATCAAGTTTTACACCTAACAATTTGACACTGTCAAGTTCCGATGATGAACTACCAGATCCAAAATTAAGGTTTTGAGTTTTTGTATCATTTAGCATAAGTTGATTGGCACAGAACCATTTTTTTGACAATTCAATACTGCACTTAGTAGCATTTAATAAACAAGATTGATCTTTTCCAGTTGAGATAAAGGTCGTATCGTCGGCAAATAGAATAGTTTTGCAAGGGTTCATATATTTAATTAGATCATTGACGTATATAATGAACAGTAGAGGCCCAAGGACAGAACCTTGTGGTACTCCATGTGTGATCATTTTAAACTTAGATGAGGTATTATTAAAATATACAGCCTGCGATCTATTTTTCAGATAAGATGAAATGAGTGACAGGGGTACACCTCTAATTCCATAATAATGTAGTTTTTTCAGCAGAATGTTGTGAGAGACACAGTCAAAGGCCTTCGAGAGATCACATAGCGTAATTGCAGTGTATTCACCTCTTTCTAGGCCCTCAACTATGCCACTAACAACATTAAGAACAGCTTGAATAGTGGAGCGTTCATTACGGAAACCATATTGTGATTCGCAAAAGAAATTATTTTTATTAAAATAATCATTGAGCCTTTGCTTCATAACCTTTTCTACTATTTTACCGAAAACGCTGGTTATAGATATTGGCCTATAGTTATCAGGAACAGAACTATCTCCTTTTTTTAGAAGCGGAATAACTTTTGAGTTTTTAAAAACATCTGGAAATACTCCAGTTGTGAAGATTACGTTTACAAGATTGGTTAGTGGTACCAACATTATTTCAGTTGTTTCCTTTATAATCCGACTATTTATCTCATGAGTGTCCACACAGTTTGTGTCTTTTAAGGCATTAATCGTATTCAAAATTTCCAATTCAGTTACTGGGGGGCAGGAAAATTTTCAAAATTAAGTAAATCAATATTTGAGGCGGTAGGAAGAGACTTTATTACATTGTCAGCTACGCTAGTAAAGAAATCATTAAAATTTTCTGATGATATGTTTGTAAAATAGGAAATAGTATGACTATGATTCCTTTCAAAATTAATTATTTGCCAACAAGCTTTGGATGTATTCCCGGAATTAATTATAAAATTATCGTATGCTGATTTTTTACTAATTTTTAGATGACTACTATAATGTTTTTTATATGCTTTAAAAACAGCAAAAGCCTGCTGGTCTCTAGTAGAATCCGCTATTAATTCGAACTGTTTCCACCCTTTTAGAAATACCACGAGCAATAGTAAGTAATAATTACTTCCCTTTTTCTTTATACTATTTTGTGATTCTTAGTTTTTATTGCTCAAATTTACAAGTACAAGTATTAGAAATTAAAAATTTAAACAAACCGACTTCAAAAACGTGCAGATGCCATCACCACATCTTAACCAAATTTATATGGGACTTCACCTGAGGTATCCTCTTACTAACAAAAAAACAATTATAAATCGGACAAGGTGGTAAAGCATTATCGCTAAACATACATAAAAAATGAAGAGTTTGAGGATTTTCTCATGGACCCAATTATTAGATTTTGACCAAATTTATATGGGACTACTCCTGTAGTACCCCCTTTCTATAAAAAAAAATCATTAAAATCGGACACTGTGTTAAAGAATTATCGCTGAACATACATAAAAAAAAATATCGCGACGAATTGAGAACCTCCTTTTTTGAAGTCGGTTAAAAATAATACAAACAAGTTTCAGATTTAAGGCATTTTTAAATTCTTACTTTAGTTTACGTGTCTTTTAAAAAATATGTTCATTTAGGTTGGAAGAATGTTAAGAATGCATGGTATTCATCCATATCATTATCAGCGTGTTCAAGCCTTAAGACCCCACGACTTTTTACCACGAATGGAGTTTAGTGAATGGATAAGAAACCATCAGGAACTGCTTCTTTTTATTATGTGGAGCGACGAGGCTACATTTAATAGAGATGGTGTATTTAATATTCACAATCACCATTTTTATTCACAAGAAAATCCTCGGGTGGTGCGACGACTATTTTTTCAAGATAGATTTTCTATTAATGTTTGGGCGGCAATAATCAATGACAGATTAATTAGGCCGATTGAACCACCTTGAACCCGTTCTGGATAATCTCCCATTAAATATTCGACATCAGCTGCACTTTCAGCACGACGGAGCGCCAGCCCATTATGGCTTTAATGTGAGTAATTGGCTAAATGAAAGATTTCCGGGTAGATGGATAGGAAGAGGTGGACATACCGTGGACACCTCGATCTCCGGATTTAAATCCATTAGATTATTACTTTTGGGGTCGTATAAAAGATATGGTATACGCTACAGAAGTTGACAGTGAGGAAGAGTTGCGTGAAAGGATACGTTTGGCAGGGAATGAAATACGGCAAAATAATTTTGAAGTAATGCGAGCTTCACATGCAATTACCCGTAGAGCCGAAATGTGCTTTCGTCAGCAAGGCAACGTTTTTGAACACTTACTTTAAATGTTGTATAAATTGATATTTTTAGTAGAATTTTTGTTAATTTTAATAGAATTTTTGTTATTTTTAGTAGAATTTTTAGTAGTATAGACAAAAACAATTTTTGAGAATCATTTGTTTATCGTCGTCATTTTGACCTATTTTAAGTCATCCTTAGGAAAATAAAAGTAGATACTTCACGTTAAAAAGCTTAAAATTATTATCAAATAGCATTTGCAATAATTAAAAGTAGGTAACTAATGATTTCTTCTCTAACTCAGTCAAACTTCATATTTTCAAGAAATTACCAGCTATTCTTAATTTCAAATACAGTTTTGCTATAATTTTACGATATTTAACGTATCTGACTTATTTTTGTTATCCTAAGGATAACCTAAAAGAGTTTAAACGTCGGCTGTTAAAGAAATTCATTCTCATCAATCATTTTATTGGGCAAAAGCCAACCAAACCATTAAAAAAAAACAATTGATTAGTTTAAGTTTAAATACTATTTAGTTTTACGATTTAAAGTTTCTTTATAAAATAAACATTAAATTAAAGCTAAATACATTTCTTTAGTCACCGGTTTTCCAAACCTGAAAAAAATTCTGATTCCACAGGCCTGCTAATTATTGTTTGCACTTTCGAATAAAATAATATGAACTTATCATAAAAGTTTCAAATGCTTTTTTCTTGAAAATGGTGCGTCCTAGCGAGATGCAACAAGAGTAGCTTTATTGTAAAGTCAAAAATGTTAAAAACTGACAACAAAAAATCTTAGGGCAATTTTACCTTAAGCCCCCCCCCCCCCTAATTTACCCATCTATGAAGATGATCAAAAACTAAGATTAAGTCCATTACATAGAGCGTAAAAAGGTAAGCATTTCTACTAAATTTAATTTAGTTATCTTTAAGCGTTTAGAAAATATTTACAAAAATGTGTCATCAGGACTTTACTTTAAACACCCTGTATCTCGGAAAAGAAACGTTTTCGGACCTATGTTTACATGAACTTTTACTCCTATTTTATTTTGGGACACCCTGTATAGAATTAATAAATACAAAAAAAAAATTCGTTTTTTAAAAAATTTAAAAAATAAATTATAATATAATTACTTATTTAAATGAAATAAATAATATAACTATATTATTTTTTTGTACTAAAACATTGATCTTCCCTCGTTTCCGTATCCAGATAGAAATGATTCTACGCTAAGAACTCCGTGAGTAGCAAATATTAAATTCAACGGATCGATAATTCATTTTGGCGAGTAGATTATTTTACCAAATATTTAACTACAGGCACTACTGGTTAGGCAGTCCCGCATTACAGAATTCGAACGCAAATCCTTTGGAGACTCTGTCCTTAAAATTAAAAACCTTAATTTTTTAGACCTTCGAGGCATGCGAAAAATAAAAACCAGTGTTCACATTAATAAAATCTTTATTTACGTTCAATTTTTTGAAATGACACTTTTATGAACTTGTATCGTACACAACATCAAAAATTTTTACACATATATAAACATTTTTTTTGTCAATATCATAATGTAAGAACGAGAACACATTACACGAATTTTTTTTAATATTAATATTTTCAGTAAGAGAAAATTCAGGAATATTTTTTTGTAGAACAACGTTCCATGGCAAATTTTAAATAATTAGATATCTATATTTTTTAGGACATATTTTGAATTTTGTTCCTGAATCATCTTTTTGTGCAAATATCCAAGTCTACGTGCAAATTTTTATGAATACAGGATGTTCAAATACTAACCACAAATAATTTTATAAAGTTGTTTTTGTAAAAAAATAATGATTCTGAAATTATTCCGCCTTTTTTAATTTATGTGAAATACATTAAAATAACCAATTATTAATTTATAATATTCAGGGGGTTACAGAAACAAATGCAAAATTTTACTTTAACTATAAGAAAATCTGCAAATTTTAGAACACCCTATAGACATGGATTTGTGTATTTTCGAGTTGATTCAAAAATAACATTATTTTAAATTGCCTCAAGAAAGAAAACTGAAAAATTTGACATTAAATTAAATAGAGAATGTAAAACTATTTAATTTAATTTACGTAGATTTTGCTTTTGACATACATGTTAATTTTGCTATATATTCCAATGACATTCCTGTTGATAGACGTAAGAGAGTACGTGAAAGTCGCTTAATAGCCAAATTTCTGTAAAAATAGTAAATATTTAAAATAATAATATATCTCTCTATATATAATTATTAATAGAACGAAATTTTGAAATACGCTTTATAATTTATGAGGATTAACAATAATATTTCCTATTAAAGAACCAAGTTTATTTAATTTTTTTAAACTTACATTTTTGAATCAACTCTCACGGTTACTAATATAAATTTATTATATAATGAAATATATTAATAAACATTACATATCAACATTTCTATATCACATTTTCTTTCACAATGTTTACAGCACCATTTTTGCTTTGAAAAATCTGAGCAAATTCCATCTTAACTTTTCAATTCTATATCACCATCTTAAAGCACTCAATCTTGAGAGCCACGCCTAAAAATCCAAGAAAACGAAATGTTTTATTGTAATATAGATTTTAAAAAAATTCATATCTCCTTTTATTTTTTAAAAAATCTAATAGTCTAAGAACCGAAGTTTAATAAATACGGCAAATGAGTTGCCTAAGAAAATACCGTCAAGACTGTTTATTTGAAGTAAAAAAAAACGACACCCTGTAAAGTTTTCCCCAAATGTTTAGACTATGCCCAAAATTTAATCAGTTCACCCAAGGATGGATTAAATCTTAAGTTTAAAAGTTGGTATTTTTTTCTTGTCTGTTTTTAAGATATCTTCAAAATTCGAAATTTGCAATTTTTTTTTAATATTTTGAATACGGTCAATTTTAAGGAAATCATGTATAAGAACAAAATTATAGCAACTTTTATCATGATTCCTATACTTTCCTTATCTCAATACAGAAAGGAAAGTAAAAAATCGCCGTGACCGTATTTTCTTAGGCAATTCATTTGCGGTATATTTATAAACCTATTTTATTAAATTAAAAAAAAAAATAGGGAAACAATAGCTATTTATACAACCAGTTACATAAAATATTTTTTTTCTAATTTTGGCTACATTATTTAAAAAATTGTGTTTTGATAAAACAGTACTGACATCTAGGCAACCAATATTACTTTCTTGTAATGTTAGTTACATAATGCATAACTTCACTCATTTCATTAATAAACAGAAAGTCATATTAATTTATACTCAGCGACTTGTAGTGAGTTTATATTGCTTATTAAAGTTATTTAGTTTTCTAGTGAGGAAGTTTTCTCGTGTATTGTGTTTTAATTATTTTGTCCACGACCACTTAATAATAAATCAATATTCTACCTCCTAACTAAGAGCATATAGTACCCATATATCACGGAGTGAATTATGATAATTCACGCTTTTGTAATTCTGGCACATTCCGATAGATAACTAAAGATAGGCGATTCTTTTCATAACGATATTTTCTAGATCGAAAAATCAAAAAATCAAAAAATCAAAAAATCGAAAAATCAAAAAATCGAAAAGTCGAAAAATCGAAAAATCAAAAAATCGAAAAAAAAAATAGAAAAATCGAAAAAAAATTTGAAAAATCGAAAAATCGAAAAAAATCGAAAAATCGAAAAAAAATTTGAAAAATCGAAAAATCAAAAAATCGAAAAATCAAAAAATCGCAAAAAATCGAAATATCGAGAAAAAATTTGAAAAATCGAAAGAAATCGAAAAATCGAAAAATCGAAAAATAAAAAAAAATCGAAAATTATCGGAAAAAAATCGAAAAATAAAAAAACCGAAAAATGGAAAAAAAAATCGAAAAATCGAAAAAAAAAAAAAAAAAAAAAAAAAAAGATCGAAAAATCGAAAAAAATCGATAAAAACGAAAAATCGAAAAGTCGAAAAAACAACAGTTAGTTACCTATGTTCAATAAAAACTTTCCATTCACACTTAACTTTTATTTAATAAAGAAACCATAATGGTCGTGGACAAAGTATAGTATTAGACTCGCAATTTATGGCCATTATTCACTCGGGTGAATAATGGCTACCATAAATTGCTTGTTTAATAATATACTATTTTGTTGATTTAGAATGGAAAATAAAGAGCAAAAAACATTATTATTAGATTGTAAGTTTAACCAAATTCTATTTTTATAAGTCAACCTACCAAATATGGATTTTGCAGAGATATTATATTTTTCCGAAATGTATGGCCCTACTACGTTGGTATAGAGTTAATTTACGTTAAGTAATCATATTTTAAGGTGCAAACACGCACCTCTTCTGTATCGGTACTTATAGGTTATTTTGATTTTTGGATTTTTGGATTTTTAAGCGTGCTACCCATTTCTCAATTAACTGGTCTCACAAAAAAAATCGCTCATATAATGACAAATACGTATAGGCCGTTGAAAAAAATGTTCAAATATTTCGTTGTTTTAGTTGAAAGAGACCAGGGCTTACCAATTACACTGAAAAAACTAACAACATGTAACATTAAACTTATATATACTTAAAAAAATAATATTTAGGGACAGTTTCAAAATAAATTTCAGGACTTTTAGTATGTAAAGAATACTTTATTCGATACTGGATAGTATTATAACCAAATTAATTTTATAGTAATTATTATAAATATATGCATTTAAATGAATAAATCTAGAAAATACCTAATCGAAAAAAAATTTCAGTTGAAACTAAACTACCCACTAAATATAGAAATGTACAAACACTTTCAGCAAGATTATTTTCGGCTTGTAAATAAAATTTAGTGTATGGAAAATTTATTAGAATTTTTTATTAATAACCGAAAGTTTTTACTAAGTTTTAAGAGAAAATTCATATTTTTAAACTTGAAGCAATCTTATTTTTGTACATTTGCAAAATACAGTTTGCAGATAATTATCTTTATTTAAGTTCAATAACACAAATTTATATCCAATTTAAAAATAAAAAGATGCAGACACTGCAGAAGTTTATTTTTCTACACCCGTATTATAATAATGCACTTATATGCCCATAATCCGTTTCATAATGATACCCATTATGATACAGATTTTTCATTACGATACAGATTTTTAATCAATAGAAACCTACAATTTTTCAATCAAGCATGCTGTTTGACGTTTGTCCTAGGTTCCTATGTAATTATTTTAGTTGTCAAAACGTATTAAATTTTCGTAGGTAGCTAAACTTCGATAATTATAATATTAAAATGTCTGATATTAGCGATATAGAAGACTCCTCCACACATATCGGAGAAAGCAGAAAATACAGTACAAAATATTTTACCGCAAAAATCTAGGGAAATACCAATACCTGAAGTAATACCATTAATTACAATTTTGTAGAATTTTTTATAGAAATACGAGTAATTACTGTTATTGTGTTCAATACCAATATAAATATAATATTTATAGGTCTTGATTATTTATCGGGTGTAGAAAAAATAGCGTATGCAACTCTCATGTAATGGTTATTAAAACACTCGCATAAACCATATGAAACTCGCCTTTGGCTCGTTTCGTATCCCGGTTAATGCTCGTGTATTAATAACCATCATTACATGATCGTTGCATAATATACTATTTCGGCTTACAAAGTATGTGGAAAAATTATTATAATTTTGCAAATTGTAGTTCATATTCGGAAGTTTTTAGTATGTTCTTTAACGAACATATAGATATATTTTTAAACTATGAATGAAGGTAGGCACTTAAATGTATTTGTGTAACTTATGAAAATCAAATTACTCGAAAATGTATTTCAACATTTCTAGAAGGTATAAATCGGAGGCGAACCGAGGTTCACATTCTTTCTCTTCTCAATATTCCGAAAGGAACGAAATTATAGGCTTGTTCTGGTTTCTTCAAAATGTGCTGCAAACCGTCGCGTAAAACTTTTAAACTTTCCACTGGTTAGCTAAAACATATTTTTACAGAACCAGAACAGACTCAATATGACGTTTTTAAATGGAAGTAGTAGTACGCATAGAAAAACTAAGCAGTACTTGTTTATCGATATGGAAAAAAAGAAAGTGAGAATACACTCAAACTGCATTAAACGTAAACGATCGGAATGGGAATAGTGTAGTGACTTTGACAGCTGACACATGCCAATCAAAGTGAATATATTTGGAAAAAAGCACGATGAAGAAAAAAGTAGAGGAGAGAAATTAAAAATACATTAAAATACTTAATGATGGAACTAGAGAGGACCAAATGGTCCTCGACACCCTCATCAGCTGCCTCAATAATGACAGTCACTACACAATAGCATATGCAGATGACCTGGTCATTCTGCAAACAGGGAATTTTGAGAACATACTCTGCGAAAAGCAAGTAGCTCTAATAATTATAGAACAGTAGTGCAAGGATCATTCACTGTCTATCAATCCTAAGAAGACAGAAATGGTCCTTTTCACAAGGAAAAGGATGAAAAAGGAATTAAAACCTCCAGAACTCCTAAACACAAAACTAAACTATGCAACAGAGGTGAAGTACCTAAGTCTCACCTTTGACAGATGGAACTCGCATTTAGAAAACAGAGTTAAAAGAGCATACATTGCTTATAAACAATGCCGCCGAACTGTGGGGCGCACCTGGGGTTTCTCCCCCAGAGTCGTCGCATAGACTTACACGGCTATCATAAGACCTATGCTAACATATGATGCACTTGTCTGGATATCGAAAATCCAAAAATTAACAGCTATCTGTAAACTAGAAGAAATTTTCAAAGAACAGCATGTCTCAACATAACAGGAGCCATGAAAACAACACCGACCAGAGCCTTGGAAGTAATTTTTAGTCTCACTCCCCTCGATATTTACATCAAGGAGGTTGCTCTGACGATAATGACACGCCTCCGCACGGTTGGAATAGAACCTGATGTAGGATCTGGTGAGGCGAGACGTCGCTTTTAGCAGGAGGCGCTCGATATGCTCCCACTGCTTCAAGCTAACTCCATCTCACCGAAATATATCTTCCATAAGCCATATAGTTATAATAGAACAAATAGAAAAGCCAGGTACGATTCATATCTACACAGACGGTTCTAAAACAAAACAAGGCTCAGGATGTAGAATATACTCCGGATAAAACGGGATGTAAGCAATAGTGCCAGTGTAGTTCAAACAGAGCTAACGGGGATTCTTATAGCAGCAGGATAAATAACCAGAAACAATATCACTGGAAGGAACATGCACATCTATACAGATAGCAGACAAGCACTACTCACCATGAACATACCACGAATTTACTCAGTGTTAGTACTAGTTATTCTGACAACACTGCAGGAAACAAATACTTGACTAGACATAATCTGCGCCTAGTCACAGGCATTCTGACTAGTCATTGCTAAGTACGAAAGCATCTCCATATCATGTGGCTGTCAGAATCCGCACTCTGCAGAGGGTGCGAACAAGAAGATGAGACCATCGAGCATATTCTTTACGATTGCTCGACGCTCTCATTTATTAGAAGATCTGTGTTCGGCGAGTTTCGGCTAACACCGGCCGATATAAGAGAAGCACCTCTTGGCGACGTTGTCAACTACTTTAAATATGTAGGCTGTCTTACGAGCTAGGTGGTGCCTATCATCTTAGGAGAATGCACAATGGGTCTAATGAGACCTAAGTGCCGTGGGGGTAACCCACCCTCCACATTTTACAGATACAGAGAGGGAGGACCAAAGAATGTAGAAAAACCTACTATTTTGCTTATAATAAAATTTGAAAACTATGAAGAGCTTCAGAAGGCTTGTATAGGTATTTTATTTTTTATATCATGGGTATGTATACATACATATATTGAAATAAAATGCTTAGTCCAAGGCTCTAGAGTCATAGCCGACAGAATTGGAAGCTTCTGTTACAACCTTTACGCACCTCTATACTGCCTGTGTATGGCAGGGCAATGACAAAAAATCTACAAGTTCCTGTATCGTTTATAAATTCTCTGATATCTTCATCAGTTGCAGTACTTAAAAGGGATGGTGCTGTAACTGAGCAATTTTGCCAATCAATAAGCTCACAATATTTACCGGCATCGAAATCTAATTCAGGAATAACAAATTCCCTTACGTCTGTAGATATTTTTGTGCACGCTTTCAATATTCTTCGTAAACCAAGTTGTTTTATAGCAGGACGATCATCAGAAAGCATTACTAGAAGGTTCTCCGGATGACCAAAATACGCATTTCGTTTGATAACAGGATCGATGACTGCCTTCAATTCGTTGTTCAAGTAGCGTGACAACTTTATCATTACACGATGGTTTTCTTTTAACCCTTAAAAGCCCTGCGTTACTTATATGTAACAGCTGCAGTGATTCATGAAATAGGTTACTGTGTTTAGGTTTTTCATTTCGTGGATAGATGTCATTGCCTGTACTACTAAGAAATGCCATTTTATCTATTGTGAACGTTAGTTGTCTTTATACTATCGTGTATGAGTGTTCTAAAGAGTGCAAAAAATCAGTTGGCGAAAAGAGGAACGAAAAATGGAACCCAAATTCGAGTATTATAAAATATTAAAAGCTACATTATTTTAACCTTAAATTTTGTAAATGTAATCTAGTATAAGTGTATTTTAACCCTCTTAACTTAGAATTAGAAAAACGATTTTGTTTTTTGTCATAGCTTACCTAAAAGTTGTGCGTTACACATATGGACTTTCTGTTACCGTGTTTTAAAAATAAGCCATTATGTGTGAAGATAATATAGAAATGTGTGAATTTTGATAAATAAAGTATTTATGGCTTACAGAATAAAATGAGAGCAAACTTTTTATTGTTGCTAGTATGTCTGTTCTAGTATTTAGTAAAACTGGATCATTATCCCGCTTTTATTCCTTATTTTATTTTTTCCAGAAAAGGGTTTACCCTACAAGAAGCCTTGGAAATGGTGTACAATGACGACTTGGATGTGGAAGCAATATACACTGAGCCTCCAGATGTTAACGTCCTTAATGACGAGGAGTCTGGAGATGAGGATACAGAGGGAGATTTGAATCACCTTCCACCTCTCAGTTGCTAGCGGGTGCTGAAATTAGATTCAAAAATAACGCAGGAATTGGTCAATCGGATGTCAATCCTCCAGTGAAGATAACATACCAATATTAGAAAAGGCAAACCATCACTAAGGAGAAAATTCAACACGATTGGATCAAGGGTGCCTTTCAGAATGTCGAAATGAATTTTGGAGTACCGGATTATTTAAAATTTAGTACTTTTTCGCCAGTTCAAATGTTTGAATTATTTTGAGACGATGACATCTTTGAATACTTACTACTTGAGACAACAAATTTTCCATCGAAGAACTAAAATGTGGTATAGCAGTACTAATTCTAAGTGGCTACAATGAAAGACCTGGTAAACGCTTTTATTGGGATTATCAGTCCGATATGGGACACCCATTAGTCAAAAATTGTATGAGAAGAAATCGCTTTTTTGATATCAAGAGATTTCTACACTGTGCTGACAATACCCAGCCAAATGTACATGATAAAGGATGGAAAATTCGTCCACTAATGGATAAGTTGAAAGCAGCCTTTTTGAAATATTTTGTACCCAAACAAGACATCAATTACGACGAGTCGATGGTGAAATATTATGGAAAACACTCGTGTAAACAGTTTATCTGGAGAAAACCCATCCGGTTTGGGTTCAAGATGTGGTGCTTGAATACCAACTACTACTTGATAAATTTTGATCTCTATCAGGGAAAAAATCCGAGGTCAAACGCGACAGATGAACTCTTGTATGGGAAGTCCACAGCTCCTCTAACAATGATGATGAAGGAAATGCTGGAAAATAAAAATAAAGTGCCATATAAAATATATATCTATAATCTATTTACAAGTACGTATTTACTAAAGGATATGAGAGACGAAGGATACTGGTGCACAGGAACAATGCGGGAAAATCGCCTGCCAAAGGGCATACCTCTACCTACAAAAGCAACTCTTCAAAAATCAGCAAACGTGGAGAATATTTCTCCATACTTGACCGAACTACCGGGATTGTATTTGCGACTAGAGGGGGGGGGGGTAGCCGGGACCAATTCCCGGGGCCCGGGCTCAAATGGGGGCCCGGGCTCAAATGGGGGCCCGGCAGCGCTATAAGGGGGGCCCGACAGCGCTATAAGGGGGGCCCGAGAATAGGGTTTTCTGTTCCCGCATGGTGATGTGATTGAAAGTTAGAGGAAAAGTTTTAGATTGGAGGAGGTTGTTTCGGCAGAGGTCTTTTTTTTTAGAAGAAGTAATTGAAGTAGGGATAAAATAAAATATTTCTTTAGAGGTGAGGAACTTTTCATTTTTTTTAGAAGAAGAATAATTGAAGTAGGGAACAAATAAATATTTTTTTAGAGGTGAGGACTTCTTTTTTTTTTTAAGAAGAAAAATAATAATTGAGGTAGGGATAAAGTATTTGTTTAGAGGTTTTTTTTTTTTTTTTAGAAGAAGAGTAATGAAGTAATTGAGGTAGGGAGAAAATTTTTTTGGAAACGAAAAGTTTTGTCACAGGGCCCGATATAGAGAATTGTCCCGGGGCCCGACCTGGCTCTCGGCGGCCCTGTTTTTGCGAGATGGGTAGATAACAATGTCGTTACTGTCGCATCCACCTGTTAGGGAGTTGAGCCAATACTCGTCAAAAGAAAAGAAAGTCATAACGGTTCCACGATCAAATATGATTGGAAAATATAACGCATCAATGGGTGAAACCGATTTGATGGACGAAAATGTGGGACGATTCCGTATAAGTGTACGTTCCAAAAAATGGTGGTGGCCTCTATTTTCCTGGCTCATTGACGTCTCCATTCAAAATGCCTGGGTCTTATATAAAAAATCTGGGAAGTCTGTCACTCAACTACAGTTTAGGCGAGAAATAGTAAATAATTATCTTTCAAAATATGGCACTGCTTCCAAAGGAGCTGGTAGGCCATCATCTTCGTTAACCAGTAGCCAAGGCAACAGAGTCAGTGATGCTATACGATATGACAGAATTGATCATATGCTGGATTATATACCGGACCAGAAAAGAAGGCGTTGTGCGATGGAACTTTGTAACACAAGTGCAAGAACCATGTGTAGAAAATGTAACATTGGCCTGTGTTTGACGTGTAATTTAGGTTTTCATACAAAATAATAAATAGGAAGTAATAAAGCCTAGCGTTACATATACATGGTGTTTATTAAGTACTTGTACAAACTTTAAATGGTGAATCTTTGACTTATTTTAAGGCAAAACGTTCATATGAACACATGTCCTAAACCTCTTAACTTTTGAGCTACAGGGTGGTAAAATTTTCTTATAACTGTAAGAATATTGCAGATATTTTTACGAAATTTGGCACACGTCTCCTACGCATTATGATGCATTTTTTATTGTACAAATAATTTTATTATTTCTACCAGTGGCGCCCGTACGGGTTTCGTATTAAATATTTTTGCCGAAAAAAATAGTACGCCACTGCTTCATCTTAAAATAACAAATATTTTTGCAATCCTCATTTAGTTTTGAGCAAATTTGGTCTGATGAGTTTTTTTATCCGACGCATAGTTTTCGTCCGACGCTTAGTATTCTGCATGGAACAAGTGAAAAATGTGT
The DNA here is from genome assembly GCA_927349885.1 of Psylliodes chrysocephalus. Classification (NCBI taxonomy): domain Eukaryota; kingdom Metazoa; phylum Arthropoda; class Insecta; order Coleoptera; family Chrysomelidae; genus Psylliodes; species Psylliodes chrysocephalus. The sequence continues at coordinate 12,565,709 of OV651818.1, read as the reverse complement.
CTTTTATTGATCAATATTGTTATGTGATAAACTTAGATTATTTCGTGGGCTTACAAGCAAAAGGCATTAAGTCAAAAAATAGGTTTATGAGTTAAGAGCAATTTAAAGTTTCAATGAAGTTCTAATTTTTTATAAGTTATTTAGTGATTATCAACTACTTCAAAGAAAATGTACATCCTTTCGGAATACAATGCACTGTTTTTACATCATATACAAAAATGTAAACCCATTTTGACAAATTTTTGACTTGCCTTTTGCTTGTAAGCCCACGATTTATAGACTAAGACTAAACTACTTTTACAAATAAGTTAATAACATTTACAACAATTGCTGAAAATGCCCGCCCCTACTGCAACGCATGCGTCAATTCTCCTTAACATTGATTGACGTACTCTTTCGAATATACCTGGTGTCTGATTAATAATGGCACACGATTCAAATATCCTGTTTCTTAGATCTTGCTCATTTTGAACGCATGTTTTGTAAACTAGTGTCTTTAAGTGACCCCACAGAAAAAATCCAGAGGATTTAAATCTGGTGATCTGGGAGGCCAGGCTTGCGGTCCCGCTCTTCCTATCCAACGATTAGGATAATTCTCGTTCAGAAATTGACGTACAGCCAAACAAAAGTGTGCCGGTGCGCCATCGTACATGAACCACATCCTATTTCTGGTCGCCAAATCAATTTCTTCTAAATGTTCAGGAAGCTCGTGCTCCAAAAATCTTCTGTACTCTTCGCCATTTAGCCAAATATTTAGAGAAAAACGATCTTGGAAATTATTTTCTATGATAGCATTGGGATTATCCTCAGACCAGATATGGTTGTTGTGGAAGTTCATGATGGCGTTTCGAGAAAAAGAAGTTTCGTCTGTAACAAGTACATGGCCTAAGAAATCCGGGGTTGTTAATAATTTATTTCGCAGCCAAACGCAGAAATCTACTCTGAGAGGAAAATCTCTAGGTAGTAATGTCTGTACACGTTGAATATGATAAGGATAAAGTCGTTGAGATTTTAAAATTTGCTACACAATTGTATGCGTAATATTCAATTCATGAGCAATTTTCCTTGTACTAGTTTGCGGGTCTTCTTCAATTCTATTTAACACAGCTTCTTCAATTTCAACTGTTCGAACTGTCGCAGGCCTTCCTGGGATATCAATTGTTCTTTTAAAGCTGCCAGTTTCACAAAGTCTTGCGTGAATATTAATGAAAGTTTGGACATGTGGAACCACCTGTTGAGGAAATCGGGCTTAATACATTCTTTTTGCATAAATTTGTACATAAAAAAATGCATCTTAATGCATAGTATATGTGTACCAAATTTCGTAAAGATATCTACAATAGTCTCACAGTTATTGGAAAAAATAGATTTTTTTCTGAAAACTTTGCCACCCTGTAGGCACAAAAGTTAAGAGGTTTAGGACACGTGTTCATATGAACTTTTTGCCTTAAAATTAGTCAAAGATTCACTATTTAAAGTTTGTACAAGTACTTAATAAACACCCTGTATGTAACAGATGTTTTTTTTACTTATAGCTAATAAAAAATTTTAAAATTTGCTTCAGTACTTTTATTAAACCTATTTTAATACAAAAAGCTCAAAAAAATAAATAAAACAAAAAAAAAAAAAAATTCGGGCTTTGAAGGATTAATATCAAACCACACTAGCGCATAAACTTTTACCACAAATTCAGCGGTTGTTCTTAAATTTTTAGACGGACATTTACTTCTAAAAAACAAAAAAAGTACATGGACACAATACAGTTCGATCAATATTATTTTAATAATAAATGTTCATAAACAAACTTTCTGAATACTGTCTACCATTTTAGTTGGTGACATATTTAATTTTTTTCTAATTATAATATTGTTACTTTGAAGTTCTAGGGTTTTAACGAAAAAAAGTAGTTTTGATAATTTGACTTAATAGACGCGCATAACACATTTTAAAATATTATAAATCGTTTAATGTTACAATTTATTAGTTTTCTCATTTTGTTCATTCGAATATTTGACAATATGATTTTTTTTTATTTCACTAAACACATACTATACAGAGTGTAACATCGAGATAAACAACACATAAGCACGTTTATGTATAAGTCTATGCCCCTCCTCAAAAAAATCGTTTTTAACAAAATGTGTTTTTTTTCTCCTTACTTTTTTCTGGCGACAAATTCATAATATTTACATACACAAAAATATTCTTTTTAACTATTTCAAATTTTTGTTTTTTATTTCTTTAGGAACATTAAATCTTATGACTTTTTTTCATATAATATTTACAAGGCGATTAGCAAATAAAAAACACCGACGTAAATATTATTTTATTTAGTTAGATAGTACAGAGTTTACCAAAATCTTGGTATCTGAGAATAGCGTGCCAACAGAAATAGGTATGTATATATGTATAAGTGATTTTAATAAACAAATATTGTCGTCTACAATGCTTTCTCCAGAAGATGAAGTAAGCTGTAGAAATAATGAAAAAAAAAATAAATGTCTAAGGAGAAAGACTCTTTCATCACAATATAAGGAAAAAAGTCAAAGAAGTTAGGGAAAAATTCGAGTGGGAGTAAGAAAAGAAGTTCCCGGCCCCTGGACATATAAAATTGAACAGCACACACTAGAGGGTATGTCTCAAGCCCATTCCGAACAGAATTTAAGTACTATGCTGGCACATACTGACACTCCTTTCAGATGAAGAGAATAAGGAAAATATTGACATAGGTTTAGTGGATGCTGACAGTTATGAAAACCTTATGTTACGTGATTTATACTAGTGCACTTTTTACCAAAATAAAAACTTTCTTGGTCTGGAAAAATATCAAGTATAATTTGAGTCAATGAGGCCATAACAAATCTTCAATTACTATAGTCTATTTTTATGTATGAGAGAGTAATAAAACAGCATTTCTAATGCAAAACTTAGTACGGTCATTTTAAATATTTTTACAGAATAATCTAAATATTTCCTAAAATTGTAATAAATGTACCTGAACTATTACAAGTTTTGGGTCTTTTATTGGTTCTTTATAAACATAAGCTGTACAGAACAATAGAAAAAGGTTTGGACAGGCCAAAAGCCCTGTGTATTAAAGATTACATAGCCGTATCTTAAGATTATTTTCAATAAGTACCTATTTGCTAATTTTGTTTTATTTTAATTGCAAGAATTTCTTACAGTAATCGAATTATAAGTAGATAAATACCTTCCCAACAAATTTCACCGAAAATGCGATTATAGGTTTTCCATTTAGTAAGGAGGTCCAAGTTGTGTATTCTTGACAGTTTACTAAATGTCGTTTAGTTGCAACTTGCAAGGTGCAGTGTGAATTCTAGTGTGATCATGGAAAATTTGGAAGGGCCGCATAAACGACAAAAAATCGGTCCTTTAACAGTTAATGAAAAAAAATTAATATTTGATTGTTTTAAATCATTTACAGACAAAAATTTATGTAAAAGTGTTGATGACACAGTGGAATTAGTTAGTAGTACGCTTGGTGTTGGGAAATCTACGATTTACAGAGTTGTTAAAGAAGAGAAATGTGGCGAGTTTCAAACAGCACGTAAAGCTCCAGGAAAACCAAAATTTCAATTAGAATATCTTTTGAAAGAAAGACTTCGAAGGAAAGTGCATGCGTTCTTCTTTAGAAAAGAATTTCCGACAATAGACAAAGTTCTTGCCACGGTTCGAGATGATAAGGATTACCCTGAAATGAGTCGAAGCACACTATGGAAACTTTTAAAAGAAATAGGTTTTCTATGAAAAAAGCATTCCAGAAAGCATATTTTAATAGAAAGAAAAGATATTGTAGTATGGAGAAGAAATTACCTAAGGACTATAAAAGAAATGAGAAACCAAAGAAGAAATATATTTTATTTAGATGAAACATGGATCAACGAGAGACATAAACCAAATAAATTTTGGCAAGATGAAACTGCTACAAGTCGAAGACAGGCTTTTTTAAATAATTTATCTAGTGGTTTAAATCCACCATTAGGAAAGGGGCGCAGACTAATAATAGTACACATCGGTAGTTCAAACGGTTTTGCTAAAGGTGGTTTATTGACTTTTGAATCTACTCGTACCGGTGACTACCATGAGGACATGAATGCTGATGTCTTTAAAGAGTGGTTCGAACAAATTATAGATCTTCTTCCTCAGAACTGTATAATAGTAATGGATAATGCAAGTTATAACTCGAGACCTATAGAAAAAATGCCCACAACCAAGTGGTTAAAAAAAGATTTACAGAATTGGCTAAATTCAAAGAATATTAAGTTCCATCCCGGTTCTGTGAAAAAAGAACTGTATCATTTGTGTTCCCTTCATAAAGAGAAATTCAAAAAATATGAAATTGCAAAAAATCGTGGTATGACGGTGGTTAGATCACCACCATATCATTGCGAAGTAAACCCAATTGAACTGATATGGGCACAAATAAAGGGAGAAGTTTCAAGAAAAAATAATTCTTTTAAAATGAGTGATATTAAACAGTTGTTTTTGGAGGCTGTAAATAATGTGAATCCTGAAAACTGGGAAAAGGCAGTAAATCATACGATTAAAGAAGAAGAGAAAATGTGGAAGTTGGACAATATTACTGATGAAATGATCGAGCCACTCATTGTAAATATTGGTTGCGACAGTTCATCTTCTGATTTCGATTCTGATTTGGATTTGTAGGTAAGAAGTAGTTTTTATATTAAAATTATTATTTATGAACGTAACGTTGTTTAAAAGTCAAAGTTTAAATCCTTACATAACCCGTTTGACACAATGTTCTTAACATACCTTGTGGAAAAATAAAACATTTTAGAAAAAATTGCACTTTTTTACCCTCAGCTGTTTAGAAGTTATAAGCAGGCTAATTAGGTGAAAATATAAGTGTATACTCGAGGAATAACTTCAAAAAATATTTTTTTACTGTCTACTAAAAGAAGTGCTACGCCTATGGATTACGAACGCTTTATTATTTTAATACTCTCTCATACATAAAAATAGACAGGAATGGAACCAATTTCTTTTGATTCTTCTAGTATCTAAATAAATAAGTAGTACCTTATTTTTTTATTTTGTTAAACAATGTTTATTACACATTTTCTTTGTATTATTGTTATTGCCTTAGGTTTTAATTAATTTATAAATGTGCTTTTGTTAATTTTGTACAATGATAATTTATATCAAAACCTTCTTATAGTACTTTATTGTTTTTATATAACTATGTATATTAAGTGATTTTAATTTTTTTTTATATATATATTTTTTGATATTGCGACAATTAAGCAATTCTCTGATACCAGTAGTTTGTTAAACTTGTAAAATTTCACCGTTACAGTCCACATCATGTAGGATCCTTTATTAAGTTTACGCTTTATAGTTTTTATTTCGGAAATAAAAAAGTCTGTCAAATTTGACGTATTAAAAAAAATACAATGTTACCTAGGTAATTTCTGAAAATTTAAAAAAATGTTGAATGAGAAGTTGTTTCTTTTCGGTTTTCTACCTACCTACCAAATTTGAACGATTATTTTCATTTTTTTGAAAATGTCAAATTTGACAAATATTGCCGATCGACAAAAAATCATAAACGTAATTTTTTATTATTTTCGAATCCAAATTCTAAGTTTGCTAAAACTAAATAATAAAAAACAATCCCATATGATGTGTATGTACTTAACTGTGACGCTATATATGGAAGGACTTTGTGCTTAAGGACAATTGTTTCTTTAATTGGGTTTGTTTTACAGAATGTCCCAAACGGTTTTTATATAATGAGTACCATAAGAATGCACAGTAAGTGGCCGTCACGTTCACCCGATTTGACATTTATTAACCACTTATTTTTGTCTTAATTTGTAAAATAAAATATATTGTAAAATACAGTAATTTATTTAAATTCATGAAAATAAGGTGCGATGTTCGTTTTTTTGACGTTTTTATAAATTTCATGCAATATTCTCGTGGTCTTTCATAGATGACTTTCCATAATAATTACACATAAAAAAATTTGGTATAATAGGGATGACGAAATAATTAAAATTAGTCTTAATCATTATATGAATAATATGTCATTATTTCGTAATAATAATCGATCTACTTACCTGAGTAGTTTTATCGAAACAAAATGGCGCCCAACGTGGGGCCAGTTAAAAGCGCTGCAACGTGAATAATTCAATTCAATAAAATAAATAACACTATAGAAACACTGTCAGTGAGTATACGACACATACAACCCTTTCCAAGTAACACATAAAGTTATAAAATATTGGTATAATTGATTAAAACGTTACAAAACACACGTAAACGACTCGTTAAATAACTTAAATTTTTAAAACCGTTATACAACTTTTTAAGAGTGTAAAAACTAATAGTTTTTGTTAGATGTTGCTGAGTAATATTTAACTAGAGTTGTAGCAACGTGAATTTATAAGAAACGTATAACTAAATTACTTAAGTTGTTTTAAAATGTACAATATATGTAGTTGTTATAACGTTTCTATAACTTTTGAATTACAACTACTTTTAATACATACATATTCACTTACTAATACAGTTGTAATACCGTTGTAAAGTGTAGTTACTATTATGTTTATCCAGAAAATTATTATATGGTTAATAAAACTAATACAAACTGCTTCAGTGGTTCTTGTATTTTAAATTATACAGTTAGCATCATAAGTCTTACCCCCTATCTAACTCGTTACTGGAGTCTTGTTAGGAAAATCGCCGAGACACGTCGATTTTTGATTTCTACAATGTACATTTTTGTATGAATAGTTTACCTTAATTTCATCCCTTACTGGAGGGGAGCAACCCTTTCGAAAAATTTAAATGGCATGGGGTGGTCATTTTGTAAGAAGTAACTCTAAAATGTTTATACTGTTGTTCTTCATTAGATATATAAATAATAATCTATAGTTAAAACCAAATTATATCATTATATAACTCTTAACAACGTTTTTATATCCATTTGTAACAGTCCGTCAGATAGTGACAGATTTAGGTGCCCCATTTTGCATACAAGCCTCGAAGAGGGTTGAAAAGTACATCAATTTTAAGTAGAATGAAAGGAAATTTACGAGTGGCTCCTGGGGATAACAAAAATGAAAGGTGATTTGTAGCCCATATTTCCACGCAAGCTGTATGATTCATTAATAGAACTAGCCTTTGGAAAAACATAGGCTTTAATGTTGCAAGTGGCTAAAGGGTTGAAATAAGGGCGTAATCTTCTAAGGAAAAATCGAGAGTTTACCCGATTTTTCCACACAAGTCCATCGAATTTATGAAATCGTACATGGTCCCTAGTCCGAAAAACATATTTTTTTGAATGACCCGAATCTATAAGTGCATTCTGGGGTCGGAAAATTTTTCTGATAGGGAAAATCAAATTTCCATGTGTTATCCCCAAGAGAAACTCGTAAATTTTCTTTTATTCTACTCAACATCGATGTTTCAACCCTCTTCGAGGATTGTATGCGAAAATGGGACACCTAAATCGGTCACTATCTGACGGTCTATAATTACCTAATACCATTATCTTTTTATAAAGTTTAAGTTAGTTATAACTGGAGTTATAGCAACTACTGTAAAACGTAGGCTATTAGGTTGTATATATCCACCAAAAGTCGTAGAAAAATGAAATGAAAAAAGCATCCACGAATTTGAGTATTAGGAAATTCACTTCGTACCGCATTCATCGCTGCTTTTTCGAAATCCATTAAAAAAGATATAGGGCAAAGTTCAGGTTTCAAATTTTTTAATGCTGCATATAAACTTTAAAATTTCTTCTCTTTTATTCGGCAGAATTGCATATACTGTTGGAATGGTATTTGAATATTTGACGCCATGGATTGTATATATTTGGGAAAACATATTAGAGGCTGTTGAAAAAGTTCCATCTCCGTACCAGTGTTCACACTCCAACATGTAGTCAAGATTTCTTGCTGTTGTAAACACTAATATTCGATCTTCTGATGGGCCGCTGTCGTACATTAAAAATAACTGACCACTTCTTGTCAGTGTATATTCTTGTGGAATAACTAATTGAAGCAGAGAATTTGGAATCGCAGGAAATCCTTCTCTCTTTTCCTTTTTTCGTTGAATAGTTCTTTTCATTGCACTCACTTGTGGTAATCTGGCTGCAGTCGATGATGATAAACCCTTGGAAACCTTTGCAATGATTTGTTGAGTAGTGGAACCACTTTTTTCAGCTAAAACTTTCATTTTTTTAACAGCTCTTCTTACTTCGGCATCAGCACTATCTGACACATGATTATGTTCGGTACTCTTCACAATTTCATCGCCTATGGTATGAATGCGACCGGTACATCTCCATTTATGATATAGAGAACATTTCCAAATACCTTTTTTTCCAGAAATTTTTTCTCTAGAATGTGTATGGCCATTCTATAAAAGCATTTTGTGACCTCTTTCGCTGTCAACAAATTGTAACAGCATTTTCAAATTTTACAATGATGTAAACTCGTACAAAGATAAAATAAGAATGATTACAGTTCGTTGGTATTTCTTATTTAAACCTTATATACATATATTATAAACAGGGCATCTAAAATACTAACTTACACAAACAAGCTATTGAAGATAATCCTTTTTAGAATTAAATATTGATTGCACTACGAATTTCTCCTTGAAAGGATTAATAAAGGATAATTATAATTCTCTATTATTATTAACTAATGTGGTAACTTACCCGAATTGGCTAATGAAGATAATCCTTTTTAAATAGTAGGTAAAGGACTGTTGAGAACCTGCGACTGCCGCTTATACACTTTAAATTGGTTTATCAATAATACATTATTGATATTTATTATATTTTTCTTAGTAAAAACTACTTGATTAGCAGAAAAAAAGTAAATCATATTTTTGTGTAATTTAGAGTAAGATAATTTGTAATTTTTTCGAAAAAATAATTTTATAAGTATGGAAAAATTCAATATAGCACAAAAAAAATTGTTTGTTTTTCAGACATACTGTATAAATCATAGATACAATACGATATTTTTGTGGCGATGAATTGTCGTAGCGTTAAACTGTCGTAGCGATGAATTGTCGGCTCTGAAAGGTCGCGCGATAAATTGTCGCGCGACGAATTGACTGGATACCAAAGTCGTACGAGGATATATCAGTATATAACGAGACTGGTGTTATAACTTCTTTCAGAGGTAACATTTTATAACCCAAAAAGTGAGACATGAAAGCCTTATATTTAATGTACTACCCCGCAAGTAGGCTTTGATTTAACTTTTGACATTTGTTACAAATTAATTATTGAATTGTGTACCCATCGAAAAATGAAAGTGGAGCAAAGATACGCGATAAAATTTTGTGCTCGATTGGGTAAAACACCAACTGAAACTTTTGAAATGATTAAAGGTGCATATCTAGATAATAGTTTATCACGATGTAGAGTGTTTGAGTGGCATAAAAAGTTTAAAGACGGTTGTGAATCAGTTGAAGATGAACCTCGTCCCGGTCGACCACAAACTGCGAGAAATGACACAAAAATTGCAGAAATTAACGACTTGATACAAAATGATCACCGGATTGGCATAAAACGAATTTCTGATAATGTTAATTTGTCTTACGGTACCACTCAAAAAATTATTCATGAAGATTTAGAGTACCGAAAGATCGCGGCAAGATGGATTCCAAAAGTGATGACCGATGAATAAAAAGCGAATCGAGTGGCAATTTGTCAGCAGTGGAAAAGGCAATTGCAACGTAACCCACAGTTTTTAAATAATGTGGTTACATGTGACGAAAGTTGGTTTTATCATTACGATCCTGAATTGAAGTCTCAAAGTATGCAATGGAAGCATGAAGGCAGCCCAAGAACGCAGAATGCCAAAAACTGCTAAAAGCGCTGGTAAAGTGATGCACCTGATTTTTTTTGATAAATTTGGCGTTATTTACGATCACATTGTACTTAGAGGACATACAGTAACAGGGGAGTACTATTCTAATGTACTTCGAGGACCCTTAAAGGCAAAATTAAAGAAAAAAAGGCCGCTTTATCAGGACTTTGGCTGGACGCTGTATCACGACAATGCTCCGGCTCATAGATCAATGATTTGTCAACGAACAATTGAAGAATTAGGGGTTGAAATTATGGTTCATCCCCCCTACTCTCCTGACCTTGCTCCATGTGACTTTCATTTGTTTCCTGAAGTCAAAAAAGAATTGAGAGGTAGAAGATTTGAGTCGGATTTAGAGCTCAACAACGCTGTGATGGGTATACTAATCAGACTATCAAAAAATGGTTTCTCAGAAGTTTATGATAAGTGGATAAAGCGATGGAATAAGTGTATTCAACAGAATGGAGAGTACTTCGAAGGATAGTTGTTGATTTTTTTTAAATAAATGTTTCGTTGTTATACTATAGCACCAGTCTCGTTATTTTCTGATACATCCTCGTATAATAATATATAATAACGGTATAGTGTATTAGAATATGTAAGTTGTTGAGTTTTAAGAAACGTTGTTGCAACGTCGGTATAACCCTTATATAACTTTTTGTGTTACTTGGGTTGCAAATGATTTACACTCCTAAAGATTGTTAAATATGCAACCATATTCTAAGATAATGATAAAATTTTGATTCAATAAACTGTCAAATTCTTCAAAATGGACGTAGATACCTACTTATATGGTTTCAGACTAATGTACTATCCATTCTTATGCAATACACATTGTATAGTTTTTCTATTTTAAAATTAAAAATAACTTATTTTATATAGTAATAAAAATAATAATATTATATAGTAATAAAATAATTTTTTCAAAAACTTTTAATGAAAAATAAATTCTGTAAAAATCAAAAATATGTTCCGTTGTTAATTTCATTTTCTTTTTAAACTCTATTTTACATTTTAAGTGTATTGGGGGTAATTTATAGAAAAAAACCGTTACTTTTTTACAAAGGCACAAATACTATAAAAAAACTATTGGTTAAAATGTGTCCAAAAGCCTTTTTTTAATATCACACATAGGTTAAATATTATTTTAAAACGAAGTGGCTAAAAAACCGTCGCGTACATGTAAACAAGTGTTTCTTTTGTAATTCCTAATTATTTTTTAATTTGGCTTACAGCTTGGACTTTTGACAATCAAAAAATAACGAAATTTAAAAATGCTGTTTACAATTCCGTCTAAAGGTTGTTTAGCCACTTCGGATTCTAAAAGGTAAAAACTATGTTCTGATAAGAACTGTTGCTTTATTTCACCTTAGAGGACTTAAAATCGCAGAGTTTTTAAACTCTGACCCATTTTTCCGGAAAATTTGTCCCAGGAATATTTAAAAGATAACATTAATAATAATAAGTTAAAAAAATAGTAAATGTTTAACATCAGTGTTTACTGTTATACAATAAAAGTTTCATATATTCATCTTGTTTATTATTTATGTTTATTCTATTGAGCAACAAAGTTATAAAAAATGATTAACAATATTTTACTTGGACGTGTTTTGTACATTTATAGAAAAATATCTGTTTGTTTGTTTTGTTATTATTGAGGCAGGATATTTCGATGTTAAACATTTAAATTCGCAATTCTTATTATACTTAAAACCACTTACACAGTTCAAACGTATTTTTTACATTTAAACTTGCCAAATATATCAAATTTTGACATTTGAAAAGATTATAGTGAATTAATTTTATCATCTGTCGCTTATTAGTGCTAATACGTCATCACAGTTCGTAGACAACACGGTGGTCTCCTCATCCGTTGCTAAGAAAGACTGTGACGTTACGGAATGCAAAACCGAGTTGACAGAAAATATTCTGCTGCGGTTCGTAAATTAGTTTTTTAAAAAATCTAATATTTTATTAATACTAATTGGTGTTTATCTTTTTATTTTTAGACTATACACCTGCGTTGGAGTTTTTATAAAATCGGTAATTTGATTTTTTGAAAGACAAGCCACAAAACGGTATAGAAAAATCGTGTAATGATTTCCATCAAATTTCGAATGATTTACTTTTTATTTTAATTATAAAGCGAAGTATTACTGTGTGAATGGTTTATTTTAAACATTTTGGATAAGTGTACGGCCTCCTTGCTAAATTCGGATCACACTTTGATTATATTTCGAAATATTTTGAAATTTTGACAAGCCTAGAGCGAGCCGTAGTTTTGTGGTGTTGGCAATCAATGTTTACTGTTTACTCACAAAAAATCGTTAGAATAAATAAACAAACTGAAAATAAAGACTAATTAATGGTAAGATTTAAGAATAATTATTCTGCAAATATCATTCACCATTTTTAAATTAATTGCAGTTTTGTCCACCCTACATTTAAAAGCAGACGAGATGGTTTCTTACAAACATTAAAAATAATCAAGAGCAGAAAAGTCAAAGGGCTTTACTAAAAGAACATACATTTTTGAAAAAAGGATTTGCTACAGGAAGTTTTTAGTAAAAAGTACATAGTTACAAATCATTTTAAAGAAGAAAACAAGAGCCTTTTAGAGTTGAGAAGAAGTTTGTAAAGCATTCACGAGAAGATATTTGAGTAAAAGGTGCTATGTAAACCGTACATGCTAACAGTAGTTGATGAATTCTCTAGGTTTCCCTTTGTTTTTCCATGTATCAGCACGGTTTCATCTGAAGTAATCAATCATTTGAGAAAATTATTCTTCATCTTCGGTACTCCCTCCTATATCCACTCTGATAATGGTACATATTTTATTTCTCATGAACTTAAATCATACTTAGATGCTCAAGGTATTGCCACTAGTAGATCTACTCCTTACAATCCTTAAGGCAATAAACAAGTGGAACGGTATAACGGCATTATCCGGAAAACCATTAACCTTGCACTTCGGTCAAATGGACTAAAATTGATCCAATGGGAGAGAGTACTACCAGAAGCGCTTCATTCGATTCACCCATTACTATGCACTGCCACCAATACAACTCCTCATGAGAGAATGTTCAACCACCCCCGACGTTCATACAGTGGAGTATCTCTTTACATGGATAACATCACCTGGACCTGTTCTACTTCGTAAATTTAATAATTGTAAGACTCATTAGATAAATCCTGAATCGAGATCAATGCGATTAAGAAAAGCCCTGATCTTTCTAGATGATTATGTGAGATTTTAAAGGTGGGAAGAATGTAGTGATAATCAGTGAATGTACTTACATACTTAGTGAGTTAGTTATTGTACTCTGAGGTTATTGTATGTCAAATTGTTATATTTGTCCACGACCACTTAATAATAAATTAATATTCTACCTCCTAACTAAAAGCATATAGTACCCATATATCACGGAGTGAATTATGATAATTCACGCTTTTGTAATTCTGGCACATTCCGGTAGATAACTAAAGATAGTCGATACTTTTCATAACGATATTTTCTAGATCGAAAAATCGATAAATCAAAAAATCGAAAATCGAAAAATTGAAGAGTGGAAAAAACAACAGTTAGTTACCTATGTTTAATAAAAACTTTCCATTCTACACTTAACTTTTATTTAATAAAGAAACCATAATGGTCGTGGACAAAGTATAGTATTAGACTCGCAATTTATGGCCATTATTCACTCGGGTGACTTGCGCCCCTCGCCTGCGGCTCAGGACGCAAACGTCACCCTGCGTGAATAATGGCTACCATAAATTGCTCGTTTAATAATATACTATTATTTCATTGTCAATGTCGTTTTCTGTTTATTAAAACCTTAAGAAAGATTTTATATTTTATTACAGAAATACTCAAAAGTACAAGGGAGCAAGGGGCTTTACAAAAGTGCACTACTAAAATAAATCTGAGATATGGTCTTGAATGATTTATTTAAGTACTCCAAGTATATGTAATATCTCCTTTGTGTAATATATGTATATACACACAATAGATAAAACTGTTTTTCTCTAATTTGGTACCTATATTTATAGATTATTGAAATAAAACTGGGTTGTTGTTATTGTTTTATTGTTTTTTTTTAATATATTATACTGTTCATACATCCTAAAAACTGACAAAATATATTTCTTACTTCTGATATGTACATTTTATGTTCCTTCTGAAGTCCAGTAGGTCCTTCGTTTTCTTCTATAAAATTATTTGTAACTACTTTTTACTAATAAGTTCCTGTAGAAAACCCTTTTTTCAATAATGTAGGTTCTTTTAGTAAAGCCCTTTGAATTTGCTTGTTTTTTGTTGTGTTTAATGCATGTATGAAACCATGTCGTCTGTTTTTAAATGTAGGGTGGACAGAGGTGCAATTAATTTAATAATAGTGAATGATATTTTCAGAATTATACTCGAAAATCTTACCATAAGCCTTTAATTTCAGTTAAGGCTCGGTCCCTTTATTATTTCTAACGATTTTTGTCTGTAAAAATTAAAAATTATTTGACACTTTTGGCAGGCAACAACAACACTACTAGCGTTTTCGACTGGTGAAACTGGTGCGCACTTTTTAACACTCGGTGCAAAATTTGTTTTCGACTCGTAAGAGCAGTGCGAACCGAGTCAGGGCTGGAACCCTGTGTCATGTAGAATTTTACTTATCGCTTTCTACAATAGAAATCGATTACTTTCTTTTGTGATGAATACGTTATCAACCGCACGGGAAATATCGCAATGTGGATTCTTATGAAACTAGTTATCCTGTAGTAAGTATATACTCGTTGGTTTTCCACTATGCCACAAAAGAAAGTAATCGATTTCTATTAGAAAACGATAAGTAGAATTCTACATGACACAGAGTACCAGCCCAGTTTTTGAATTTACGGTTGGAATCAGTTGAACTCAAAAAAATTAACCGGTGCGCACTTTTGTAAACCGAGTGTAGAGACAGGTATTCAGTTTTAGTTCAGTCGTAACAAATATGGCGATGGCAAATGAGGAGTTGTTTCTAAAATATGTAAATTTTTTAGAATTTGTAAAGAAATATTGGAAACTTCTTCGTCAGATTCAGACGAAGAAGATTTAATTAAGGACAGGTTTAATAAAACTAAAATGCCAAAATTAAAAGATTACATTGAATCGGTGGTGTCGCACCTGGATGACTCCCAGTTAGGTACCATAAATATTCTTGTAAGCCTGTA
Organism: Psylliodes chrysocephalus; assembly: GCA_927349885.1. Lineage (NCBI taxonomy): Eukaryota > Metazoa > Arthropoda > Insecta > Coleoptera > Chrysomelidae > Psylliodes > Psylliodes chrysocephalus. Next base: position 12,550,623 of record OV651818.1, on the reverse strand, counting down.
TCTGCATAGTATACGTTGACATCTTAAGAACTTAAACATAAGTAAGTTTATGGTAATCTGTTGACAAAATATTCTATACCAATATTAAATAAATATTTAAAATAAAAGCTTGGCTTGGATCTTGTTTGAAATTTGGAAGGTACTACTTTTACTTATCACTCAGATGATAGCTTTCAAATACAATACAATGCACTGGATCGTCAACTGCGTGTTCGTAAATTGAACCAGTGCTGAGCAACGAAAACTCGCACTTCACGAGTGTGAATTGAGTGTGACCAGTCGAAAACGCTATACGGCTAGCTACAGGCTTGCCAACATTTCAAAATATTTCTGGATCTAAACAAAGTGTAATCCGAATTTAGTAAGGAGGTCGTACCCTAATCCAAAATGTTTAAAATAAACCATTAACACAATAATATTTCTCTTTATAATTCAAATAAAAAGTAATTCATTTGAAATTTGATGGAAATCATTATATGATTTTTCCTTGCTGTTTTGTAGCTTGTCTTTCAAAAAATCACACTACCGATATTATAAAAACTGGTAACACCAGAACAAAGTTCAAAAATAAAAATATAAACACCACTAAATAGCAATAAAATAGTATATTACACACCGAGGTGGGAAGAGTTTCATTCCTGGCATGAGATTAGTTAGATCACCGAGACGCGAAGCGTCGAGGTTAGCTATGATCTCGAGACAGGAATGAAACTTCCTACCGAGGTTTGTATACTATTTTATTTACAAGCATCATATTTCGATCAAAGTTAATAAATCTCTGTTTTGTTCTGAACATACCTAAAATATTACATTTAACGCGCGGTTTTCTCAGAATAACCAAGTGGGTAAATATATTGTTACTGTGATTACGGGGTTAACAACTGTCACCAATATAAATAAATGTCAGATAAAGCCGGATATTAAATTCGCGAATATTAAATATCAATAAGTAGTTTGTTATATTTTAGATCATTGTTGTTTTTTATTGTTTGCCATTAAATAGGTTTTATAAAAAAATGTGTTATTTTTTTAAATATAAAAAATATTTATCTAGAATAGATGAATTGAGGGCGGGAAGTAGAGGTGTGTAATGTGACACTTCCCAACCTTTAATGACGTTAGTAATGACAACATTACGTATATGTTTCAATGACATATATAGTTTAAATATATGTCATTGATATGTTTGTAAATAATGTTAGATTTTTTAAAAAACTAATGTACGACACCAAGTAAAATATTTTCTGTCAACTCACTTTCTCATTTCGTGACGTCACTGCATCCTTAGCAACCGTGATAAGGCCACCGTGGTTGTCCACGAACCGTGATACGTCATGTGTAATAAATAATACGTCATCCGTCAATAGTATCTTTTTTAATCGTAAACTGCAGGTTAGCAAAAAACTCTGGTGTCGCGATTGATGTATTTTAGCAGCCTTTTACTTTATTCAAAATATATTTGAACTGTGACAGTGTCTAAATAAACCTATACTAGTAATTTTAAGTGAGGTACATTGTACATCAATTTTTTGGCACAAGTTATATTAAATATATAGTCCTTAATATTATTTTCCTCTCATTTGAAAAAAAAAGGAATATCTTTGGGGTGTGTAAAATGTAAGTTCTTGAGGGGAGTTATTGGTGGTAATTTGGTGGGGAACGAGGGGATTAATATTAAATATTACGCAATCTCCTGACTAGACTTCAATAATTATATAATATATATTTATGTATATTGCTTAGGTAACTTCCCTTAAAAGTAAAAAATAATAATACGATAATAGCTTATCACACGAAAAATCTAAACGTTAATCACAGCCAAATAAAGTTGAAATAAGTCTCTGGTTATACAGGGTGTCCCTCCATTTTGGGTATTTGGATTGTGGTTTCGTTGTGTGAAGTTGGGATACCCTGTATTGTGGACGGTACACACAAAACGAAAATATAGATCTATTTGCAAGCAAATGAATAATGGCGAGTCATTATGTAACACTATGTATATCTTTTTGAGGAAAAAATTATATTTTATAAAATAATATTTATTAGAGGATAAATTTATGAAATTCTTGATATACTCAGTTTTTTTTTTATTTGAATTCGGGGTGGCTCTTAAAGACAAATATCGCTCACTCTGTATAGGAACACGTTGCCACATCGTTTTGCGAAATTCATTAGATATTTTAATTATTTTCAATGCAATGTATTAAAACATTATTCAATCGAGTTTACATAAGATTTATACAGACATTCGAGGGAGAAATTAAACCCCAAAGAGCATGCAGTGCCGTCTCTAGGGTAGGTGCCGCACCGGGGCGAATAGTGACTACACCGATCCCAAATAACAACTTAAGAGAAAACCGGACCTTTCGCGAAAAGCAAAAATGAGATGGATTTCCTAATATAAAATTGTATTTATATGCGCGGCATTGGGAATACTTTGCGATGATATGTGTTTCGAGAATATTGAGAGCTTTACATTTGTGCCGCAGCACTCTGCAGACATTTAAAAAAACTACTAAATGTTTATTAAAACAAAAGCAATAAATTTGGCGCGTAATGGCGCGTAAATACTTTTTAAATTTCTTTTAAAAATGATCAAAGGTTTACAAATAAATCAATGTTTCTCCACACTAAGTACGCTTTATGCTGTAAGTACGTCGGAAATTTGAAAAAATGTTGGATAATATACGCCGACACTCGAACGGCGGATGTAAATATTGAAATTTTACAGAAAGTTTCTAGACACTTTGAAACACATTATACGTAACAATTTTGGGTCCGCCGACACAAATTTTTTTTTACATTAAAATCCTTAAAATTTGTTGTCGGGTCTCCATCATTAAACAAATGTGAAATAAACCATTTTCACTGATTTCTTGTTGTAAAAACGGTTAAATATCAATATTAGACAATTTATAAAGTAATAAATCATACCAAATTTTTTCATAGAAAAACAAATAAGAAATTAAATTATTTTCAATGACAATTGACGTTTTTAGAGTCTATAAATGCGGGGTTGCCAAATCGAGTAAGAAAACGTATACGACAGGAAATAGTTTGGTTAATAAAAGTTGGCTGTTTGGAAATGGCTCCAGGCCATACAGCGTAGCCGAAAAATTACATAGCTTCTGGCCAGCAGGTGAACTTGGATCCCTAAGTGAAAACATTTGTAGTAATCACATACATCCGTCTTTTTATTTAATTTCATGATGTGCGTTAATTACGGCTTGTCGGAACTTATATATTGTTTGTAAAAAATACTTTTTTTCAATTTGAGCTGTGTCCAGGCTGTTGGAGTCTATGTCGGTCAGCATGGCCAGGTATCGGTTAAAAATTTTCTGGTGGTGGCGAAGCCGCTATCCTACAAGAAGTCGTTGCTTCGTCTTCTTATTGTATATTTTCTTATTATGCCCGCGACAAAGACACGTTCGTTAAAAGTTGGGATCGAGGTTCAGTGGCCAGACGCTAGTGATGGTTGGTTAGGTTAGGTTAGAAAATACCAATATTGACGTCGAAGAGTACTCTACCGATGAGGATGAGGAAGAAGATCTTGATATTGGTATTTTTTTATATAATATTTCTGATACTGAAGTTAATTGGTTGGCCTGATACAACACAGGACATAGGTAAAAATTACCATTGCCATGTAATAAAATGGATATGGCAACATTTGTATTTCTTTTAGACACACGTCATACTGCCAATGTAAATTGTCATTGGGTTTATGAAAATTAGATCAATTTGACGAACTTGAACCTGGTCGTAAATTTAGAAAATAAACTACGAAAAAATGTGGAATGGTTTATTGCTTTATGGATGGTCCAATATTATTATTTAGCAGTTTCTATAACAAGAAATTAATCAAAATGTAGTTCAAATTCGTAAGCTCCGAAAAACTTTACAAATTTTGGAGCGGTAACAGATGACAAGATTCCATTAGACATTCGTTAAATTTTTCCACTGTCTATAATTATTAACGTAACGTAGTATAATTATAAATTTCTCTAGTTCCGATACTTTTTCATAAAAGACAACTTAACAACGCTGTCACAAATGATAAAAATGGGCACATAACCTCGAAAAAATATTCATTAATATTATTCAAGATTCAAATTATTAATTTTCGCTTACCTGTCATTTGTCACCTATAAGAAGGATATTTGTTTATTTTAATTATGCATTCCAACCACTGATCTGTATTATTTTACAGATCAGTGATTCCAACGACCTGTCCAAATGGCTACCAGTGGATAATGACAGTTTAGATATGGCAACCCTGTTGTCATGCTGTCATTAACAGGGTCAATGATACATATATAGTTATATAGATTGCTCAAAGCTGATCGTTTACGAGCGGCCATATTGCCTGTCAAATATTTATTAATTTGAATCGGTTTAGCAAAAATGTGTTTTCAAACCAATTTTTAGCCTTTAGATATTTAAAAAAAAATAATTGCTTACATTTTTACTTCAAGGCATAAGTTTATGTTTAATTTGAAAAATATGGATGATCAATCTATGTATAAACTATCTATTTCATTGACCTTGTCAAATCACCAAGCCTACAGGGTTGCCATAATTTTGCCATATCATAACCCGTCAAAACCCACTGGTAGCCATTTAGTTTGGAATGCCTAATTGTGTTGGTTATAATAGGGTTTTTGAGTTTCATTTGGTGTTAAGTTTATAAGCTTTCGTTATAAATATAATATTTATCGTGTGTTAAGACTAATTTGTTGGAAATCTTCACTTATCTGGATGCTACACAGAAGTCTAGGAATATTTGTTTACTAGACGAAAGACATTTTTATTATGCAATTTAAATGATATTTCAAGTACCTAATATTTATTATTGATAATCTTGATTAAAAATCTTAATAAGGTAAACGTACCAATAATTGACCCAAAACCAATAACTGACCATGTTCCAAATTTATTGATAATTCAAGGGTATGGTACACAATTTCTGTGCTTTTGACAGGTCTAACACTTGAGCTAACCTTTCAGGAAACTGTACCTTGATTATCCAAATCGTTTCCTATTGCCGCGTTTGAGAATCCACATCGGATGCATCTGAGATGTAAAAAATCTTTGATCACGTGATTCAGTATACGTAAATGTAATGGGACAGATGTGTCCGATGTGAATAAAAAAACGCTCGAGATGTAAAAAATGCATCCGATGTGGATTCTCAAACGCAGCATTAGATGTCTGACATTTGTCAAAATTCTTTGTTCTGTGCGATTCTTGAGAAAACAAGTAGGTTAAAATTTTTGTGAATGTGCTACTGTTGAAAAGTCGTTTTATGTACTCTTATTGTAATTTATAGACGTAGTTAGTGTATTTTATAATTTATAAACAGAGTTGATATGGTCAGATAATAGTCGCTTTCTTTTTACCACTAACATGACTAACTTACATCGCTCAGTCGCGGTGATCGGACAGTCCGTCGACCGTCGCGTTTTGACGATTTTATCCAACCAGAGTATTTAAATGGGAATGGTTTTGTTGAATCCGCTTAGCTGAGAAGGACGGCATCATGCCGCTGACTTTTCGCGAAGAGTCGGTTCATATCTGTTGAGTTTGATATCGCGGAAGCGTCGGCGTGTGCGAAGTCTATATTGTTATTATTTTTAAAACAATGAGTGACAAATTCACACATACAGATGACATCATGACTTTATTTTTAGGTTTCTTGGAAATTATGTCCTTTATAAAACTCAACACGAATTCAAAAAGATCTGTAGAAAGTCTAAAATACTCCCTAAATTTAGTTTCATTTCCAAAAAGCCTCCGCTGCACAGTGATATTAAAGGCACCTTCTGTATCGCGACACAAAAACAACTTATCCACTGGCTTATTGGAAACTTTGACGGTTGTAATTGCCAGTTCCTCTTGTTCTTCCTCTTCCCACAATAATAACAATGCAAACAATTTATTTGCGTACAAATGCAATCAAGTACAATAAATATTTCAAAGGTCAAGAAGTTGACATGAAATCTGAAGATTATGACCAAGAGGACAAGCAATTAATAAACAAAGTTCTTAAATATTTTGAAAGTAAAAATAATGGACATGGACCGGCAGAAACCAAGATGAAACACTCTTTAAAGTTTGGTAAGAAATTTTGAGAGTACAAGGATAGACAGCGAGAATGTCCAAAAAGCTACTAATGCAAACAATATCGAACATGAAGATTGGGATGGTTCCGGAAACGAGTCTAATTCAAATGAAAATGTTGAGGGCCAAAAGACCAACGCAGGCAGCACCAATTAATGATGATAAAGGTCAGCAAGCTAACGGAGCACCAATCATTGACTTGCAAAAGCCAAGCTGCTCAATTCCATTTAACGTACCTTCACCTTTTAAAAAGTGTTTGTTCAGGCCTGAGCCTGTAAAAGGTTCAAAACCAAAAAGATGTAAAGAACAAAATACCCTATGTGGCCTCTTCAGAACAATGGCAGGCTTACCATATTAAAAAACAACAAATTACAGATCAACAAGAGAAAGACAAAGAAGAAAGAAAGCTTATAAGAGAAGAAAGGAAAAATATGAAATTACGTGAACCAAAAAGTAAAAAAGAAAGTATTTGATGAAGACACATCCTCTAATTGAGAGTGAGAGTGATGGAGACGATTGTGGGCATGGAAGTGTAAATGAAGACAAAGGAGATATAAATAGCAAAGAGAACAAAATTGGACATCACGTTATTGTCAAATATGATAATAGCTTTTATCCGGGAAAAATAATAGAAAAATATATTTCCAAATATTTGATATCTGTAATGGTGTCAAGCAGCATAAATAAATGGAGGTGGCCAGTCAATAAAGATGAAATTTGGTACGATAAAGAGGAAATTACTCAAATAATTCCAGAACCAATTGGTTTAAATAAAAGAGGAATTATCTACTATTAAATACTATAAAATAAAATTGTTAATTTTAATAAAGTCTTTTATTATTAGAATTGGTCACTTATTGGCGCAAAAGTAGATCATTTATTGGAAGCTATGAAATTCAGGGCAGTCAGCTACTGGGTGTTCTGACTTTAAAATTTAAATAAATTCTATCAATAATTTATTGCAAGTATATAAGTAGTGTATTACAATAACGGGAACCAAGATTACTTTCCTTGTAAACGAGGGTTTATATTACAAAAAAAAAAAAACAAAAAAAAAAACCTGGTTGGATGGTCAGTTATTGGTGCATTTACCTTACTTATATTCTAAAGTAAAGATTGAAGCAGTTTGTAAATATGTAAACCGAAATAAAACTACCACAATGCAGAAGGCAGTTTGATTCTAGAAAAAATGTTGCAAAATCACAATAATGTGAATTTGTAGGTATCCATTTATCACAAGAAACAAAATTTTAAGGCTTGATGCTTGGAAAATAATGAAAACTTCCGTTTTGATTTTGATATGCAACCTTTACCACCATATAGATTGCAATTTTCTGAGGGCCCTTTCACAAATTTAATTTTTAATATAAACACTATCACACTATAACTATAAAAAATAAACAAACTTAATGCTCACAAGTAAGAAACAATTTGAATTGATAATTGACACAGCGGACACCACGACAATGTTGCCAACATATTGACTGATTAAAAAAAAAAAAAAAGATAAATGAACTGATATTTAAAAAAAAATCAATATAATTAAATCGGTTTTATAAAAATCCTTAAATAAATATAGAGTACGACTACATATTGGTAGGCACAAATTTCGCTACTTAAAAAAGGCCTTTCCATTATTAGAAAGTGTAAAAATCCGCTGACGTAGCGGAATTTTGCTACTGTTGGCAACATTGAAAAAATCCTACTTCCAGACACCTTTCACAAATATCCTCCAGAGGGCATATCATTTAACTTAAATCGCGGATCGAGAGTGACATGTATCTTATTTCCAGAGCCATTCCGAGTTCAAATAAAAAAACTGAGTGTAGATTAAAAATTATTTATAACACATTAAACATAAAAATATGTCGCATAAATCACTCACCTTGTAGACCATTTTTTGGTGTTTCGACGTTCCGTATTTTTTGCGAAATAGATCACTTTGTGTTGAAAGCAATAAAAATTTGGATGTGATATATAAAATCAATTATTACGAATTATATAACGAAATTAAAAAATAACCAGGAATAGGCACTTTTAGTAAAAAAATATGGACAGAGTGGATTTACTTGGTTTTTAGATTTTAAAAAATTTTAAAAATTCTTTGTTTCGTAGAGAAATTGAAAATTTTACATAATTTGTTATTGGTTTTTACATTATCAGCCGATTAAATTTTTCATAGATTAAAAACCTAATAAGAAAATAATGCTAACCAACATAGACCCATTATCGATCATTAATTTGTTTTATATAGGGTATCTCAGAAATATTTTCGTTTATCAATACGTCCGCTGACGCAATAGGAACATTCCTGAGAAAGGAGGCAGTTGGAAAATGGTGATATACAGAGCGATTTACGGGACAACAACGTGCTTTTTGTATTCTTATGTTCTTTTGCGTCGTTTGTACAGAAATTATTATAACATAGCAAGAATGAACGATGTCCTAACTGCAAATTTAATTAAATATTGGTTGAGAAAGTTTTAGAGTACTGGACATTAAATTTGCACTTGGGATATTTTTCATTTTTGCTATGTTATAATTATTTCTGTACAAACGACGTAAGTACAAGAATATAAGAGTCATTGTTTTTATAAAACACGAATACAAAAAGCACGTTGCAGCCCCGTAAATTGTTCCATTGTAACTAAAACTTAACACTGTCGACCACCGTTTGCCAACTGTCTTCTTTTTCGGGAATGTGCCTATTGAGCCAGCAAACGGATAAATAAACGAAAATATTTCTGAGACATCCTATATATACAAAATGTGTAATAAGAAATGGTAAAAATTTTAACCATAGGATGATTTTTTAAATAACACTGGGTCAAATGTTATCCACTGCTGAAATAAAGGGTGTTAAAGTCAAAATTAATTTTGTGTTTTTTGCAATATTTTCTTTACTATGATTAATTTGTTTGGTAAGGTTATTTTAAACTTTTTCTGAACTCGATCATTTTGTCTTAAAGCTATTTGATCATACCCGGATAGTATAAAATTGTCCATTGGACGTCCATTCGATATGCATTTTTGGATGTATAGACGTTAAAAAATGAGTTTTTTCTACACTACCAATGTCCAATGTAGTCCATTGGAGTATACAAATGGCACGCTTTTGACCATTCAGAGGACGTCCCTTTCTGGACTATATTTGAACATTGTACTATTAGGTAGGATCGAAAAAAAATTTTTTTTTCGAATTTGATAATGGTCCGCGTGGCAAAAGTTTCCATTCATAAAAGTAAGTTTTTTTGGCAATTTTTTTTTTAAATCAACCTCTTCAGGTGCCCCAACCCCCTCAAAAATATATTTTTTTTGCCTCAAACTATATAAGGGCAGACAGCAATCTAAAACTTAGCTGGGAGTAAAATCTTTAATATTGCTAGTTGTAAATGTAAAGACCTCAACGATTGCCATTGTTTCACAGAAAAGAAAATTCCAGCACAAGAAAGGGAATTTATAATAGATCAGCGAACTACCAGAAACCTAGTCATAAGATCAATTAATGTAGTTTCCTCCAGGGAAGATGGAACGATCCCAAGAACCTGCAGAACAATTTGAAAAATCTACAGATGAAACGGATATCAGGAAACTATCCGGTATTCGGCATATCCGGCCTAAATTTAATATCCGGCCGGATGTCGGATAGTTGCTTAATATCCGGCCGGATACCGGATATTCAATAATTACGACACAATTCGTGACAATTCCCTGAAATCAACTTTAAAAAAATCACAAAGAACAAAAAAACAACCTTCTTCTGAAAACCTAAAACTATCTTTTAATAGTCAAAATTAATAAGTGGTAAATTATGGTGAATGAAGACCAAATTTTCAGAGTTTGCAGGCAACAGTCGATTTCGCTTGTTTTCGTACACCAAGCCAGCTTCGGAAAACAGTCTCTCGCTATAAACACTGCTGCAAGGATCTTAAAGGTACACTTTGGCAAACTTGGTTAAATGTGGATAGTACTATCTTCAAATAGTAGTCGATCTCGTTTGCAATTGTGTTTTTTTCCTGATCGCGACATTGACTATTGTTTACATTTGCTACTTCATCAAAACAATTCCAAAATGTGTCGTGAGATTCGCAAGTTACATTTAAATAGATATTGGACACCCCGATGAACTACCGCTGTTAGAAGACTCGTCGTAAGTCATTTTTAGGTATTCCAATAAAATCTATCTCGCTCTTTCGGCTTCAACTGCTCCCAAATAGTTTGTTTTAAATCTCGGGTCTAAAACAGTTGCAATAAGGTAAGTCGGATCTTCACTCAAGGAGCTAAAGCGAGTTTCCAATTCAGCTTTTAAGGAGGCTCTTATTTGAGATAAGTCAGCTGTTCGTTGCGCAGTCTCATTGTTGTCCAAGTATTTTTTTAATGCAGCTACATGTGGTATAACTTCGGATATGCAGGAAAGACCAGAACTTGTGATTTTAGTTATTTCTTCGAATGGCTTTAAGAGTTTTACACACTGCTCCATTAAGAACCACTGATGAGTGGTTAAATTAGTGAGTGTGTCATCGTGATCAGCTACATAAAGAGAGATTGCCCATTTTTGTTCTAACAAGCGTTCTGCCATATATAAGGTAGAATTCCACCTCGTGTTGATATTATGCACTAATTAATGCTCTGGTAAACTTAACTCCTTTTGAAACACCAGCAGTTTCTCTTGTGCTAAACCCGAATGATTGAAGTGAGTTACGAGACGTCTACCTCTGGCAATCATGTACATTACTTCAGCCTGTATTTTTAATGACTGAGTCACATAAAATATCCTAACCTAACACTGACGTACCTGCTTTTTTTTCTTCACCGCCACGAGAAATTTTAACCTGGTACAACAAACAAACAGCTTATTATTTTCCTTATCTATTTCAAAATATTGCCAAATAGGCAATCTTTTTTTCACCATTGACATGTTTTAATTGTCTTTTACGACGCAAATCACGTAGCAAGAAGCGAGCAAACAACTGATTTTCCTTACAATGGCCGCATAATCTTCCTCGGCCTGCTAATCGCGTTCGCTGCGCCTGCGCGACGTTCGAATCCTCACATCAGGCGCTAGACGTTGGGCCGGATATTCGGCCGCCGGATATTCGGCTATCCGGTCTTGAAGCTCGCCGGATATCCGGTCAAACAACTATCCGTTGCATCCCTAAAAAATACCCAAAATTAAAGTCTAAAGATACTGCATCTGGGCCAGGAGACTCTGAAAATGAGACTAGGAATGATCCTGGAAAGTTGCCTGAATCTGATCCCCAGCCCTCTTGTTCTTCCATAATTGAAGACGTTTTAAAATTGCAAATGAGGGTATATCTCACAGCATTTACTAGTCAGTGCGATCGTTACGGTATTTCAGACAGAAGCGCTGCATCACTTTCTTCTGCCCTGTTACAAGATTTAGGCATCATTAATGGACAGGACACTTCTAAAATACTAGATTAAAATAAAGTTTGTCAGAAAAGGGAAAAGCACAGGAAAGAATTGCAAAATAAGAACATGGAGGTAGTAAAAGCTTTATATTTTGATGGACGGAAGGATAAATCTCTGACACAAACTAAGAAGGGCGATAAGCATTACTACTCGTATAGTACCATTACAGAGGAGCAAATATCGTTGGTAAAAGAGCCAGGTTTCGTTTACCTCGGCCATTTAGCCGTATCGTCTGGATCAGCTGTCGTCATTAAATATGCCATATTGGATTTGTTTAATAGAAATATCGATTGAATCGTTAATAGCAGTTGGATGTGATGGCACTAACGTCAATGCAGGAACAAACGCAGAAATAAGACTCCTAGAAATTGTTCTAAATGGTTCATTTGCATGTTACATCTAAACGCCACCTTTTAATATAACTTGATGGTGTTACTCAAGGTCCAAAAGCTTTCTCTGGTGCCATTGGAAAATTAATATAAGCTTGTGAAACCTTCCCTCTAGTCACACTCTCGAAAATTGGGAGTAACACCATTCATGATTTAGATAGAAATATTTTGAGTACTGATCAGCAATATTTGTATAATATCTTGCATGCAGTATCATCTGCAGAATGTAGCAAAGACCTTGCGAGGATTAAACCAGGACCAGTCCTACATTCAAGATGGGTGAGAACGGTGAGTAGAATCCTTCGGGTATATGTGGCATCGGAGCATCCCACGGAAAATCTGGTACACTTAGCTACATTTATCATGAAAATAAATGTAAGCCATTGTGTACTGACGGTCCGCGACATTTGTGAAGATTAATTGCATATTCAAGATATATGCCGACTGATTTAAGGGAGATAGTAGATGTCGTAATACAGAGGAATGGCTTCTATGGACACTCACAGAACCTGCTTCTAGCGATGCTGACAGATAACAAAGAGCACATCCGCAAGTTAGCACGCCGCAGAATTGTTTCTAAAAAAGAAAACAAAAATTCAACATGTCAGACACTTTTTTGACTTCGTTCTACCTTATAGATATGTAACGTGTCGTACTACCGTCAATAAACCTATTTTTTCGTCAATTTGTTTAGATTCCTGCTAAAAGTGTATTATCTACATGAAATAGGATTTCATATTTTTCTGTTAGGTCTTGCAAAAGCCTACAATTTTTGAACACACACTTTTTAAACATTCAAGAAGAGTTTACAAATAGGGTCGTATCGGATTTTTTTGAGGGGGTTGGGGCACCTGAAGTTGATTTAAAAAAAAATGTTTTTTGGCAAAAAAACTTTTATGAATGGCAACTTTTGTCACCCGGGCCATCATCAAATTCGGAAAAAAGGTTTCTTCGATCCTACTTATTGTACATCCACACAATGAATGTTAATCAATGCCCATTGAACCTTTTTGATAGGATACTGGACATTGAAAAAATGTCCGTTTCTACTTGTATCTCGATGGATACAAGGATACCAAAAGCGGATAACGGCTGCGTTAGCAAAACAAAACAAAAATTGCACGAAATATAAGTCCTCTTTGCTGACCCAAATTTCTTGGGTTTGCTACACTTTAAAGTGGTTATGAAAAGTAATTTTTGGACTAGTCCAACGGACATGTCCGGAAAAGTAATGAAAAGTCACAATGAAAAGTTGTTGACCTCGGGCACAGAAGACACAAAAAATCTTTATCCTGCACATGTTTTCAAAAACACTTTGAGAACAATATTTGCATTTATATTTTCTTTTTTTTTTTTTTTAGAAAAATAATTTATGAAATACTTTTCCAACCTTTGGATTTTTTGCTCATTTTTTCTCGTGTTTATTATTAAGATATGAAATGAAAATTCGAAAACAATGTTAACACATATAAAAGTCAGTAATAATTTGTCGTTTCTTCTGATTTATACTATATATTGCTTTTGTTTATAAGAAATTTAGACAAAATAGTTAATTTAATTTCGCGCATGCGCAATACACTTTTCCACTTTTGAAAAGTATGTATGGACTAGTCAACTTTCCAGACTAGTCCGTCAGATTTGTCCCATCTCTTTTCAGTATATTTCGTACAGTTTTGACCCCAATGTTAACATGCTTAGCAAGATTTAACAGTTTCAGCAATTAAGCAGACTTCAAGTTTCCGACTTTCGCCCTCTTTTCACTGCAGGTTCATTATTATCAGGCTCGTGATGACATTTTTTACAATTTTGTAGACAATCATTAACGATCGGAAACCAGTCACTGACACCATGATTCTGCGCAGTTGATTATTTTGACCTCAAAATTATATACTGCGCAGAATCCGGGTGTCAGTCACTGGTTTCTGATCGTTGCTGGAACAGACCTACAAATAATTCTTTTAATTGTCAAACAGAGGTTGACGTTACTATAGGTACCGTATGGCTCGTATACTTTTTTCCTAAACTGCATGAGACAATCATTAAGTAAAGGACTAAAAGCGTGTATTGACGTACAATGTGTCATTTTGAAAATTGAAATAAATATTATTTTTGTAAGTTTGAACTATATACATAATATAAGTGTTGAAGGTTTTCAGCAAATAACTTTCTCTTTTTAATAAAAATAAATAGTACTGCTGCATAACGAAAATAATTTATAAATCAGCGTAATTATTTTTTGCTGATTGCCTACTTTGTTGAAATATTGTCCACTAAATTAAATAGAGAAAATTTTAAATGAAAATTTCTCGAAATTGAATTTATGCTAATAAAACAAATATACATTTTTTGTTTAAATTTAAATTAGAAATTATAAAAAACAAAAAAATGGACAGTTTTCTTCAACTAGTATACATGGCATCCTATTTTTTTAATCTCAAAATTGTTAAAACGCTTATGATTTACTTTCGCAAAAATTTAACCCTACCAAATTTTAAACTTTTAGGTCAATAAGTTAAATAATCACGAAAAATATTGCCCAAAAACGAAAAATAAATTTTATCTTTAACCATGTATCTCAGTATTCGACAACATTTGACCCAGTGTTATTTAACAAAATATTAAAATTGAGATACTCAACCTATGGGTAAAATATTTACCATTCCTTATGAAACACCCTGTACACGACACGTAAAGAATATGGTGATGTTTCTATCTAAATAAAATATTACGATAAGTGGCATTCGAAAACTTCATAAATTCCCTCAAGATTCTGAAAAGAGAGGTCTACTTTTCAACGTGAAAACGTGAAAACAAAAAACCGTAAAACCACTCTGAACCATATAAAAACATTCTTGCAACTGCAGCCTATAAAAACAAACGTCAGAAGCTTACAGACAGATCGATCGTTTTCTAATCATCGATCTAAATAATAATACCAACAAATTTGGAGCTCCCCAAAATCGGCATAAATCACTTCAACGGGGCGTATTAATGTGAGTGGTCAAATGCTTCGATAAGTAATCAGCTCTGGCGAAGCATTTGCCACACATATCACAGTGGTAGGGCCTCTCCCCTGTATGGATTCTAAGATGGCGGGTAAGGTCGCTTTTGCCTCCGAAGGCTCTGCCGCAGAACAGACAAACGAAAGGCCTCTCTCCGGTATGTTTCCTGACGTGGAGTTTCAGGTTCTCTTTACTTCTGACGCATTTGCCGCAAAACGGACAGGCGAATCTGCGTTCGCGTTGTCGTTCTGCCGAATCGGCCCTTAGGAAGTTGATGATGGACGATTCGGAATTTCGAAGGAGATCGGTGGGACAGCCTGAGGTGCCTTGGTACGAGAATGCTATGGAGTCTATGGTGTCGTCTTGTTCTGCTTCGGTTTTTTCTGCGTCGGAGGATGTGCCTTCTCCTGCAAAACGAACCAACGATTTAATAAATCCTTTACTATAAATAGAACTAAATAAATATAATATTCAAAGGCCCGAGCTAGAGCTATCTGAGCATAATGGTACATTTTAATATGACTTAGTTGTTGAGAAGTATCGAGAGATAAAAATCGCAACATAAATAGTATTAGAATTATACATTTTATATTTTTATGTAGTTAGCTGTTGTTAGTTGTCAATAAAAAATATATACTTGTCACGTTTACTTCAAAAAAAGGTTCGTCTACTTTGGAATAGTCTGTAAAAGGTCTTTACAAAAACATACCACATATTCCTTAGACCAAAATAGGTCGATTTAAGTAAAATTACCTTAGTACAAAGTTGCTTCGTTTGGGCTCCAGAGGGCCTTGAAGTTACAATTTTTAAATCGTTTTTCCCATATAAATTTAAAACGGCATATGCGATTTTGCTGAAATTTGGTATATTGGTAGAGTTTTATGTGGCAAAAAAAATGGTATTAAAAATTTGTCCGATAATAATACATAGGCGTAGAACTTGATTTTTTAAATAAATGCACCTTTAAAAATTCTACGCCAATGGAAGAAAAGGAATTTGAGTATGAAATTTAGATTTCGCAACTCATTTACTCTAAAAAAGGTACTCTTGATAAGACTTGATTACTCTCATGGTTTTGACGAAATTTGCATTTTAGTAATTTTAGAACATAAACAATAATTATTAAAATACAAACTTTGTCAAAATCATGAGAGTAAATCGAGTGTTATCAAGGGTACTTTTTTGTAGTAAATGAGTACCCAATCCAAATTTCATACTCAAACCCCTTTTCTGCCATTGGCGTAGAATTCTTAAAGGTGCAATTATTTAAAAAATCAAGTTCTATGCCTATGTATTATTATCGGACAAAATTTTATACGATGAAAAACATAAAAATGTACTTTTTTCATATCTTCTTCAACACCTCTAATCGCGACTTTTAACAAAAATACTCGATTCTTACCATGTACGATTTTTTGAGGAATATTAATTATTTGCCTGCAATACGTATACAAAAACATTTATTGTTGGTTTCCATAGTTTCATCTAAATAAAAATATTGTCAAGTTTTAACAGCTAATCTCTTGTTAACGATTGAAAGTGTTCTATCTGACTCAATAATTAAAAAAACAAATGCGTGGTTTATTAATATGGCTGTACAATATGCCAATGCAGAATATACCGATATGTTACTGACATTAGGATTTTGTGAAGGAAATGCTCGAGAGAGAGTGTCAGGGTGTACTCTGAAAGGTTTCCAAATCGTCGTGTACCTAGCCACCCAACTTTTGCTGCTGTTGAGAGACGTCTTCGGGAGACCGGTTCCTTTGCTCCCAACACTGTTGATAATGGAAGAGAATGTTTCGTAAGGATTCCTGAAGTTGAAGAAGACATTTTAGAACGTGTTGAAGAAGATCCAGAATTAAGCACCGGACGTATTGGAAGGGAACTAGGAGTAAGTAAAGATGTCGTTCATAAAGTGCTTAGAGAACAATTGCTATATGTATACCATAAGAAACCAGTACAAGAATTATTAGTCCATGATCCTCAAATTCATTTGGGTTTTTGTCGATTTGTTAATATGCAAAGAGAAAGAGATCCAAACTTTGTCAAGAAGGTTCTCTTTACGGATGAAGCGAGTTTTACAAGAAGAGGTATAACTAATACCCATAATGAACAAGTTTATGCCGTTGAAAATCCGCATGCAATAAAGGTAAACCATTTTCAGCACGAATTCAAAATTAATGTGTGGGCTGGAATAATTGGTAATTTCATTGTTGGTCCTGTCATACTTCCACGAAGATTAACTGGAGAAAATTATTTGGATTTTCTACAAAATACGTTGCCAGAATTGTTAGAAGATTTACCTCTCCAACTTCGGAGAGATATGTGGTTTATGCAAGATGGAGCTCCACCACATTTTTCTTTAAACATTAGAAACCACTTGAATGAACAATATCCACACAAATGGATAGGCAGAGGTAATGACGCACCTGTAAACTGGCCACCACGTTCCCCAGACCTAACACCGATGGATTACTTTTTATGGGGACATCTGAAATCCACAGTTTACAGGAAACCAGTAGAAAATGAGGAACAACTCTGGCAACGTATTCAAGATGCAATAAACAATCTTAGAGGTGATGAAGAAGTTATGGAAAGGATACATTTTAATTTTCTTCGACGTATAAATCTTTGTATGCGTGAAAATGGTGAACATTTTAAACAATTTTTGTAAAATCTCTATTTTGATTATGTTGTAAATAAATATTTTTGTGAAACATATACACTCTAAATTATTAAAACAGAAATTTAGCGAAAACCATGAAAGTAATCGAGTCTTATCAAGAGTACCTTTTTCAAGGTAAATGAGTTGCGCAATCTAAATTTCATACTCAAACTCCTTCTCTTCCATTGCCGTAGAATTTTTAAAGGTGCAATTATTTAAAAAATCAAGTTCTACGCCTATGTATTATTATCGGACAAAATTTTAATACCATTTTTTTTTTGCTAAATAAAACTACCAATATACCAAATTTCAGCAAAATCGCATATGCCGTTTTAAATTTATATGGGGAAAACGATTTAAAAATTGTAACTTCAAGGCCCTCTGGAGGCCAGACGAAGCAATTTTGTACTAAGGTAATTTTACTTAAATCGACTTATTTTGGTCTAAGGAATATGTGGTATGTTTTTGTAAAGACCTTTTACAGACACCCTGTATAATAGTATATAAAATCGTACTGGTTATAGCTTATTCTTTATTATCCATCCAGCTTGCAAAACCCACCTTCTGCCTATAGGTTATGGGCCCAAGAATCAAGGAATAAAAGATACGTTTAAAGACGTGAACCAGGAAAGTATAGCAGATATAGATATAGCATGTTACCAAATTTAATGGTAAAAATTATAAGCAGTGGAAATTCCAGATGAAATGTGCGTTAAAATACTGCAGATCTGGAAACATGGGATAAGAAAAATGTCCAAGCAATGTTTGTTTTGACCTCTGCTATGAATTTATGTCAAATTTCATTCCATATAGCAGCAAAAATCTGAAACTAACAAGATGTTGGTCCATGAAAAATTTCACCAATATAAAATCGATCTTAGTGACTCAGTGGCACAATATATTGCGAAGGTTGAAAACTTGGCAAAAGAGCTACGAGATGCTGGTGAAACAGTAAGTAATGCCGCTATAATGACAAAAATATTAAGCACCTTGCCATTGAAATACAGAATTCTCAGGCAAGCGTGGTTATCCTTAGCAGAAGAAAAACAAACAATTACAAATCTCACAGCACGACTTTTAGATGAAGAAGCAAGTCTTACTTCGTATGAAGAATCAGATACTCCTAGAGTTAACAAATCAAACCTTTTTTGCTGTTATTGCCGAAAGAAGGGTCATGTAGTACGTGAATGTCGTAAAATATTAAATAAAAAAAAAAAACAGCAATTAAATACTTCTAAAACAACCAATGACGAGAATAACCAAAATTCTCCTTCAACCAGTATGACTGCATTCCATGTAGAAGAAGAAACTTGTTGTAACCAAGCTTACTGCGATGAAGATATATGGATTATGGATAGTGGGGCCTCAACACACATGACTCACAAAAGAGAGTATTTGTTAGATTTTGAAGAGGTCGAAAATGCAAGTCCAGTAGTACTTGGTAATAACCAAAACCTAATTGTTAGAGGAAAAGGGATTGTAAGAAATGAGAAGCATATACAAGGAAATTGACATGACTCCGTAATTACCAATGTTCTATATATCCCCGATTTAAATAGAAATTTATTTTCTGAAGGTGTCTTAACCATGAAAGGGATGACAATAGTAAAGCAAGATTGGCAAGATTGAACGCGACAACCGAACTATTATCAAAAGTGCACGCTCGATGTTATACAGTGCTGGTGTTCCGAAATGTGTCCGAAATACATGTGGGCAGAAGCCGTCAATACAGCTGTGTACATACTTTAATCGTTCACAAATTCATTCCGCAAATCATATTACTCCATATGAACTGTAAACCTCAACTCTCTCATACTTAAGTTTTTGGCTGTGAAGCATTTGTTCATGTTCCAGATCAAAACCGGAACAAACTTGAACCCAAAAGTCAAAACTTAATATTTGTAGGTTATGATGGTTTGTCAAATAATTTTAGATTATTTGATCCTGTCAAAAAGAAAATTGTTGTCTCCAGAAATGTCATATTTAATGAAAATGTCAAAGGATTCACTGAGAAACCGAATCTAATACCTATATCTATAGACTATGAAGATGTAACAGTACTTCCCAAAGATGAAGTGGAAGTTACAGAAATTGAGTCTCTACAAAAAGTTATTCATGAGACAAGCCGTCCAAAACGAAGTAGAAGAACTCCAGAACGATTCAATGATTTTCAACTTAATTATGTTGAAGTGGATGTACCAACTACGTACGAAGAGGCCATGCAAAGTAAGGAGTCCAATTTTTGTCAAGAAGCAATAAAGGAAGAATTAGACGCTCTTAATAAGAACAACACCTGGGATACAACAACCTTGCCAAATGAGAAGAAAGCAATTGACCCTAAATGGGTGTTTAAAGTTAAACGTAATGCTGATGATAATATTTCAAGGCACAAAGCCAGATTATGTGCTGAAGGTTTTGCACAAATAGAAGGTGTTGATTACGATGAAATTTACTCACCTCCTATCAGGTATGACTCCATACGAGTCTTATTATCAATTTCCGCAAGGTACCAATATGAAATGATACAAACATTAAGACTACATTCTAATATGGTGAACTAGACGAAGAAATTTACATGAAGTGTCCAAAAGGTATAAATACATTGCCAAATGAAGTATGTAGACTAAAAAAATCTGCATACGGGTTAAAACACTCCCCACGTTGTTGGAATAGAAAAAAATTCAGTGGTTTCCTAAAAACGTTCGGCTTTCTCCAAAGTAACGCAGACAAATGTGTTTATGTAACTAAAATAAACAACAACCGAATTCTACTAGTCATATATGTTGATGATGGACTTTTATTTTCAAAGCGTACCAACGCTATGCATACAGTTTTAGAAGAATTAAAGAAAACCTTTGAAATGACCGTTAGTGAGGCTAGATACTATGTTGGATTAAATATTGTTCGCAATAAAGATGTTAGTATTTTCATCCACCAATCCAACTATATTAATAAAATAATTGAACGATTTAATCTTGAAACAGCTAATCCAGTTGCAATACCAGCAGATCCTAATGCTAACTATTTGTGATGATGACTCATTTCCATTAGAGGAAGTTCCTTATCGGGAAGCGGTAGACAGTTTGATGTTTACTGCAGTCGTAAGTCGTCCTGATATTATGTATGCAGTGGCAGTTGTTAGTAGATACGTTACCAACTATAGCAGAATACATTGGAATGCAGTAAAACGAATTATAAGGTATTTGAAGTCAACAATATATTATAGTATAAAATACGAAGGCAACTCAAATTTGTGATGATGACTCATTTTCATTAGAGGAAGTTCCTTATCTGGAAGCGGTAGACAGTTTGATGTTTACTGCAGTCGTAAGTCGTCCTGATATTATGTATACAGTGGCAGTTGTTAGTAGATACGTTACCAACTATAGCAGAATACATTGGAATGCAGTAAAACGAATTATAAGGTATTTGAAGTCAACAATATATTATGGTATAAAATACGAAGGCAACTCAAATTTACCGATCTTAATTGGGTACTCTGACTCAGATTACGCTGGTGATGCTGATACTAGACTTTCCATAACTGGATATCTCTTCAAAATTGGGAATGGTCCTGTGACTTGGTTTAGTAAAAGACAAAGTGTCTCTTTATCAACTACAGAAGCCGAGTATGTTGCAGCATCAGAAGCTACGGAAGAAGCTATTTAGATTCAACAGCTTCTAAACGATATTGGAAAAAAAGAGGTATCAAACATACCCATCAAACTTTTTATCAACAACCAATCTGCAATTCGTCTTATTAACAATCCGGAATTCCACAAGCGTACAAAACATGTTGATATACGATACCATTTTATACGCCAGAAATAAGAAGATGGACAGATAAATCCAGATTATGTACATACCAATAATCAAATAGCAGATATTTTAACAAAACCCCTAGCTAAAGAAAAATTCAGAAGATTTCTTATAATGATGAACTTGATGAGCATTCAAGAAAACGGTCAAAAAGAAAGAAATTATAAATAAAATATTTAATCAGTGGGAGTATTAGAATTATATATTTCATATTTTAATGAATTAGCTGTTGTTAGCAGTCAATAAAAAACATATACTTGTCACGTTTACTTCCAAAAAAAGGTTTGTCTACTTTGGAATATACAGGGTGTTTATTAAGTACTTGTACAAACTTTAAATAGTGAATCTTTGACTAATTTTAAGGCAAAAAGTTCATATGAACACGTGTCTTAAACCTCTTAACTTTTGTGCTACAGGGTGGTAAAGTTTTCAGAAAAAAATCTATTTTTTCCAATAACTGTAAGACTATTGTAGATATCTTTACGAAATTTGGTACACGTATACTATGCATTAAGATGCATTTTTTGATGTACAAATTTATGTTTTCTACCAGTGGCGTCCATACCTAAGGGGTTTGCATTAAACATTTTTGCAGAAAAAAATAGTATGCCACTGCTTCATCTTAAAACAACATTATTTTTGAAATCCTCATTTATTTTTAAACAAATTTAATCTCCTGAGTTTTTTCGTTCGATGCATAGTTTACGCTTTAAAAAATAAAATCCGTTTTATTTCAGAGTCAAATTGCTAAAATGTACAATTGTACATACATGCATAGCAAGCCTTGCAAACAACCGAGAGGTTTCCATAGTAGCGGAATCAGTCATGACAGTTTATTTAAAAAAAAGATCATGGTTTTTGTCATTTAAAAATGTATGTATGTAATAATTTATTGTCTATTATTGTGTTCAAAATGTACGAATATACCAATGCAGAAATGGCAGATATTCATTTCGTCTACGGAATGGCTGCAAAAAGAATGTATCAAGCCCGATTTCCTCAACGGGTGGTTCCACATGTCCAAACTTTCATTAATATTCACGCAAGACTTTGTGAAACTGGCAGCTTTAAAAGAACAATTGATATCCCAGGAAGGCCTGCGACAGTTCGAACAGTTGAAATTGAAGAAGCTGTGTTAAATAGAATTGAAGAAGACCCGCTAACTAGTGCAAGGAAAATTGCTCATGAATTGAATATTACGCATACAATTGTGTGGCAAATTTCAAAATCTCAACAACTTTATCCTTATCATATTCAACGTGTACAGGCATTACTACCTAGAGATTTTCCTCTCAGAGTAGATTTCTGCGTTTGGCTGCGAAATAAATTATTAACAACCCCGGATTTCTTAGGCCATGTACTTGTTACAGACGAAGCTTCTTTTTCTCGAAACGCCATCATGAACTTCCACAACAACCATATCTGGTCTGAGGATAATCCCAATGCTATCATAGAAAATAATTTCCAAGATCGTTTTTCTCTAAATATTTGGGTCGAATTATCGGGGATCACCTTATTGGACCTTACATTCATCCACAAAGGCTAAATGGCAAAGAGTACAGAAGATTTTTGGAGCATGAGCTTCCTGAACATTTAGAAGAAATTGATTTGGCTACCAGAAACAGGATGTGGATCATGCACGATGGCGCACCGGCACACTTTTGTTTGGCTGCACGTCAATTTCTGAACGAGAATTATCCTAATCGTTGGATAGGAAGAACGGGACCGCAAGCCTGGCCTCCCAGATCACCAGATTTAAATCCTCTGGATTTTTTTCTGTGGGGTCACTTAAAGACACTAGTTTACAAAACATCCGTTCAAAATGAGCAAGATCTAAGAAACATGATATTTAAATCGTGTGCCATTATTAATCAGACACCAGGTATATTCGAAAGAGTACGTCAATCAATGTTAAGGCGAATTGTCGCATGCGTTGCAGTAGGCGGTGGGCATTTTCAGCAATTGTTGTAAATGTTATTAACTTATTTGTAAAAGTAGTTTAGTCTTAGTCTGTAAATAATCTAAGTTTATCACATAACAATATTGATCAATAAAAGACACATTTTTCACTTGTTCCATGCAGAATACTATGCGTCGGACGAAAACTATGCGTCAGAGAAAAAATTCATCAGACCAAATTTGCTCAAAACTAAATGAGGATTGCAAAAATATTTGTTATTTTAAGATGAAGCAGTGGCGTACTATTTTTTTCGGCAAAAATATTTAATACGAAACCCGTACGGGCGCCACTGGTAGAAATAATAAAATTATTTGTACATTAAAAAATGCATTATAATGCGTAGGAGACGTGTACCAAATTTCGTAAAAATATCTGCAATATTCTTAGTTATTAGAAAAAAAAAATTTTTTTTCTGAAAACTTTACCACCCTGTAGCTCAAAAGTTAAGAGGTTTAGGACATGTGTTCATATGAACGTTTTGCCTTAAAATAAGTTAAAGATTCACCATTTAAAGTTTGTACAAGTACTTAATAAACACCCTGTATAATAGTATATAAAACCGTAGTAGTTATAGCTTATTCTTTATTATCCATCCAGCTTGCAAAACAACATACATAGACACAAAAGTCCAGCAAGCGCTGCTATGCTGCTACTAAACATTTTTTAAGAAAACTCAAAAAGTATCTTGGAAAATCACTAATTATTACATTTTTATTCTTTAAAAAAACCATACAATATATTAATTTTCTAATTTCTACCTGCTAACGCAAGTATTGCTGCGTACATGAAACTTCAGTTGCACATATATGAGATTGATGTTAATAAATGATGTTAAAATTTAAACATCTATCGGAAATTTAAGTACCATTTTAAAAATATATCAAGAAAAGACTATAAAAACGTTACAAAAAGACTTGAAATGTTTTAAGTTTAGTGGGTAACGAAAATGTCAAGTAATAATAGTTATTTATGTATCAAGGGCGTAAAACAGGCGTTTATGGACCGCAACGTGTAAGTAAGAGCCCGAGCCGCTAGGCGAGGGCTATTAACACGTAAGGTCCATAAACGCTGTTTACGCCCGAGATACATACAATATTTTATGCACGACCGTTTTAATAGTCATTTATTAATAAATATACAAAATTTTATGCACGACCGTATTAATGATAGTTTATTAATAAATATGTTTTATTTTCTATTTTTCACCTTTTTTGAGTAGGTTATTATAAATGTTTCAAGTTGGATAAATTTTATACCTCGATATTATTATAACTCACCTTGTATAACAATCTACCAAATCATTTGTATAGTTAAATAAAAATAAGTCTTATTGAAACTAATAAGATGATAAAATAACAATAATCTATATACCTAGGCGCGTTACCATAGTAACCAAGTCAATAGGACAAGAATAGGTAGACGCCATTTTTATTTACAGTTAACTACACGTATTGCAAGTTTCTTAGTATATTTTCGAAGAAGTTTTATATATTTTGTTTATGTAATGGACAGTAGTGACGATGAAATAGTTTCCGGAATACCACCGGAAATTTTTAAAGCAGCAGAAGATGCAAAATTAAGTTTACTACCCGCCAAATCTAAGAGAATATACGATAAGGTCTACGATGAATTTGTTAGCTGGTGCAAATTGAAGAATGTTATAGACTGTAACTATACAGAAAATGTATTTCTTGCATTTTTTCTGGAAAAGTCCAAATGCCGTAAGCCGTCGTCTCTATGGTCATATTATTCGATGTTAAAAGCAACTGTAAATTTGCACAATAATATAAACATCGCTAGATATTCAAGATTGATAACATTCTTAAAACGGAAATCAGACGGTTATAAACCAAAAAAATCAAAAATTCTAACCAGGGAAGAAATAGAATTATTTTTAGTAGATGCTCCAGATAATTTATATCTTCTGATAAAAGTAAGTTAATTGTTTTTATTTTATTTTAGACTATTATGTTAATATGATTATTTATTGTAGGTTGCACTAATTTTTGGTATTTGTGGAGCATGTCGTCGAGAGGAATTAGCTAATATTTCAATAGACGATATTCAAGATTTAGGAACAACCTTATTGGTAACCATACGAGCATCTAAAACTAAAATTGACCGCATTTTCAGTGTGATTGACAAAGAGCAGGAATCACCAAGTTATCTCGACTTATATCGAAAATATGCTTCACTACGTACGACAAGTACCAACCACGGACGTTTTTTTGTGTATTATCGTAATGGAAAATGTTCCAGTTAGGTGGTTGGAAAGAATACATTTGGTCAAATTCCTTTTAAAATAGCAACTTATTTAAAATTGCCTACTCCAAAAGACTACACAGGCCATTGTTTTAGACGATCTTCAGCAACTTTGTTAGCTAATGCAGGTGAGGATATCCTTAACATAAAGCGACATGCTGGTTGGAAGTCTACAACGGTGGCAGAAGGTTATATTGAAGATTCTGTGGCAAATAAAATGAAAATCGCCAAAAAAATTGTCAATTCTGATATGCCTTCTACTAGTCGCACAGCTGAATGTTCAAATTTACATACCGATTCTTTTGAGCATACACCTTCCAGCAGTAACCCAAATCATACGGAGTTAGTAGAAGTTCGTAGCAACTTACAACAGAGCAAGGTAGCAAATCCTAACATTTCTATAAGTAATTGTTCAAATTGTGTTATTAGTATAAAATTATAAGTGTGAGGATCTTATGTTTGGGCTTTTAAAGTTATAATTTCTTTATTAAACTCATATTTTTATATTAAATATTTAATATTAAAAAACTTCTAACGACAAGCGCATCCGAAAACTATAAAGTCGCCACTACCTGCTGCCCTTAAACATCCACAATTAAGGACATGCACAATCCTTAATAAAGTCAGTTTTAGAACGTAAACATTTGCGCATGCTCAGATGTCAAAATAAGAGCGGCACTAATAGTGACTGACCTTAAGTAAACTTGCAATAACTCTCTTATTAAGGACAGACAATCTTTATTAAAGTTAGTGATCTGCGCATGCTCAGATGTCAAAATAAGAGCGGCACTAATAGTGACTGACCTTAAAGGTTCGTTTTAATCATCCGCTTCTGCTTCTGGAATTGTCGGTTTAGTCGTTTTAACCTATCAGATTAAAACAAGAAAACCGACTATTCCGAAGCAGAAGCGGATGATTAAAACGCACCTTAAGTGAACTTGCAATAACTCTCTATTAATCAGAAAATCTAGTCATTTATTTCTTCTTTTTTAAACTATATTTCACCTTTGTTTATCAGAAATTCAGCCAACTTATTTAACTTAATTTAGCACAACAATTTTGCACTTTTGAAAAATATGTTTGGACTTGTTCATCGGACATGTTAAAATATTTGCAACATACTATAGGTATATTTTAATGATTACCTGTGACGTCATCAGTAACTTCTTTTTTAACAACGATCGGATTATTTTCTTCTTCTACGTTGATGGTCTCATTCGAACTGGACACTTGATCGTTACTATTCTCGTGTATCCCCTTTTCATCCTCAACCTCTTCATCGGTATTGGCTTTGGCTTCTTTAGCGATCTAGAATAATATAATCTCAATAAAAACAGTCAGGGAAGGGCCAGATTTGATAAATTCTTGTCTTTCTACCGATTCATCCATCGTACTAGGAACATGGTAAACATGATGACCAATTGACGCTTGTCCGCAACTGTCACATTCAAATTTTGTGCTTTTATCGTGGGCGAAAAGTATTTCTTTAGATTTAAAATGAATGTTTACGAAATTGCTGAGAAAGTACAAATTGTGAAATGGCATTTTCAAGGCAACACAATTCGACAAATAAGCGGTTTGTTTGAGGCGACATTTCAAAATAGGCCCATACCATCATTCTCAACAGTACATCGTATTGTTCAAAATTTTGAAATTCATGGCTGCGTTTCTCCCAATGAACATAAAAAGGCTCGAGTTAATAATAATCAGAATGAACAAGAAGATAGGGATATTATGATTTGTGCAACTGTGGAAGAAAATCCGATTATATCTCAGAGAGAGGTTGCGGAAGTTGTATAGGTTTCAGTGAAACCACAGTAAATAGAATTTTAAAAAAACATGGATATCGATCTTATAAGGTAAGAAAATGCCAAGATATTTATGAAACTGACAATATCAGACGAATGGAATTTAGCGAGGCAGTAATGGATAAAGTTAACAATGACAACAATTTTCTTTACAATGTTGTGTTCACCGATGAGTCGACTTTTCCATTACTTGCCAGGCATAATCCATCCCAAGTCCGATATTGATCTCGAGAAAATTTACATAAATTTGTAACAGTTCGCACGCAGTTCCCGCAAAAGTTGAATGTTTGGATGGGAATACTAGGTGAAAATGTAATCGGTCCTTTTTATATTGAGGGTAATTTAAATAGTGTTAAATATTTGGATCTGAGTAAATCCAAATATTTAACACATTAGATCTTAACGAAATGTATATGGGACCACCCCTGAGGTACTTCCTTTCTAACAAAATAAAAGAATCATAGAAATCGGATAACGTAGTAAAAAATATATTAAAACATATACATAAAAAAAATATATATTCCGACGAATTGAGAACCTCCTCCTTTTTTGAAGTCGGTTAATATCAAAATTATAGCTATTTATGCAACTAGTTACGAAATGCCTTGTTTTATGTAACGAGTGAATATTTGCGGGATGAGCAGAGCGAGGTCCCGCAACATAAACGAGTTAAACAAAACGGCATTTCGTAACGTGTTACATACAATAGTTTTTCTAATTTTGTTTAGGTTATTAAATAAAATTGTTTTGGTAAAAAATTATACTGACATTTACGCAACCAATATTACTTTCTTGTATTGTTAGTAGCGTATGCACAACTTCGTTAATTTTATTGACAAATAAAAAATCATTTTAATTTATTCCCAACTACATGTTGTAGTGTATTTATATTGCTTGTTAAAGTGATTTAGTTTTCAAGAAAGTGGGTCATTTTATCATGTATTGTGTTTAAATTATTTTGTACTGATATATAGAATAAAAAATAAGGACCAAAACAACATTATTACCAGGCTGTCAGTTTAATCAAATTCTATTTTATATTGTCAATATTTCCCTTCTTTGACATAAATTTTCAATAATAATGTAAATATGATGAAGGAAGGAAGATATTAATTTTAGTTTTTATACATTAGTTGCATAGCAGTGTCTTTTGGTAGTAACTGTGTAAAATTTAATTTCTTATTGTTTAAGGTGAGGAGTCTATGAGGCGTTAAGTTTTAGGAAGCCACGAACATTTTTGACATGGAGAAAAGAGAGCATCGTGCTGTCATTAAGTACTTGCATAAAAAGGGCTTAACACCACAGCAAATTCATACGGACATGGTAGAGACGCTTGTATTCCCTCGTATTCCACTTTGAAAAAGTGGGTAGCTGAATTTAAGTGTGGCAGAAATAGCATTGAAGATGATCCCCGCAGTGGTAAGCCTTTAACGTCGACCACAACAGAAAATGTCAATAAAATTTGAGTGACCGCAGAATCAAAATCCGTGAGATAGCCAATACTCTGGGTATTTCCTATAAACGAGCACAAAACGTTATCGTAAACGAATTAGGGTTTTCTCAGGTGTCCGCAAGTACCCAAGTAGCTTTCAATTGAACATAAACGCACTCGACTCGTGATTGTTTGGAACTGTTTGAAAGTGATCCGGATGAGTTTATTGACATATTTATGACTATGGACGAGACATGGGTACACCATCATACACCGGAATCAAAACAACAATCAAAGCAATGGAAAAGACCTGGATCTCCTACCCCAAAGAAAGCCAAACAAGTTTTATCGGCAAACAAGGTTATGGCATCAATTTTCTTGATTGATTTCTTGGAAAAGGGAAAGACTAATAATTCTGAATACTACTGCACCTTACTGAGAAGAAATTAAAATTAAAAGGCCCGGATTGCTGCAAAGAAAGGTATTGTTTCATCAGGACAATGCCCGCGTTCACACATCTTCGGATAAGACGTGAAAAGTACTGTACTGGGGTATTTTGCAGAACTCAAAGAATCATTTTTTAAAAGTGGTATAGAAGCGTTACCGGAGAGGTGGCGTAAATGTATCTCGCTCGAGGAGGATTACGTAGAAAAATAAAACATAAGTTATCCAAATACTTTTTAATTTTATAGGTAAGGCCACGAACTTTTCAATCCATTTTGATTTTAAAACCAAAAAGAGTATATTTTTATTCGCAACTGGTGACTTGATGAATTTTTCGTAACCAGTTTTATAATCTTCAATATTATGCAACTGGTTGCATAAAGTAGATCATTTTGACACTTGCTGCGATAACAAAAAAAATGCCACTTTACATGTCAAAATTAGAAAAAAAAAAATATTTAGTATCTACGTATGAACAAAAACTTAAAATTATACTTAATTATAAAGAAAACAATGCTATAAAATGGAAGAATGTATGCTTTTGAATAGAAAAAAATTAATGAATTAGCTCTATTTCTTCGGTAAATGCTAAGAATTTTGTGTATGTTATCGTTATTAATATCACAGATACATAGGTACATACTTTGTTAAACATTGTGCAAGATAGATTGTAGAAAAGGTTCACTGCATGATTAAGTAAATTCTAACCAAAGAAAAATTAATTTTACTCAATATACATACAGGGTGTACCAATAAAAACTCCCAGGCCGGATATTTTGGTAAGTAATAGAGATATTTTAATTCTGTGAAAGACAGTTCATAGAGCGCTAAGAGAGCTTTAGTTTTAGATATAATTTAATTTTAAATAGGTCAAAATGTAGATGGCGCTCCGCTCAATTTTTTTTTTTTTCGATGGGAGGATCTTTCTTATATAATAGCGCATCTTGTAAAAAATGCATTTTAAGCAGATTTTGTTTTATAAACTAATTCGATAAATCTAGCTGTTTTTGATATACAGAGTGGGTCACTCAAAACAGTTCCATCCTGTTTTTCGGCATTAATCATTGGATTTTAAGAAAATGCTAAAACAGGTCGATTTTAATTCTAAATTGAACACATTTTTACAAAACAGACATCTGTCATATGTCAACCCCCTCCTTTTCACTTCTCCAACCCCTTAATTTTATATGAGGAATGTACCAAGTACGGCACATCAATAAAAAGGTAATTTTATGGCGAAGTCATAAATATGACTGTTTAATACTTTTAATTTTAGCGCCCTCTATCGGAATAAAAAAACCTGTAACGTATTATAAGGTGTGACACTTCATTTGAAAGCTAATTTAATTACTAATTCAATGCACCACATATCATTAATATAAATATTTCCATATTGCACTTGCAACAAAATAAAGAGCAATAATGTTTAAAATAATTCATGAGTAATTTTCAAACTGCAAGTGCAATATGGAGGATATTTATATTAATGGTATGTAGTGCATTAAATTAGTAATTAAATTTGCTTTCAAATAAGGTGTCACTTTATAATACGTAGTTTTTTATCCGGATAGAAGGCGATACAATGATCTGCCAGAAACATCCCATTTAGGTTCCATGTATGTTTCTATGTTTCTGACATAAATGGTACGTCCCTACGATGTCTCTAAAGAAACGTTTCTGGAATGATTTCTCAAGAACGTTTTAGACACATCGTATTTATGTACAGGTATTTTATTTTCGTTTTAAATTTTATATTGAAATTATAAAATTACTGCAATCACCTGAAATCTACAATAATATCAAACTCCAATATTAAATTTGAACTTATAATTAATATTTACACTTTATGTAAATTGCTACCGTCGTAGGGAATGCCCCCAGACCGGATGAGGTTAGGTCGGAACACTAAATGGGGCTCAATTCGCAAAACAAATAAACAGAGACCGTCTTACTTGAAAATCCGGGGTTTTGGTCTTGAAATAACCACAGTGGGTGTCCAGATATCCTGCGACAGGTTATGAAGGTAGATTGGCAGCAAACGATAGCCTAACAAGAACTAGCTTGTCTGTGGGCGATTTCTTTGCGAGCGGCAAAACGGCAACAGCTGATGGCCTGCTTATTTAATGGTTCAAAAACCGGGAAACTTGCACGCCGATGGTCTTACTGTTTGAAGGTCTTCGAGAACACAACGAAGCCAAGAAGGAACGAACGAACAAGGAAGGAACGCACGAATGGAAGAAGCGAACCAAGGAGGTCTGAAAAACATTGACGATTGTTACGATTATTTATACAGAAGGCTGTTGGGAATATAGGTAAGTGAAATAATAATTTATTTTGAAAAACTCACCCTTGATGGTATGTGACCTCTTAGTTATTAATTTATTAAATTCTCACTTTCAGCCCGATACTATATCCACCACTAGGTGTATGAATCACAAAGATTACTAAACAATATATCGAGCTGAGGGAATCTGTGGTTTTTGATCAAGAATAAATCCTAGAAAATTCTAGCTGAAATCTTGGTACATGCCATAACCAGAATCCAAGCAAAAACTGGCCCAGGAAGGAAGTTCTACAAAATGGCAACAAAAGTCAATGTCTTATAAAGGCCCTGACTACCAAAGGTTCATAGGATAATTTCTGGTAAGACTGTGGTCACTATTTACAAATTTAGAAGAATTTGACGAAGGGGGTCAAATTAGACATGAAAACAATAACAAACCAAATTTAAAGTTGTTTAATATTTAAAAGATCTGTAGTCATTACTCGAAGTAGCGAAATATATTTACTTAGACTATAAATTATTATTTATTGAATGCACTAAATACTATTGATAATAACCCAGGTGAGATTATATTTTAATGCAAATTACTGTTTGATAAAAATGGATATTTTATGAATTTATACTCTGGATTTATATACCCGTACAATCTTAAATCTAAAGATAACTAAAGAGATTAGCATAGGTTATAGTAGAATAGGTAAGTAATAGGGTAGTTTAGTAATTAGAGTAGGTTAGGGTATATAAGAATCAAATGGAAGTAGAATAGTGTACATAGTTAAGCGTAGAATAGTTTAGAAGTAGAATAATGTAAATAGTCAAGCTTAGAATAATTTAAAATAGTGTAGTTTAGTCTAGTTTAGTTTAGAGTAGCTTAGAATAAGATAGATAGATAGAATAAGTTAGAATAGTGTAAAATTAGGGTATTTTAGACTAAAATATATTTAGGTAGAATAAAACCCGTAACACACTTCCAATTCGAAGTTTGATCAGGCTTGGCAAATGTAGAAACAATCGTTATACGTGCAAGCTATTCAAGCCAAAATGAAGAAGGTAACTTAATTTCCTTTAACAAAATGTGGCTTTTATACATTCTAGTCTATTTTAGGTATTGTATTTTGAAATCCACGGTAGCAATATTGTATGTGAATTTATCAGAAGATGCATAGCTCCCCTCAAGGTACAAGTTATTTTCATGCACTGGAAAAAAGGAAGTCGCCATGTTAAAAATAGCTAAAGCCATTATGGGTAATTATTTTAACTTAATATCAATTAATTATATTGTCAATTAATTAAAATCTTTTCAGATTCGGTAAATTGGTAAACAAAAAAGAAATAGAAATTAAAATAGATGCCTGGTTGTAAGCTCCGGAAAGAAATAGACGCAATGAATCAAAGCGTAATAAATAACAATTTTTATTTTTTTATCAATTTTTTTTTAAGTAAATTTATGAAAAGAAGTGATAGATTTTATTATCCTACTAAAAAACGTTTAGGTCATTTCTGAAACGTTCCAGCAGTGGTATAAATACTTGCCTAAGACGTTTGAACATCGCAGGATGTTCCACAAACGTCTCTAATACGTTGAAAATGATGACATGATCATTGCCAGAAACATCCCAGGTACGTTTGAGGGAAAATAAGAAACATGACAGAGACGTTTCTAATGTCCCAAGTGCATGTTTCTGGAACGTTCGTGAAACAGTACTGTGCTATTAGGGATGGTACATTACTTATTTAAAATTAAGGTGTTGGTGAAGTGCAAGGGAGGGGGTGACACATGACAGATGTCTATATTGTAAAAATGTTTTTAATTTGGTATAAGAATCGACGTGTTTTAGCATTTTCTTAAAATCCAATGATTAATGCTGAAAAACAGGATGAGACTGTTTTGAGTTACCCACTTTGTATATCAAAAATGGCTAGATTTATAGAATTAGTTCATAGAACAAAATCTGCTTAAAAATGCATTTTTCACAAGATGCGCTACGTAAGAAAGATCCTCCCATCGAAAAAAATTTATTAAGCGCAACGCCATCTATACATTGACCTATTTAAAATTAATTTATATCTAAAACTAAAGTTCTCTTAGTGCTCTGTGAACTGGCTTTTGCAGAATTAAAATATCTCTATTACTTACCAAAATATCTGGCCTGGGAGTTTTTATAAGTCAATGTTCTACGTCAAATATTTGAAGCAATTCCTCATGATTAAATTCTCTTTCCCTAGAATACTTAAAATACATACGAGTATACTGCAAGAATTATTTTTGTACAGCTTCAATGGAATATATCGAGTTCTGATAGATTATAATAATTTTATGATATACTACAATGTTATACCGTGGTAATCAACCTCTGTTTATGGTTGTTAAGGGAATCATAACGGGCTAGCCCATTAAAAACTTTAACAACAGTTATGACTGACTGAAACTTGTAATGATAATGTCAAATGATAAAATTTTATTTGATTTTAGGTTGTAAAACGTAGTATATTACAGTATATCATAAAACGTTGTACGTTACACGCCCGTTACCTGATCTCTACCTGCTCGCATGTAAAGATCTTAGAAACGGGCTTATAACGTAAACTACTATAAAAGTTTCAATATTAACAAAACTAGACCGTTTCTAGCACAATATTCTAGCAGTTTAGAAGTTGCAGCAGTTATAGCTCCAATATGGCAACTGAAAATAAATTAGTTGTCAAAATTTAAATATGTGTTACACCGTTGTAAAACCTAATTATTGTTAATCAAATACAAAGTGATCTTTGAGACGAGAAACTTAGACAATTTTAAATTCAGAAATATTGAGCTGTAACGAATTTTCCAAGCACCAACTGTTAAAAGTATTTAATGATTGCTGCAATTTGTAACTATCCTTTGCACCACTAATTTTACAGTAAAGTTTTAGGTCGTCGGCAAACATGAGCGAAAGCAGTCTAATTTCAAAGGAAGATCGTTTATTAATATTAAAATAATAACGGTTCTAGATTTGATCTTTCTAGAATACCTGGGGTAGCTAAATATGAATAAGACCTAAACCTATTTGTACTTGGTCTAGCTGCTGTCAACATCTACTTTATTTCATGACAGAAGATCCAAAATATCTCGAATAATTGAAAGGGGATGGTGTATAATTGACTTTTTATAGAGAAATTAATTTTTGAGACTTACCTCGGCGCTTTTTCCGTGTAACTTTTCTAAAGCGTGATTTAAGCGGTGTTTTTTGAAAGACTTGAGATAACGAAACTGCATGCCGCATACGTCACAGGAGAATAATTTATCTGCTGGTAGTCTAGCTCTATGATTTTGTTCACGATGTTTGACATAGGCCGATCTATATCTGAAAAATAATAATAATAGTAAAAAAATTGTTTCTCCTAGATATTATGCTATTTTTGACCATCCGCATAGTTTTGATCTCCCCCCTCTTAGTTTCATATTTTATTTTTTTATCAACCTTTGTTTACTTTTAGAGATTAATCTGAATACATCGTATTATAATTTAAAGCGATTCACAATAGTAGTTTGTGCAACAAGAGTGGATAAATTTAAAAAAATATCTTAGGTTTTTAAGACAAAATAACTAATTTTAAAATAATTTATGACTTTTACTAATTTATAAAATAAAATATATATAAAAAAAGGATTTAATTTAATTAGTCCCCGTCCCAGATTTGACCCCGGGCCTCTCGCATGAAAGCCAGACGCCTATATCGAAACGCTTAACATTTTAGTTTAAATACTTGTAATTAAAATAATTTTATATAGGTAGTTTGAATAAAATTTTATGATTTATTTGTAAATGAATGCAAAATAAAAGTAAAAATGCTATTATTTATCGATTCTACACTAAGTATATATAATTTAAAATCTAAAATATACTGACAATTAGTTTGATAGAATTGGTACTTATATAAATTTTAAAAATAATAGTAGCCGGGTGACCAAACTATGAACTATGATTGACGAATTTCATCTTTTGCAGTGTTCTCACTAGGTAGAATGGATATGAAATATATTTGTTCAGTTGAACGCAATGGCATACTTTTTCGTTTTGTAGTCTGTTCTAATATCCATGTGGGTGTAAAAAATGTTTTTATACACCCACATGGATATTAACTTATCTACGCACAGACTACAAAACGAAAAAGCATGACATTGTATTCAGCAGAACGAACATATTTCATTACCATTCTAGGTAGTGAGAACACTGCAAAAAAAATGAACTCCACCAATCACAGCTCATATTTTGGTCACCCAACTACTATTATTTTTAAAATTTTAAATAAGTGACAATTCGGTGAAACTAATTTACATTATACAGATTCATCCATCGTACTAGGAACATGGTAAACATGATGACCAATTGACGCTTGTCCGTAACTGTCACATTCAAATTTTGTGCTTTTATCGCGGGCGAAAAGTATTTCTTTAGATTTAAAATGAATGTTCACGAAATTGCTGAGCAAGTACAAATTGTGAAATGGCATTTTCAAGGCAACACAATTCGACAAATAAGCGGTTTGTTTGAGGCGACATTTCAAAATAGGCCCATACCATCACTCTCAACAGTACATCGTATTGTTCAAAATTTTGAAATTCATGGCTGCGTTTCTCCCAATGAACATAAATAGGCTCGAGTTAATAATAATCAGAAAGAACAAGAATGAACAAGAAGATATTATGATTTGTGCAACTGTGGAAGAAAATCCGATGATATCTCAGAGAGAGGTTGCGGAAGTTGTAGGTTCCAGTGGAACCACAGTAAATAGAATTTTAAAAAAACATGGATATCGATCTTATAAAGTAAGAAAATGCCAAGAAATTTATGAAACTGACAATATCAGACGAATGGAATTTAGCGAGGCAGTAATGGATAAAGTTAACAATGGCAACAATTTTCTTTACAATGTTGTGTTCACCGATGAGTCGACTTTTCCATTACTTGCCAGGCATAATCCATCCCAAGTCCGATATTGGTCTCGAGAAAATTTACATAAATTTGTAACAGTTCGCACGCAGTTCGCAAAAGTTGAATGTTTGGATGGGAATACTAGGTGAAAATGTAATCGGTCCTTTTTATATTGAGGGTAATTTAAATAGTGTTAAATATTTGGATTTACTCAGACACCATATTGTCCCTGAGATACGGCGATTGACAGGAGCTCGATTTAACAATATTTGGTTTCAACAAGACGAATGTTCTGTGCATAATCGTGTGACGGCGCAGCACTTTTTAAATGAAACATTTCCCAACAGATTATTATCAGGGAAAGGTACAATTCTGTGGCCAGCTAGATCACCGGATCTCGCACCTTGTGATTTTTTTGTGAGGTTATTTAAAGTCTCAGATATACAAATTCAGGGAAGAAAGAGCTAACGACTTAGATGAGCTGAAAGTGAAAATTTCAGAAGCCATTCAACTTATTAGTCCCCATATGTTGGCTGAAGTAAGGCGATCATTTTACGATCGCTTGGGGTACTGTCTTGCCCAAGAAGGAGGTCTATTTGAGCACCTATTACATTAAAAATAAATTCGTTTTCTTTTATTATTGATTGTAATTTATTATTGTCTATTGGATTCCATTTTATAATTTTTATTTGTTTTGTAATTTTTTAATCTTAGTTTTGTATTTTTTTTTAATCTTAGTTATGTAATTTTTTAAAGTTCGTTTTGTTTTTTTTTAATGTTCAATGTTTGTTCTCTATTTTTTAATGTTTGTATTGAATTTTTTCCATTTGAAAACAAAATCAAAGTTGTTTTTTATAAATTTTAAACTGTTGCTGTTCTTACTATTGTGGAGGGTCTCAAAAAAAGAGAAAAAAAAAAGAAATGAAAAAAGAAAATGAAAATTAATAAAATAAAAAAAAAATAAAAAAAAAACGTCGGCGCCGAGATTCGATCCTACCTCTATCCGCGTAGGAAGACTGTAAGTACAACACCTTACCCACTGCGCTACGTGTTATATTCGTTTACTCAATGGCTACGTCAACAACTATTAAATTTGTTCAAAATTTTGTCTATTATTACAATTTCTGGTTAATGGTTGCATTATTAAATTTCGCTATTTCCATGTCTGAATATGTTATGTTTGTTATTTATCTTCATTTATTTATAAAATGTATAAAGTTATTCCAAATATGTCACATGCGAAAGCTTTGGAATGACAGTAGCGGACAAGGGTAAATTGGTCATCAGTATGACCGTGTTCGTAGTATCGTGAATGGATCTGTATGAGTTATTTTTGTTAAAAATCGATAAATAATAGCATTTCTATTTTTATTTCGTCTATAATTGTAAATAATTCGTTAATTTTAATAAAACTATATGAAACTAATTAATTTACGAGATTTAAAACTAAAATATTAAATGTGGGAGTGGAGGTGAGGATTCAAATCTGGATGGGACTAATAATTAAATTAACACTTTTTTCATGTTTATTT
The DNA here is from genome assembly GCA_927349885.1 of Psylliodes chrysocephalus. Taxonomy (NCBI): domain Eukaryota; kingdom Metazoa; phylum Arthropoda; class Insecta; order Coleoptera; family Chrysomelidae; genus Psylliodes; species Psylliodes chrysocephalus. The sequence goes on along the minus strand of OV651818.1, from coordinate 12,512,554 downwards.
TATTTTATATATTAGTAAAAGTCATAAATTATTTTAAAATTAGTAATTTTAATAACCTAAAATAATGTTTTAAATTTGTAGATTTTTGTTAGTGGGTCGTAGAAAAAATATACTGTACAACTCGAGTGGATTGACCATATTCACTCTTGTTACATAAACTACTATTCTAATGTAGCCCTTCCAAAAATTTGTTTGGATTCAATTTAAAGTCTTCGCTATTTATTACGGACATGACTCGTATATCTATTTTTATCGGCCATGGTCTACTTTAGAAAACATTTTTGTGGATCACTCTTTAATACGATAATTTAGTAATGATGTAATTTTGGTTCCACTGACTATTAAAGTGACAGAAGGCTTTTTGAAGTGCGTTTTATTCATTTACCTAAATTATATCGCTTTTTAACTTTTATAAATATACTCCTAATGTAAGATATAACATGCATATCAAATATACAATAATTTAGTTACCAATTACATACTTTTAAACTATTTTATCTGTAGACAATAAAACTAAAACCTGTAAAAACGTATATGTCAAATTCAATGTTGTTTTTGTTAAAAGTTTGGTTAGAAGTTAATTGTCAGTGGAACCAAAATTGCGTTATTTTAATAATAACAATATGTATTATTTTAATTTACTAATAAAAAAATACAATATAAAGTTAATTAACAAAATATTCAACACAATAAATAAACAGGTTAAAGCACAGAAGCAGTAAAAATATCGCTTATACGCGCTGTTAACAATGAATTTTTAATCCAGTATACTAATTATATATATTTACAATAACAACTTAAATAATATTTAGGTGTTCATATCAGGAATAGAATAAATATTGAAAAAAGTCAAAATCAGTAAAAACGTCAAAATAGGACAAATTTAAAAAGTCAAAATCTGGGTTTAAGTCAAAATCAGGGTAAAAGTCAAAATCGGGTAAATTTAAATTTGTATTTGGTTTTGATACAGATATAATTTATACAATTCCATAATGATTTCGACTTATTAGTACTTTTATTTATTTTTCTTTGAATAAATGATTTTTTTGCATTTTTAATTAATCTGTTTGGGGTTTTTCATTAGTTTTTTTTATACTTTTTACCTTATTCTTTAATTATCCATTGCTTATTTTTTTGAATATTTTTATTTCTTTCGTAGTTTTGTTTAAATGAGATTTTAAAATTTTAATTTTAAACCTTCTATTAAGTTTTTATTATTTAAATATTTATTTTGTAAAAATATTAGATACCTTGTTTTCTAATTTTAAATCAAGTACAAGTGATATGGGACGATGGTCAGTGATTTTATCATGAAAAATAAACGATCTTATTTGTTTATGTTTCAGTGGATTGGATTTAACAAAAAAATGGTCCAAACAAGTTGAACTATCAGGTCTGGTTATATTGTTAATGTAAGATATGTAGTTATGATACTCCATATTTTTGTAATTTTCTATTTGTTCGTCATTCGCACCTATAATTATGTTAATATCAGCAATTTCTCTCTCTATTTAAGAAAGTTTTGTAGGTCATCAAAAAATACATATATTGGGCTATTGGGCTATCGATATATTGAAGTAATAACAAGTTTTTTAAAATCTGTTAAAATTTTTGTTTACAAGATTTTGACATTTCCCATTTCAATAACAGAATATTCGTATTGTGACGAAAGTCTAATTTATTTAAAGTTTATTTATTTAAAAACACACTATTTACAATTTATTTCAGACGTACTATTTAATCTATGTAATATTTAGACACTAACTAACAATTCTAATTTATTTCTTACACTTTAACTTTTTAATACAACATTCTACATTAAACTCCGCTCGGCGCTGATACGCCGGCTATTTATATTAGTTCAACTCCGCTACTGGAAAATGCTAGAGGCTTCCGACGGTCGTCTCGAACATTCCATTCCTATGAGTAAACGGCACTCTCTGCTGTTCCAGCTGTTTGGTGCGTCAGCGGCAGGCATCTCGTCGATTATTGTACATTCGAGATGCGGTCCGATTGTTTTCACACGTCAGCGTTGCTATGTGAAGGTTGCGTGCTAAGACAGAGCCGTTCTTAATAATTTCATAACAGTATGTTAAGTTTTCATTATACAGATTATTAAATCCTTCTGTCCTAAAAATATCCTTATATATACGAAAATTTTCTGCAAGACTGATTATTTCAAACTTTTTCATTATAGAGTTCATCAGCATTTTTGGAAAAGCTACGGATATTTGTGTGGAACATTTTGAAACCATTCCTATCAGAAATAAATGCGCTTAAACCAGTAACATTTTCTATTTGAATAGATTTAATTGGTTCATTATTATATTCTTCTATATAATGGTCCATATTGGGTAAATTCAAAACAAAAAATCTGATGTGTCCAATACATATGACTTTTCTGTCTAGTTATTACAGGTTATTTTGTACAACCTATAGTATCACCCTGTAAATATGTACATTTTCCACATACATCTTACTCAAAATATTTTTTCATATATACCCACACAGCACAAATAGGTCCATTGGACGTTCATTCTATATACAATTTTGGATGTCTGGACGTCCAAAAATTAGTTTTTTTCTGAACTTCCGACATCCAATGGACGGCCAGTGAAGTATACAAATGACCACTCAGAGGACGTCAAATTCTAGATTATATTTGGACGTTTAACACTGGACATTCAAAAACCGCCCAATCCTGGATTACATTCCACTGAGACCTCATCCCACTTTTTTACATAGCCGAAACTTATCACACACTATTTTGCATTATTATTAATTAATTTATTATTTTTGCAATCCGCTATACACCATTTTTTTTAAATTAAAAATCGATTGACCTGAGCAGGGATCGAACTCACGACACGTCTATTATCGTTATACGCTTTCAACCATCTTTCAACTGCTAGACGATCTCGACCAAGGAGCCACTTGAATTTTTTTTACCAGATTATAATAGAATAAGATTTCAAACTTCCACTGAAATGCAATAGATATAATTTGTCAATTTTTAAAGACCAATTAAAAGAAAGTGTATATACAGATGGGTATTATTTGGTTGGCTAAATAAATAATGACAGTCCATCTTGTCCACTGGACATCAAAATACTAATAAACCTAAAATTAAGTCCAAAAACAGACGTATTCTGGGTATCGATATGCAGCTATTAAATTAATGATCATGAACTGGATGTCCGAATATGGATATGGACGTTCTGACCCTGAAATTGATCTAAAGTTGACGTCCATTGGACTATTTGTGCTGTTTGGGTATTCATTGCCAACGAAAATACTAAAAAAATAAAATTGAAGTTCCTAATATTCACACCCAAGAAGCATCAAACGCTTTAAACAACCAAAGGACTTCCATTTGATTGAAGTTCCAGATACCCAAAAATCACCAATGATTTAATTACCAACCGAAGCTCGTATTAAGCGAATTCGACTACCATACAACCAAGCGACTTTCGTTAGACTGAAGTTCTTCATACTCAAACCCAAGAAGCATTAAACGCTTTAAACAAGGACTTTCATTCGATTGCAGTTCTATATACTAAAACCCAAGAAGCACCAATACTTTAATAACAAATCGAAACTCGTATCAAGCGAATTCACTACCATACAACCAAGCGACTTCCGTTCGATTGAAGTTCTACATACTTAAGAAGCACCAACGCTTTAAGTAACAAATCGAAACTCGTATTAAGCGAATTCGACAACCATATAACCAAGAGACTTCCGCCCTCTTGAAGTTCTCCATACTCGAAGCTCGTAACAAGCGAATTCGACAACTATACAACCAAGAGACTTCAATCCGATAGAAGTTCTCCATACTCAATCCCAAGAAGCATCCACGCTTTAGACGGATAACTTAAATTCCATAAATTCCAAAGATAATGCAGTTTAAGATATATATCATCGAATGCCATCACAACCGCTATTGTGTTACCAACACTAATAGTTCTATGGGTTCTCTACAAGAAGATCTACCACCATCTCCGCCCTGGTAAACCAGCATCTCCAAAACACGCAGATAAGAAATAAAGAGATTGACATGTGGTAGTATACTTTACAAAAATACCTCCAAAATGAGATTCATGAAAACCATCTAGTAGTATCAATTACAAAATTCACATTTGAATTCTAATCACAGACATTATAGAGAATACTATTAAAAGTTACTTTTATTTGAAGAATTTTCATCTCCAAAGGTAACTGACAGATATATTCTATGAAATATAAAAATTACCCCCTATAAAGTACCCGCCAGATGTTCTGACTCTGCCCAAAATCTAATCAGTTCACCAGAGACCGGAATAAAGCTTAAGTTTAAAATTTGGTGTTTTTCTCTGTATCCGTTCATAAGTTATCGAGTATACAGACATACGCACCCACCCACGTAAGCATACATTCGCATTCATGCACGCGCACGCTCACTCACACGCACGCATAAACACACACACACACGCACACCTACATGCACACATACACACGGATTCAGGTGACCCCAAAACGTAAAAATCCGTCGAAAACTTGAAGTACAAAACTCGAGGTCGAAAAAATTATGATACCTATACTTTTCTTATCTGTATACAGACAGGAAAGTAAAAATAAAAGTCTACGATTCTGTTTCGGTACAAGATAAGTGTCTATTTATACTCCCTTAGTATTAGTATTTGAATTAGTATCATGATTAGGCATTACACTTGTTAAATCATTCAAAAAAGGTATTTATACTCGTTTTATAATTAGTATTTATACTCGTTTTATAATTAGTATTAGTAATTATTTTTTAAACCTAATACCTAATACCTAATAAGATATAATTCTGCAGTCCACAAAATATATGGTTACTGAAGAAATGTGTAATAGGCCGGTTGTGTTATCTTAAGATATTTGAGTTTTAAATGTGTTTTTATTAATATTTTTAGTAGTTTAATTAAGGAAATTTTAACGGATTTATAACAGATAAAAAGAAGCAGAAATTTGATACAAATCAGACAGAAAAGAGGCCTTTGCTTCCTCGTGGTGACATGTCATTTGTCAACTTTATAATCGGTAAATACTGCTGATACACAAAAATTGTATACAGAGCATGATTTGTACCGAAATATTATCGTTTTCGAGCTTGTTGGAACAAACATATAAACAACATAATCATATGTGTATTGTCAGTTATCCTTATCCGTTGTCTATTAAAAACAAAGGCTAAATACGCCATTGATTCATTTTATAGAAAAGAAGAAATTTAATATTTAATTTAAAAGTTGAACCTGTCAATTATTAAGCATAAATATTAATGCTAATACTAATCATAAATCGAGTATAAATGTCCCCATTACATTGTGAAGGTTCAACTAAATGCTTAATCTTAATACTAATGCAAATACTAATAATAAGGGAGTACAAATAGACCCTAACATACGGTGTGACAACTTAAATACTTACGATGGGCTATATCTAACAAACGAAAGATGATATCAAAAAAATCTGATGTGTCCAACACATGACTTTCCTATCTAGTTATTATAGGCATTATTTTGTACAACCTATTGCAGCATCTCTATAAATGTTTAGAGGATAAACTAAATATATACATGTTACACATACATTTTACCCATACATTTACCTCGAAACATTTTCTTATAGATATTCATTGAAAACGAAAATACTGAAAAATTTAAATTTAGCACTTTTCAATTCGTTATTTAGATCTTCTATTTGCTTTTTTAAACTATTGTTTTGTGTTATCTTTTCAAACATTGCATAAATTTCATATTTCAGCATTTCTATTTAATTAATATAAGCCCATTTACTATAAATCTAAATCGTAAAAGGTAAACTAATTGTATTTTTTGATCTTTATAGGTAAGAGAATAATTAACAGTTTTTGCGACTTGATTTGTAAATTATTATCAAAAAATGCACTTTATCAACGTTTATAATAGTGCATTTATCTTGAAACAATAATGAAAAAATTCAGCTTCTTTTTCTGAGACGATAGATATAAAATAATATATATTACTCACAGTTTAAACAGGAATAACTAGCCATTTAGGTAAGAGCACAACCAGCACGTTTCATACATTTTACATTCAAACTAGACATATATGGTGTATTTAAACATATTTTAATTCTTAAACCAGCAAATCTGTCAATAAATCTGGATTAAACAGCAACCCACTTAAAAATTAAAATAACACTATTTTTTCTTCTAACAAAATAGGTTTTCTAAATACCTTCTAGTCACAAAAAACCCTTTAGACAAGTCTAATTAAAAATTATAACTGATAGAATTAATAATTATTACCATTACATATATTATTATATATTACATATAAGTACTGGCTAAAGAAAGTGAACAATACATGGTTAATAATTAGTTCATCAAGACGTGGTTTTCTCACACCTAATTAACTTGTAATAATAAGAAGAGCTGAGCTCGGCGCTCTCCAAAGAGAACATAATTAACGAGGTAAAAAAGTAATGCTGGGTAATTATACACACACATAGTATGTAGACTAACGGAATTGGATTTAAAAAAGTCTGCAAAAAAAATAAGAAAGGAAGAACCAATTAATTTGATTTAGAATGCGAATTTAGTGGTTTATCTAATGTTAAAATCGCTAAAAACAATAGATGTTATCTTTTTGTTTTTTGCAGATTTGTACCTACCATTCTACAGGGTCATAAGGAAATATTTTACAGGTATTAATATTTTTTCTATTAATTAAATTATTTTTTTATTGTACATGCTACCTGATAAAATTTTTTTGTAAAAGTTTTTTAATAGAATATTAAAAATTATTTAAAAGCCAAATATTTCGGTTTTTTTTCTTTTAATTTTGTTGACCAGTAATATAATATATTAAAATATAGTAAAATAAATGTTTCGAGTGCCTAGAATTCAAAACAATCGTGTGTTTTTTATATCAGTAACCATCTTGAATTTTTATCTGGTTCATATTGAGGCTAATTCACATTTTTGAAATGTACGCCTCAAAATCTATAAGATGTCTGTTCTTTAAACATCTACGCTATCACTTGGTTCAGCGAATATCGACGCGATATGCATTCTGTGTAAATAGGCGAATTAGTATGCCCATATATAACGTTGGTGCACAGTAAAATCACGGTGGCATTATTAGTAAGGGCAGAATGGATTTTTGGCTCCAATTTAGGTTAATTGTCATCAAGCTTTGGAAATACTTATTTATTTATTTATTTACGGGCAAGCCCATTTAGGTAACAATAAGTTGATAATCAAATATAATAATATTATCCAGAGAATTTGCCAGTCTAAGTATCCAAGGAATACAACTATTAAGAGTACTATTAAGTCTATAAAAAGGAATATAAAATAATTGTGATTGCCTGGTATTACGAGTAGGAACAAAAAGATTAATTTTCGATAGAATTTCAGAAAAATCATAGCTTCCATTAACAATATTAAAAAGTAAAATCAGGTCTCTATGTTTTCTCCTGGTTTCCAGAGACGGTATTTCTAAAAACTGCTCCATTGTAGCATAATCATGAAACGTTTGTAATTTAAAGGCTATGTACCTAAGGAAATTGTTCTGAACACGATCGATTTTTAATTTATACGTTACATGATGTGGGGACCATATTGAAGAACAATAGTCGAGGTGACTCCTAACTAAAGTACAATTAAGAGTTAATAGCAGTTATATCAGGAAAGTCGCGGGTCGTTCTTTTAATAAATCTTAACATTTTCATAGATTTACTTGTAACTAAAGAGATGTGGTGGTTAAAGCTAAGGGTTGTGTCGAAAATAACTCCAAGATCTTTAATTTGTTTAACACTATCTAAAAATTGGCCATTGATTGTGTAGTCAAATATAGAGTGGGCTGTTGAGAACGATGGAACCGAATAATGTGACATTTTCCAACATTTAAATCCATGCCATTGTATTTGCACCAATCGGATAAATAAATAATATCATTCTGTAAATCGATAGCATTTCTAAAGTTGTTGACGATTTGAGAAAATTTTAGGTCATCTGCAAAAAGTAAAAAATTACTGTGCCGAAAACAGGAAGTTACATCGTTGACAAACAAATTAAAAAGAAGGGGTCCTAGATGAGAACCTTGGGGAACTTCAGAAGTAACAGAGTAATGATGAGAATAGTAACGTTTTACTTTGACCATTTGAGTTCTATTGAGAAGATAGCTTTTAATCCATTGCAACAATATGTCACCTAAACTAAATTTACTTAGTTTGTAAATTAATAATTCATGGTTTATTCTATCGAAAGCCTTGGAAAAGTCGGTGTATACGGCATCTACCAGGGCTTCCGAAATAAAGTTAGCATAGGCAACCAAGTTCAATTCTGTTGCGCGAAAGCCAAATTGTTGCGGAGTTATAATACTAGCGCAATCATAAGTTAAGTAGTTCGTTATGATGCTTTCAAAGAGCTTTGGGATTATGCTAAGTTTAGATATGGGGCGGTAGTTTTTAATGTCACATTTTTTACCTGTGTTCAATGCTGCTAAGGTCATTAGCCTCGTGTTCGGTGTAGGCTTTGTTACTGTTTCTCAGCGCCACTTTAGCAACAGCACTGTTAATTAGAACCATTTTTACTTTCTTCAATATTATTTTGAGTATACTTTTTTTTTGAAATTTTTTTGTGTGCTGTTTTAACCCTTTCTGTCCCGGGCCTTAATTTACATGTTGGTCCCTCAGTCCCAGAGGTTTTTTCATGCTACAATATGAGAACAAATATATACGGCAATGGGTCCGCATGACCTGTCTTAGGTGCCAACATTTTGCGGCTTTGGGACTAATAATCTAACATTTTCGGACATATTTCTACGGCACTGGGACCCCAATGGGTCTAAAATTTTATAAGTAGCGCATATTTTCGGCTTTGGTGAATGGGCCATGTTCACATGTGAGATCGGCTGTTTTATAAATTATATTGTAATAGTTAGTCGCTATACAAGTTATTCTAAATAGTCAGTTCGTTAAAAAAGCCAAAAGTTTTTAAATTAAGCCCAATTGAAATTTAAAATTTGAAATTATACGTCATCGGGAATAGACCAATCATCTTGTGTCGAAGTTTTTTTTGTTATACGAAACCAAGCCAACGAACAAACCGACACACAGAATGTCGAAGTGAACGCACATCTAAGTGACATTAAAATTGACACCACCTAACACATAACCTTAGTTTTTTGTTTTGGTTTAATTTTATTATTAATATGAATCAGCTGGATTTATAAAAGTTGAATCAAGTGATTTACCCATTGTAAACGAAAATATGATTACCGAGATGATTACTGCATTTTTTAACAATACTCAGTTTACAAAAGTCAGAAAGGTAAGACTTTGTTTTAATAGTAGGTAGTTACAGTTTATATGGAGCAAGTAAAACATATTTATCTCAGGTTTTATTTTTAGATCTGCCAAGCAAGAATATGGGGATAATTTATTTTTCCATAAGAGAGAAGGAGACAAATTACACCTAAACATAAAGTACGGCAAAAACCTTCTGATGTGGTTGTTGTAATTAACAAAAATGAAATTTTTATTGCACAATATGCTTAGGATATGCTGCATGTAATATTTATTATTATGCTTTTTTGTTTTTATATTACATATAATAAACAGTGTATAAGGCCCTTTATTCCTATAAATATTTTTTTTCTAATTTTGACATATAGACATTTTTTGTAATCGCAGCAAGTGTTAAAATAATCTAGAAACAGATTTTGTTAGTGAACCTAGTAATAATAATTATGATACCAAAGAATGCTGCAGAGCACCTATGAAATTTTGAGTTAAAAAATATGCCATATTTTTAGGCTATTTTTATACCCTTTTCAAAAATTTTATGCTCCTCGTTTTTTGCAAAACTTAAAATGCTCTATAGCTTCGAACGAAGTCAGCAAAGCACCTCTGTTTTATAAAGTTTTTTCTGTAAAAACAGGAACATCATATATTTATGCACTTGAAATATTATATTTTTAAAAATACATGGTGCTTGCTAACCTTCGAAAGAAGCCAGCAGAGCAATTCGGTTTTTTAAAGCTTTTTTCTAAAAACCACACCCCATTTTTAGAATATTTTTAGACTCTTGAAATATTGTAAAACTTTACTAAAAAAATTGCTATTTTTAAATAATACAGGGTGCTTTGTTGGAACAAAGTCAGCAGGACACTTCAGTTTTTTAATTTGTTTTTTTTTATATGTATAAAAACAACTACTTATGACACATGTTTAGGCTGTTTTAAAATCCTAAAAATGTGGTAAGTACATTTGTTTTCAGAAAAATACTTTGAAGTCAGCAAGGAATTGAGAATTTTTTTTAAAATGCCAAATTTCGAATATTTTATAATATTGTAGGAGCCAAAAAACGTGGTGTGGTTTAAAAAAAAAACTGGGGTGCTCTGCTGGATTCGTTTGAAGCTAACAAAGCATCCCGTAATTTTTTATTTTATAATACTCAATAGCCTAAAATGAGACATAGCTGTTTAAACAAAAAATTGTATTTTTAAAAATAGCAGTTTTTTTCGAAAAGCTCTATAATATTTCAAAAATGTGAAAATGTGGTGAGATTGTTTTTTTTTAAGTTTTGAAAATCCGAGGTTCTTTACTGGATTCGTTCAGAGCTAGTAAAGCTCTGCTCGTCTTGTTACATAAAATAAAGGCATTTTGTAGCTGGTTATATAGTTATTTTGTAACTGCATATCTAACCCTTTTATTTTTTTCAGTTGGTTGTAAATATGTGGCTTCATAGAAGAAGTGAGGAACCATCTGTAACATCTACTCAGTGTTATTGGAAAGGCTCTAATTTATCAAAATGCGTAAATATTGATGTACACTTGGCTAGATTGTTAAAGAAACCTCTTCATCCACTACAGGAAAATAAATCAGTACTTTTATATTCTTAGTATTTGTATATATATTTTTTATTTGTAAATAAATTGTTTTTTACTTCATTTTTTATTAAAAGGTTAATAAATAAAATTTTCACAGATTTTTATATTTTTGTTTGTAAACAATAATTGAAGAGTTTTTTATTAACAATCACCAATGTTAATAATAATAACTTAAGTCAATATTATTCTTTCTCCTTTTTTAAAGCTACTATCAATAAAGGTATTACTTTAGCTTGACCTATGATCAATTTTTAAATTTTGTGATATATTTGGTTCGACAGAAAAAAAATTATAACCCTTTGACATTGGTTGTTTTTACTTAGATTTTCATAAAAAATAAACGGAACTGCAAACATGTTTTACTATCGTAATAACGAATAGCAACATTAAATTTTTTTTTTCACATTTATCACTGTTGTCATTTTCATAAAGGATTGATAAGAAGGCACACTTTCTGGTTTTTTGAAAAAGGTGGCAAGAATTGTGATATTTTTAAATTTATCACCAGTGATACCACATGTAGTTACCCGATTTATTGGAATATATAGACTTTGCTACCACATTCAACTGAACTTGGTTGTTTTTAATATTTATCACTGTGACAGGCGTTTTTGTCAAAATGTTTCATTTTAAACTGCTGTAAATAGGTGCCTTTGTTTTGGTAGTTTTAGTCCCAAAAAAATCTATGCATATACAGGTATTCATTCCTCTTTGATTTGTTCGAAAAGTTAAAATTTTATAAAAAATTACATTGGCTGTTTAAAAACTCATTATAATCCCTGAAATGTGATAATTAGGTAAATTAAATTTAAAAAAAAAAAAATTTATTAAATTAATATTTACTAGATGAAAACTAGTCCAATAATTACAAAATAGGTTCTTGTAAGTTAACAAGCAATTATGCAGATATTACTAAGTAAACGTACTTGCTTAAAATTCACACACGAATGTGGTTTTAACATGTTAAATTAACTAACCCTTCTTATAACTCTTTCCACATGTATTCTTAGAGATGCTATTCTTTTACTTAATTGTACATCTTCTGGAGATCTTTTTTCATTCTGTGATACACTAGGTGTGGCTTTACTAAAGTGCATCCCATGTTTTCAAGTAGCTGAATATTCTGAAACCCCTATCTGCCATTATATGGGATCCAGGAACCAGTTTGTTTAAATACCCACATTTTTCTATTATTTCTTTATCACTAGTTCTTCCACAAAATGATGAATAAATTGGGTATCTTCAAAACTTTCAGGAGATTCTGCATTTTCTTCCAGAAGGGTTTTTAGGTTATTCACCTAAGAATTTATAGTAGCCTCATTTTCAATTTCCTGAAGGGGACAATTAGCAGAAATTGCTGCTACATCTTGATAATCCGGTGTATTTTTATTAAAAAGTTTACGAGAAACATCGCTAGTAGAAGGTTGATTTTCTTCTTTCCAAATTTCTAGGAACACTAATAAATATTTTTGAAGATGAATGTGAATCATTATCACATTCTGGAACAAAACACTTTTTCGTAGTCATAATATTTATAAAAAGTACAAAATTAAACACTTAAATTCCAAATAAATTCTTGATCGAGACACTATGATGACAGATGCCATACACAGTGCTGCCATTTTGCCATTTTCTGAATTATTAAGTGACTTTTAAAACAATGAAACTTTAAATATGGTAAAAGTTTAAACAGAAATAATACTTTCAAAAAACATTTGATATTATATATTTAAAAGATATTTGTTTAACGATGTTTTAGAAGTCTAAAAGTAAGAAGGAGTACACAAACGAACGTACATCACTTCTCGTAAACCTTCTAGCCGGCAACGTTGTGCGCTAGCTCCTATTGGTCTATTCCCGGTGACGTCATAAATTTTAAAAAAATTCATAACTCCAGCAAATGAATAGATAAAAAAAAAAAAAAAATAAAAAAAATGTAGTTTTATTTTTAACTCTACTATTCATAAAAAAAATTTCAAAATTTTTGAACATGCCCCATTGAGACCATTCCACCTTGAACGTATATATACGGCGGCTGGGACTACAGACCCACTTTTTAAAAAACATATATATGCGGCGTTGGGACAGAAAGGGTTAAGTAATTATATCTACTTTTCAATTCCGTATCGTAAGGTTTTTTTATTATAGCTTTATATAACCTATTTTTTTCGTCAATTGTTTTTGACAAAAAGTGATAGGTAATAATTTTTTTTTGCCACAATGTCGGGTTGTATAGAAAAAGTTAGTATTCAATATCATCTAGACAAAAACTAAAAACATGTTTAAATGACTATATTAAATCAAAAATGACCATTTTTTAACAGAGATATATTTATTTGTATTATGAAAATAATGTTTATGATATCAACAAAATTATGTTAGGTATATGTAACAATTTGTAAAGATAACGCTTGTATAATGATAATTTTAATATTTAAAGGTTGTATATAAGGGCTTGAAGATATCACAGTTCGAAATTTCTTTTATTGACCGTAATGCTTTTTCTTTGAAAAAGAAGCATTAGTTCCTGTTTTTCAGTTAAGCTCCATAAATCAATTCATATTTTAATCTGAACGGTACTCAAGCGCAGTAAAGTTGCAACAACAATATAATGAACTTTTAAAATGAAATTCAATTTTTATTTAAAATTAAATAAGTTAGCTAGATTTTTTGACCGTATGAAGTTATTAAAGTTATAAATAATTACGTTACAAAGATTCATATGGGAATTTTCAATTTCTATTGATGTAATAATTACTCATCTGCGTTTTACAATATCAATGTATTGTTTGGCCTTTATAGTAAAACTACTAATTCGAATCAGAATCTAGATATTATTATTATTTGTGAACTTAAAAACGTGATCCACTGTCAAAATGTTTGATATAATAATTATATATCATCAATTGCCACTGTGACTGGTAAAATAAAATTTAAAAAACTTATTTTAATAATAAGACATTAATCATATTTTAAATGGATCGCTGACCATTTTTTAGAAATAAATAAACTGTAAGTCTTAAATTAATAAACATATTTCATATAATTTAAGATTTTTTGCGTTATGTTATAAAAAATTAAACAAAATTTCTCATCATTTATTTGGTATTCTATTCCATACTTCCATGTCCCTAATAGCTCTGCTGTAAACTAGTTCTGGTATGGCATATTGCATATAAAAATTTTGAATTTTCCTTTGCAGTTTTTCTTTTCAAAAACTGTCATTATGAGGAATGTTCTCCACTTTTGTTCCTCGAGGAGTCCAAACGAACAAAATACAAAACTCCATTTGTGTAATGTGCAGCTAGCCCTGAATTTGAAAATACCAATTGTGGTTCTCTTTAATGGTATTGTCCTTTTCCCAAAAAGTTATTTTTCTACTGCATATTCCTTCTCCTGCAATCATCACTCTAGCTTCATATAAACATTTTAACTCTATCATAGTTTTGTTTTTTGTTTTAAACTCCATCGGGACTGACAGCAACATAATCAAATTCGGAATCAATAAAAGTCCACATTTAAAAACTTTTTCTTGTAAATAAATTTCCAAATCTTATTTTGCTCTGGATTTATTGTCCATGCCATATTGGGTGGCTTTAGCAAAAAATAAAAGATTTTATGAGATTTTTTAAAGAAGACGTTTCGTTTTTTTTTTTAAAAATATCTTTAAATTTTGAAGTAGTGACACGTTTTCGTCTTTCGTTGTGCCACAATGAAATCAGCTTGATCTCGTGTCACATTCATTTTTTTCTCGTCTATAGACATTGGCAAACATTTTAGAAAATCTTCTTTTATAAAGCGTATCAAAGTGCGCGACAAATCACAGCCACGCGCAAAAGCAAGAAAAATGATTTTCTAGTTCGAAAGAATATACAGGGTGTTAGTAAATAAGTGCTACAAACTTCAGGGGGTGGTTCTGCATGAAAAAATAATGACAATTTGCTATATAAACGTATGTCTGAAAGTGCTTCGTTTTCCGAATACGGGGTGTTAAAGATTTTCTTAAAAACTGACGATTTGTTTATTGCTCTGAAACCGGTCAAGATATGCAAATGAAATTTGGTGGATTTTAAGAGGTAGTTATTCCGCATTTTTTAACATGCA
The DNA here is from genome assembly GCA_927349885.1 of Psylliodes chrysocephalus. NCBI lineage: Eukaryota > Metazoa > Arthropoda > Insecta > Coleoptera > Chrysomelidae > Psylliodes > Psylliodes chrysocephalus. The sequence goes on along the minus strand of OV651818.1, from coordinate 12,497,546 downwards.
ATTAAGAATTTTATGTTCATCATTGGCGTGCATACAGGTAATGATCTCAATTCATTTAAAGAAAAAAATGGTACGCCATTGAGATATTTTAAATTAAAAATCATTTTTGAATTCCTCATTAAATTTGTCACAAAAAATATCTCTGGTCTTTTTTTCGTGTGGGGTGCCGTTTTTATGCAAAAAAATAAAATATCAACGCGTATTTTCCATTTCTTTAATACATTATTATCTAATAGCGATGCTAGTACTAGTAGGCTATTGCAACATTCTGTTAAATACGAATAGTTTAACGAAATGTCAAATTAGCGTTTCTTCATTATTAAGCTTTTAGTTTGGTATAACATTGATGTTAATAAGTAATTAACTTTTCTTTTATCGAAAACAATGGAAAATTATACAAACGTGGAATTGTCAGACATGCATTTCGTCTATGGTCGAAGTAATGGAAATGGTCGGCAAGCTCGACCATTGTATGCTGAGTTGTATCCAGGACGTAGGGTACCCCATCACACAATATTTGTTCGCCTTCACCAACGTTTGCGCGAAAATGGTACATTTAAGAAACAAACGGCTGACTGCGGGCGCCCTCGAGAAGTACGAACTGTGCAACTAGAAGAAGCAGTTCTCGAGTTAATTGCGGAGTCACCGGAAACAAGTACTCGAAAAATTGCCAACATATTAAATGTAAGCAACTTCACTGTATTTAGAATTCTTAAAGAACAGCAGTTGTATCCGTTTCATATTCAACGTGTGCAAGCTCTACTACCTAGAGACTTTCTTCCGCGCCTATTTTTTTTCCAATGGATTCTTCATCAAATCGCTCAAATTCCTAATTTTTTAAATAGAGTTTTGTTTACTGACAAAGCTAATTTTGGTCGAGAGTCTATACGAAATTTCGATTACAATCACTTATGGGCTGAGGAAAATCCACATGGAATCTTTGAAGCTCATTTTCAGCATCAGTTTTCGGTAAATGTATGGATTGATGATCATTTAATCGGTCCATATTTCCTCCCACAACGACTATCAGGCGACTCTTACCTTAATTTCCTACAGGAAAAGTTACCTGTTCTTCTTGAAGAAATTCCTCTACAGCTGAGACAACACTTATGGTTCATGCATGATGGTGCACCAGCCCATTTTAGCATTGATGTACGAAATCACTTAGATGCAGTATATGCAAATCGTTAGATAGGTAGGGGAGGTACGGAACATGCTCGATCGTCGGATTTAAATCCTCTGGATTTTTGCATTTGGGGTTTTCTTAAGTCACTAGTTTATTCCACTCCCGTCGAAAATGTCGGAGACCTGAGGAACCGAATTATAGCCCGCTGTGAGACAATAAGAAATACACCAGGACAATTTGCGCGAATACGACAATCAATGCGGCGAAGAGTTGAATCTTGTCTCACGTCTGAGGGAGGTCATTTTCAGCATTTTTTGTAGCTTTGCACCTATTTAAAATTTTATTAGTGTTATTTTCTGTTATTGTTCTTGTTTGCACCGAATTAATTTTAATTTTAATACATGCTGCGCCATCTCTCACATTGACTATCAAGTTCCAACTCCGCGAGTACCTTGAGGGATGTGACGATATGGGGTGCGAAGTGCGACCAAGAAAAGAGTCGAGAAACTTATCTCGAACGCGACGAAAGCGAAATCCCGGTGCCAGTCTGCACCACTTTATTATTTTTAATAAATCTATAGTTCAAAGTAATTTCTAGTGTTTAATTTAAAAGGGATCAAAATCCCCAAAATTCGAAAAATAGATTCGGTTTTCATCGAATCAACAGTTCTAGTTTAATGTTATTGAATACAATAACAATATCTAATAAGATAGTTCTTGATAATGTATTAAAGAAATGGAAAATACGCGTTAAGATAATTTATTTTTTTGCATAAAAACGGCGCCCCACACGAAAAAAAGGCCATAGATATTTTTTGTGACAAATTTAATGAAGAATTCAAAAATGATTTTTAATTTGAAATATTTCAGTGTCGTACCATTTTTTTCTTTAAATCAATTGAGATCATTACCTGTATGCACGCCAATGATGAACATAAAATTCTTAATTGCATGTTAAAAAATGCGGAATAACTACCTCTTGAAATCCACCAAATTTCATTTGCATATCTTGACCGATTTCAGAGCAATAAACAAATCGTCAGTTTTTAAGAAAAACTTTAACACCCCGTATTCCGAAAACGAAGCATTTTCAGACATACGTTTATATAGCAAACTGTCATTATTTTTTCATGCTGAATCACCCCCTGAAGTTTGTCGCACTTATTTACTAACACCCTGTATATTACTTTAACAGATTAAAGAGCTAATTATTCTTAACTCAAAGATGTATTCATTAAAAAAAAAACTCCCGTGCAATATAACATTTATAATTCACATCTCACTGTATACCTTTAATTTAAAATATATTGTTTTAATAAATAAATATTCAAATTAATTTAAAATAATTGAGCGAAATTACTGTATATAAAAAATAACAAATTGTACAGACATAAAACTAAATAAATTCAAATCACTTGCACACTGTTTACACCTGTAAATAGTAGAACAGGATATACATTTTGTTGGTGTCACCTTCTAGACCAGCCATACTTAACCTGCGGCTCTCCAAGCTGTTTTTGTACGGCCCTCCAAGCTTTTTCTGCGGCCCTCCAAGCTTTTTTGTGGTGCAGCCCAAACACGATTATTAGTAATTGAAACGGTCGACCTATTATAGTCCTGTCTTTGCGACTTTTCAAAGCTTATTAACACAACTAAAACAACATGAGGGCCTTTTTTTAGAACATATTGTGGCCCGTGTAGCCTAGCAAACAGATTTATGTGGCCCGAAAGAAAAAAAGGTTGAGTACAGCTGATCTGGAGGGAAGTTAGTATCTAGGATTTTTGCGTGAAAAAATAAAACAAGGAAATACAAATAAAGGGTCATACATTATTAAAATATTTTATCTAGGACTGATTTAGTGTCATTATCTTACTTTTTTTTGAGATGAGGTTAATTTTTGACTTGTAAATACAAACCTATAACTTTGTCCGCATTGCTCGCATACGAAGGGCTTCTCCAAGGAGCTAATGGATCCGATGTGCTGCAAAGCGGTGTGCTGCTCCAGCAGCCACAGCGAAGGAAAGGCGGCCATACACGAAGAACAGCGAAACATTTCGTCGCCCAGGAGGGCGCTGTGCATCAACCCGACTTCCAGGAGCGACGTCGGTAAAGTGGGGAACGGTAGAGCGAAAGGGGTGGAGGATCTGCTGCTCTGGGTGCTGGAGGGACGATCTGGGACGGGGGAACCGATGCAACGGTCGGTTTCCATTGAACTCTGCAAAAATTAAATTATACTTATGAGCTTGCTTTGTAGATTTAAACAATAAGTAGAGCAGGCATAGAAATCGGATAGGCTTTTCGCAGTTCTCCCACTTCATACACAGTATTTGGAAGTTTTTTCGCGAAGCTAACCGAAGCACAGTTTATAGCTAAAGAATCAGTTCGTTTACTCTGCATCGGCACTTTTGATCTTAGTGTTCCAGTTTATACATTGGGCAACTCGGATTTGTATTCATGGCGCATACAGAATCAAATTATATAATGCTTAATAAAAATTTATATACCTACACTACTTAAACAAATATGATTAGGTCCCCTGAATTTTTGGTTTTTGGTTAAAATTCAAAACGAGTTTTTAAGAGTAAACTTTTCGACGTTGAACTAATATTCGAATGCACTAAAAAGTAAAAAGATTTGTGACCTTTTGATTCATAAAGCTTTTGCAAAAGAATACCTTGTTATTGTTTAAACAGAAATAATTACTAATAAAATAGCAGATTAATTCAGTCACCAATTTATATTTTTTAAGCAAGCGAAAGCTTGTTTTATGTTTGACCTTTTTTTTTTATTTTTCATCTAAAATCTCTACAAGAAAATTTTTATGAAAATTCCACACCTGTAATTTTGAACCAATCAAAATACGTGTTTTTGACAGATCACCATGGCAACGGAGGTATTTTAGTGGAAATTTTTTTCTCGTGGGGTACCCAACAGCGAATTATACTGGAAATTTTTTGACGTTTACAATAACAGACCATTTTTGACAGACTGGTTTTTATTTGTTCACATAATAGGTTTAGTTTTGATACATTTTAGTTACAATGCTAAGGTGTTTTCTATATTCTTCGGCCACTTCTTTTCTTCTTAATGGCGAAAATGCAGGACTTTGGATGCTTTGAATTATGTGTCTATGTCTAATAAAATATATATAATATTTAGACACTAATTTATTCACCTTTTTCCCATTCAGCACTTTGAATTTTGCGTAGTTTAGGTGCAAATATTCGTGGACAATTCGGAACAAATTTTCGTTTTTCAAGTTGGAGCCACAATCCTCTATTAATCCGAGTAAGTAAGTCATGGTGCAATGATTGATCATTACATCAGACAATTTCACGCATATTTTGCATAGCGTATGATTTTCAAATCGATTCATTTTTAAACAAATAGGTAATTTTGTTGGTTTTACTTGCTGTGCAATATTCTTTATCGCAACAAAACGCGAGTTATTTAATGTTTTGAACCGTCAAAATACAATGATCACAGCCTCCTACGATTGATGCTTGCTGACGCTGGTTATGAATTTCATACCATTTTAAAGCGCTCATAACGCATGTTAATAAAAACGCAGAAAAACAATTTTCTACCACTTGTAGTTATTCAAAACTTACGTAAAATTAAAGAATATACTATTTTCTATTTTCAAATGGTATTCCCATGCAACTACAATGAGTAGAAATAAGCAATTTGAAGGCCTAAATAATTGCAGCGAAACATTTTTTTACGTCGGGCCGCTTGACAACTTCAAAACTGAAATTATATTCGAGGTTAGGGTCTCACTTAGTTACCATGACAACTCAAAAATCAAGGCGACAACACCTTTTATGTTTCACTGGTGACTTGGAGAAAATAATTTGCATTGTTGAGAAACGAAAAATAAATTTTAAAAATATTTAATTTTCAACCATAATTCGGCGTGGAATTTTCTTACCGAATACCACGCGAGGTCAAATTAATATCAGGAAATTTTTTGACCTCTAGTGGTATTACTAGTGAAAACATATTCATATATTTTTTATTCCATACAATATAATCAAAAACTTGATTATATGGGACTGACTAAATGTCACCAAAATATCAAAAATTTCGTATGGTATTTTTTTGGCCTAAGATACAAAACAATGTATAATATGGTTATAAGTACGGCAACGTAACATTTGCCATAGTGGACAGTCAGCTGTCAGTAGTTCGATCCAGGTTGTATGTTGTTCATGTTTCATCTAGAATTTGTAGTTAACGTATTTTAATAAATACTTAAAATGCACACTAGTGCCTTATTTAAAAGCTTGCTGCTCCACGGCAAATAATAATAATAACCGTCCCTTTCCCCGCACAAGCTCAGCTTTTGGGGTTAAAATTTACTCGTAAGGGGGTGAAGTAGGGAGAGTATTAATATTATTATTATTATACCTTTTACATGGTGTCAGGTGTGAATAAATTACCTAGTAGTACTACAAAGCGAGATAATGGAAAACTATTTTTGACCGCCAGATCCCCTAGCTTTGGATGGCAATATGGCCGAATATTGGCGTAGGTTTCAACAAAAATTTGAAGTTTTCATGACGGCTACACCTGAACAGCAAACCAGAGGAAAAAAGATAGCAGTACTACTTAATTTAGTAGGAGATGAAGTTCGATCTACCGGCTAGTGGAAAAATACTCCAAGCCGTGTTGAATAAATTGGAGCTATACTGTGCGGTTGGGGGAAAATATATAGAATTACAAAATATCGAAACGACACATTTTCGAAAACGAAATATAGACATCACAAAATATCGAAAACACAAAAAATCGGCAACAAGTAATATCGCCAGTACATAATATCGAAAACAAGAAATGTCGAGATAATATAACATCGAAACTACAATTTATCGAAACTACTTAATATCGATGTACAAAATAACGACACAGCATAATGCCGAATAAATAAAATATCGACATTACATAATTTAGATTATGTAAATATATCGAAAAATCTGTTTCAAAGCCAAAAACATCAATTTTCCTGTAACGCCTAGTAATAAATAACTCTCTTTAATGAATTAAATATAATGTACTTAATGCAAAATAACAAATTACCGAAATTACAAAATATCGAAAGTGCAAACTAGTACCTACATCAAAGAATACCATTCTGTGCCTACATAACAAAATTTCGTTTGTTGTCAACAACAATCATTAAACAAAATTTCTGTTTGTTTGATTTGTTTGACTGACATTTGGAAATAATCAAAAAGTGGGTGTGTTGTGCACAAAGAGGTTAAAAATGGAAAAAGACTGCGATTTTGAATACTTAGAGAGCAATAAAGGCGGAAAAATATTATATTCCAATGGATATTACTATACCAAAGAAAAATCTGTGAGTACAAAAATATATTGGAAATGCCAGAATTGGACTAGCTTTTGCAGAGGCAGAGGTACACTAGTTTCAAACACCTTTTCACGGACCGCTGATCACAATCACGAAGGAAATCCTGTTAAAGTTGAGGTCAAGAAAAAAATGAGTCAAATAAAGGAAAAAGCACTAGCCAGCAATGATGCTCCTCAAGTTATTGTCTCAAGTGTAATGTCAGATGTAAGTGGCGAGGCTAGTACTTCGTGTCCGTCGATAAGTAGTATCAGGAGAACTATCAGTCACATTCGAAAAAAAAAGTATTCCCACTACTCAATCCCAAAGGATCTGGAAGATTTAGTTATCCCCCAAAAATACCGAAAAACTGGGAAAAACGAGGAATTTATATTATATGACAGTAATGACAAACAGAGAGTAATTATTATGGGAACAAAACAAAATCTAAATTTTTTAGAACGAAGTACTAAATGGTATATTGACGGAACTTTTAAAACTGTATCAACAAAGTATGCAAGAACTTCAAATTAACCAACAGTTAACTGGCTGCGAAAAATCACTCAAGAAGAAAAAATATAACGACAAAAATAAAAGACTTGCTACTGTGGTTCAATCATTTGCTCGAGATAAATGTACAGATACATACTTGTTAGATTATTTGAAAGCTATTACCCTTACTCTGTAACGACATTAATTGAATAATTTGTTATTTGATATTTAAGCACTTTTTTTCATCTCGATGTTATCTAGTGTAGTGTACTCCATCTTTTTGGTATTTATGTACTGATATTTTGTGTTTCCGATGTTTATGTTGTATCGTGGTTGTTGTTGACAATAAACGAAATTTTGTAATTTCGACGTTTTGTACTTTCGACATTTTGTTGTTTCGATAATTAGTTATGCTGCATTTCGTATTTTCGATATTATAGAGTGTCGATATTATGTGTTATCCTTTAAATGTAGTTTCGATATTATGTATTTTCGAGATTTGGTGATTTCGATATTTTGTAATATCGATGTTTTGTAGTTTTTTCAACATTATGTACTTTCGATATTTTGTTCATCGATATTTTGTAATTCGATATATTTTCCCCCAACCATACTGTGCGCCTAAGAAAAACGTAATTTTTGAGCGAATTTAATAGCATAATTCAAAAGGACAGCTTTAAAAATGGTTCTACAGAAGATGTCAGCCAGAAAGAATGATCAGAGACCGCATTGTGATGGGAGTGTACGAGGAGGAAAATACACAGGAAAGATTGCTAAGAGAACCTACCTTAACTCTAGATAAGGCCGTAACATTCTGTCGAACCGTTGAAGAAAGTAAAAGCCAGCCAGCTGGAATAAGTGCTGTGAAGACATCGAGTAAGAACTGTATATATTGTGGATACAGACATAGGGATAACAGGTGTCCAGCATACAGTGCTTTTCAGATAAAAGTATCCACCTTAAGTAACTTTTGAAGGACTGATTATTACAAAAAACAAAAAAATACGTCAATTAATATTCGAAGGGGAAGATATCGTGCCATATTTAAGTTTGCTAAAAAAGTCACCCTTTCACCCCTACTATCATCCCTTCAATTTTTTTAAATGGCTTGCCCCATTTTTTTATCCATTTTTGGATTGCTCTCGTTTAACTGATTTCAAAAATGTATAAAACATGGGGATTAAAGTAATTAGTTTACGATCTACAGAATTTTAAATTAAAATAAAATTGAATTGTGCAAAACTTTTATTTTAATGATTTTGTCACAAGCGTTTCCAATGACAAAACGAATATTTCATTTTCAAAATTTATTATAAAAATTGTTCAAAATGTCCACCATTTACTTCCACACAATGGTATAACCTAGATTGAAAAGCCTACGAGACATTACCGAACACGTGTGCATTTAAATGTGGGCATTCATACTCTATTCTTTGTCGTAAATCTTCTAAAGATTCTGGTTGGGTAGCATAAATTTTTGTTTTTAAATAACCCCATAAAAAGAAGTCTAGAGGTGATAAATCCGGTGATCTAGGTGGCCACTCCATCATCGAGCCTCTTCTACCTATCCAACGATTGGGGAAAGTTTCATTTAAAAATTGTCGTACTGGCAAAGCAAAATGTGGAGGCGCTCCATCCTGTTGAAAGACAAGCAAATCTTCAGAAAGATTATGATCATTTTCTATTATTGTTGTAATACGTGGATCAATTACTTCTCTCAATAACTCAAGATATGACTCTCCATTTAAGTTTCCGTCTAAAAAGAAAGGTCCGACTATGTGGTCACCTAGGATACCACACCATACATTTAACTTTTGAGGATTCTGTGTGTGGTATTCACGCACAACATGTGGATCACTCTCAGCCCAATATCTGCAATTATGTCTATTAACTAAACCATTAACTGAAAATGTGCATTCATCCGAAAAACAAAGGTTGTGCAACAAATGTGGATTGTCAGTCAAGCGCTGACTCAATAGTTCACAAAATTCAAGACGACGATCAAAATCATCTTCATACAACTCTTGAACCAATTTAATTTTGTATGGATGGTACTTATGCTTGTGTAATATTCGATAAACTGTGGAAGATGAAACATCTACTTCTCTGCTTATTGTTGTCAGTGACTGTGCTTGTTGATTTTCAAGACTTACTTGTCCTAAAACTGCGACTTCAATTGCTTCGTTATTTACGAGTTCCAGTCGGTTATGTTTTTTATTGCCAACTGACCCGGTTGATGTAAATTTATGCATAAGATCAATTACATACTTATGAGTTGCATGACCTCCTTGGTGTGTTTCGTTGAAAATTCTAGCAGCAGCTCGTGCAGAACTGTTATTTTTGTAGTATAAACCTACAAGTTTAATTCTTTCTTGTAAACTGTAAACCATTTTCAAATCAAATAAATAACCTCAACAAATCAATGTGCACATGTATCAAAATACACTATAAAAGTAATTTAAATTCATTTTTCAAATCTCCAATACCTTTACCATGTATCATAAAAAACTTCAACAAGTTTTTAGCGGTACGATTAAGGTATAATGTATTCTAAATCCAATTTTGCTGCAGTCAGTAAGGTGAGATGTAAAAATTTGTCACTCAAATAATGGAACCCTGTAGATCATAAACTAATTATTTTAAACCCCATGTTTTATACATTTTTGAAATCAGTTAAACGAGAACAATCCAAAAATTAATAAAAAAAATGGGGGAAGCCATTTAAAAAAATTGAAGGGATGATAGTAGGGGTGAAAGGGTGACTTTTTCAGCAAACTTAAATATGGCACGATATCTCCCCCTTCGAATATTAATTGACGTATTTTTTTGTTTTTTGTAATAATCAGTCCTTCAAAAGTTACTTAAGGTGGATACTTTTATCTGAAAAGCACTGTATATAAAAACATGTGCAAGTGCCAGGGAAAAAATCACTTTGCTAGTGTATGCAGAAATGAAACAAAACAGAAAAAAAACGAAAGTGAGCTTAAGAAGAAAGTGCATGTACTAAATATGAAGGAAGTGACAGTGATAGTGAAAACGAGTTTTATGTGGACTCTGTATCCCAGGTAGTAGGGTCAGTATACAGAAAGTGTTTAGAAAAATGCTAGATAGAAAAGGTATTTATAGATTATGATTATGTTGATTTTAAACTTGACACTGGTGCAGAAATAAGTATTTTGCCTTGCACATTGTAAAGTCCCTTAAATCTAGTGTTACCTTCAAAAAGTCTAACATGTCTCTTGTGTCATATGGCAGTTCCAAATTTAGAATCAATATAGTAGGTGAGGTTGTTTTGATGTGTAAAAGTAATATTTCAAAAAAAATTTGATTGCAGTTGTTGAAGCAAGAGATCAATTACCATTATTAGGCCTCCAAGACTGTATTCGTCTAAATTTGGTTAAAAGAGTCGATCATGTAAAACTTAAACAAATGAATAGTGTTAATGATGTTATAAATGAATTTCCAAGCATTTTCGAGGGTCTGGGGAAATTTCCTAGTACACATCACATCACTTTAAGAGAAGGAGCTATGCCTAGAATCACTCCTATTCGTCGTGTTCCTAGAATTTTGCATGACCGTTTAAAAAACTAATTAGATGATCTAGAAATGAAAAACATAATAAAGAAAATTGATAAACCAACTCAATGGCTAAATGCGTTGGTTATTGTTGAAAAAAGTAATGGTGATTTACGTTTGTGTTTAGATCCTAAGCATTTAAATGAATCCCTAGAGAGCATTTTTTGATACAATCATTAGAGAAATTTCAGCGAAATTATCGGGTAAACAATTTTTTACTATTCTTGACATGCGTGATGGGTACTGCCGGTACTGGCAAATAGAACTTGACCCTGAAAGTGCTGAGAAATGTACTTGAGAAATGGACACACCATTTGGGAGATACCAATTTTTGAGAATGCCATTTGGCATATCTTCAGCGCCAGAAGTTTTTCAAAGGAAAAACTATGAAATTTTAGGGGATATCGAGGGTATAGAATTATATTTTGATGACTTAATTGTAACTGGTAGTTCAGAAGCTGAATAATAATCTTAGACTGGTTCTGGAAAGGGCGGTGAAATATAATTTAAAATTTAACAAGTCAAAAATTCAATTAAAAAAAGATCATGTTAAATTCTTGGGTCAAATATTTTCAAAAAAAGAAATTGAGCCTAATCAAAATTATGTTAATGCCATAGCAAACATGCCAAATCCGCAATTAAAAAAAGATATACTGCGTTTCTTGGGCATGGTTAAATATGTAGGGAAGTTTATTCCAAACTTGTCAAGTGTGTCTGTTCCATTGAGAAAGCTAACATAGTCTGGTTCACAAGTGCTATTTCCCTCGAAACCTGTCCTCCAGCACCGAAAATTATGATTTTGGGCTCATTCGATTCGGAATGGCATCTAGAACATTCTATCAAAATTCCAAGAGGGGCTGAAAAAAAATTCAAAAGTTATAAACAATAAAGTAAAATAAAAAATAAGGGTTTGGTTTTTTGAAATATTTCAAAAACTATTTGAGATAATCGAAATTTGAAAAAAGATCCTTAAAGAGCAGGAAATTTCCTAAAAAAAAGTCCTACCTCCCGGAACTGTACCAATAACCCTTATAATTTTAATTAAGCGGCGAAAATAACGGTAAAAACGCGTGGTTCGGCTGCCGCGCGCATCGCCCCAATCTGACACATGAACTAAAAAAATTATTTTAACTGATTAAATATTAATATTAAGGAATAAAAAAATTTGGGTACTAAGTAGACATATGAATAAACAATAATACGTAAACAAAAAATTTTTATCACTATTTTTTTATTAATTATGCTTTTGTTAATTAGTTAATTTTTACCATTTTAATGTTAACATAAAAACGCTGATTATTTCAAAACAAGAAATCTAGAATTTTTTTGAGCTATTGTTAGAAGGGTTTAGAAGAGATCCCCGTTGGAACAATTCAAAAATTTTGATTTTTCACTTTTTTATTAACAATCAAAGGCATTAAAAAATTATTTATGTAAATAAAGCCATTAGGAATTTTTTTTCCAATTATTATTAATATTTTGTTTTCTTATTGATAAAAGCCATATAACAATATCTTTATTTTTTATTTTTAACTAACATTATTTAAATAATTGTTATAAACAAATGCATTGTTTATTATATGTTTGAAAACTTTTTCTTTGGAATTTTATCCTTGATGAAAATAATGATTTTTAAAAAAATTTATAAAAAAGTGAAAAATCAAAATTTTTGAATTTTTCTAACAGGGATCTCTTCTAAGCCCTTTTAACAATAGCTCAAAAAAATCAAAAAAATTCTAGATTTCTTGTTTTGAAATAATCAGCGTTTTTATGTTAACATTAAAATGGTAAAAATTAACTAATTTACAAAAGCATAATTAATAAAAAAATAGTGATAAAAATTTTTTGTTTATGGATTATTGTTTATTCATATGTCTACTTAGTACCCAATTTTTTTTATTCCTTAATATTAATATTTAATCAGTTAAAATAATTTTTTTAGTTCATGTGTCAGATTGGGGCGATGCGCGCGGCAGCCGAACCACGCGTTTTTACCGTTATTTTCGCCGCTTAATTAAAATTATAAGGGTTATTGGTACAGTTTCGGGAGGTAGGATTTTTTTTTAGGAAATTTCCTGCTCTTTAAGGATCTTTTTTAAAATTTCGATTATCTCAAATAGTTTTTGAAATATTTAAAAAAAAACCAAACCCTTATTTTTTATTTTACTTTATTGTTTATAACTTTTGCATTTTTTTCAGCCCCTCTTGGAATTTTGATAGAATGTTCCAGATGCCATTCCGAATCGAATGAGCCCTTAAAGAGTATTTTTAAAAAAATGTACAATCGGTCTCACCTAGAATTCAAAGAATGAGGCTTAAACTCTTGAATTACAAAATTAATGTGTGCTATAGACCTGGGAAGTACATATATATTTCAGATACCCTTTCCAGAGCATATCTAAATGAAAAAGGTTTGAAATCTAATTCAAAAATAGATTTTGATGTCCATGCTATAACTAGCTATCTACCAGTCTCTGAAAACCAAAAAAATTAAATTAAACAAATAATTGAAAAAGATAGTCAGCTAAAACTGGTAACTGATTTTATAACCAAAAATCCCAGATGGTGTGAAAATATATGCAAAACTTCAAGATAAGCTGTATATTAGTGATGGATTATTATTTTTGGAAAATAAACTTGTAATACCGTTACCACTAAGAAGTGAAATGCCTTAATTTCTGCATGAAGCCCATCTAGGAATGGAAAAGACAAAAATACGTGCTAGAAAAATTTTCTACTGGCCTGGACAGTGGATATAGAAAAGCATATAAAAAGCTGTAAAATATGTGAAAATTTTTCTCGGAAAAATCCTAAAGAAAGGCTTATGCCTTATCCATTGCCTAGTAGATCATGGGAATGCATTGGAAGTGACATATTCACATATGGTAATAAATGCTATGTAATTATGTTTGATGCATATTCAAACTGGCTAGAGATACTACCAATCACTGATAAAAGTGTCAACTCGGTAATAAAACAATTTAAACCTGTGTTTTCAAGATTCGGTCCCCTAGAGGTTATGATATGTGATAATGAACCTATCAATAGTGAAAGTTTTAAACAATTTTCAAGTGACTGCAAATTTAGTCTTACGTTTAAACGCCCAAATTTTCCGCGTTCCAATGGATTGGCGGAAAAAGCTGTCTCAATTACAAAAAATCTATTAAAGAAAGCTGGAAAAGATATTGAAATATCCTTATTAAATTATTGAAACTCACCGTTAAGAGGTATGGATTATTCCCCCTCGCAGTTACTTAATAGTAGAATATGCAAAACTAAACTTCCTACATCAAATGAGTTATTACAGCCCCAATTGTGTAAAGATGTAAAAGAAAGGTTAAAGGCAAAACGTTCATTGAATTTAAAATATGATAAAAGTAATAAATGTCTTAAACCGTTGGAAAAAGGGTCAAATGTCACCATATATAATCATGTCAATAAAATTTGGGACTCTGGTAAGATCCTTAAAAGCAATGTTGCTCCTAGGTCATAACTTGTTCAATATAGTCAAAATAATGTTGTCAGAAGAAACAGGTATGATATAAAGCCTTCTGAAAATGAATTCTCAACAAAAACTGACCTAAGTAATGACATTGTTGTAACATCAGCTGAACCTATACCTAACAATACAACGTCACAACTACAGTCGGATAGTCATAGCAAAGTAACTATGTCAGATTCTCAACCAGTTGAACCTGAACCTTCTGCCTCTAGCCCACCACCTCATCAATCAAAAAATAAGTATGTTCTGACTACACGTTCAGGCCCTGTAGTTAATAAACCTATGAAACTTAACTTGTAAGATGTATAAGATGTATATTAATTTAATAATGTATAATAACGTAACATTAGTCATAGTGGACAGTGAGCTGTCAGTTGTCAGTAGTTCGATCCATGTTATAAGTTATTCATGTTTTTTATCAAGAAGTTGTAGTTAACGTATTTTAATAAATACTTAAAATACACACTAGTGCCTTATTTAAAAGCTTGCTGGTATACCGTTTACAATTCACTGTAAATTTTCTAGAAAATAAAATCAATCGGTCAAAATAACCATTTCTTGATTACAAAATCAGAGACTATTTCAAGATTCCTGAAATAAATAGCTGTGTGTATAGGTGAATATCAACCCAGGAAGCAAGCAACTGTCAAATTGAAATTAACTTTGGGAAATGTTTGGATGAATTTAAATAAAAATACGAATTCGTACTCATTTAATAAATAAAAAAAAATCTTGCATTAAAATAATTAAATATAAAATTAAACAATTTTATACATGTTTAAGAATTGTTAGTTTTAAATTAGGTTTATTTTTTTTTGTTTGAAGATTTAATCTTGATTTAAAAATTTGAGAGTATAGTAAATCCTTACTCTAACAAATAATGATACAACATAATCAATTGGGAAATCCGGACTAGGAATAATAAAATATCTTTTTGAAAGATATTCCTTAAGACTTCAGTGTTACGAATATTGTCCTTTTTTCGACACTTCGAAGGTTTAATACAATATATAACATTAACCGCCTATATTCAAACAGTAGTCTTCTGCGCATCCTGAATTTGTATCCCTGGAGTGGATCTTATTTTGGAACATCCAATTGGTCCGAGTAAGCTAACTGATTCTTTATCTACAAACTGTGACCTAAGTGAACGAAACAATGTCGTAGAATTTTGAAAGAGTAAAACCAAATTTGGTAGATTTTCACACTTTTATTTTAAAAATAAAAATTTTTAAACAAACACTAACATGACATATGTTTCGAAGTACAACTTCTTTTTCAAATGTGACTATTTACAATTCGGTATCCAATATATATACAAAATAATTTAACAAAACAAAGTACTTAAGAAAACATCAATAACATTACAAAATAAACTAACTATTTAAAGTAAATAAGGGTACTTAGGTAATTATAATATCCATCAAATAACAATAAGATAGCCCATTACCGGGATTATCTCACAGAAAACTGGGAAAGAGGTTTAATAAGGGTGAATTATTAATATCTAATTGATCATTTAGTAAGTTATCTGAATTTTTAAATCTATTTATTTCAAGTGTTTCTACATATAGAAACACTTGAAATAAATAGATTTAAAAATTCAGATAACTTACTAAATGATCAATTAGATATTAATAATTCACCCTTATTAAACCTCTTTCCCAGTTTTCTGTGAGATAATCCCGGTAATGGGCTATCTTATTGTTATTTGATGGATATTATAATTACCTAAGTACCCTTATTTACTTTAAATAGTTAGTTTATTTTGTAATGTTATTGATGTTTTCTTAAGTACTTTGTTTTGTTAAATTATTTTGTATATATATTGGATACCGAATTGTAAATAGTCACATTTGAAAAAGAAGTTGTACTTCGAAACATATGTCATGTTAGTGTTTGTTTAAAAATTTTTATTTTTAAAATAAAAGTGTGAAAATCTACCAAATTTGGTTTTACTCTTTCAAAATTAAATGGATTTTCATCAAGTAAAGGCCGAAACAATAAATAATGTCGTAGAAAATTATTTTATAGATTCTAATAACGATTTAGCGTAAATAGTTAAATAAATTGTGAATAATTGTCGAAATTTTGTAGATTTTTTAAATTGGAATATTATAACATTTTAAATAATTATTTCTAGCTTATAAATTGATAAGATTGGACGATTTCGCCGGTAATAATTTAAAATGTTTGGTATTATTTTTAATCTACGATACGACACTGGCGAACAAAAACTTTCGCGAAATTTTTAAAGTCGTCAGACGGGGTTTGACGTTTACCACCTCTTCACCTACCAAAAGCCTTTTCAACTTCCGTCCCTGCTCTAGAACGGGCTCTGTTTTATTAAAGCCTGTTGCGTCGTTAGGGATTAAAATTGCTGGATCCCTCATCCAGCAGGATCCAGCACTGCAGATCCAGAAGTATTTGAATTTTTATAATAGTGGCACAAAAGTGTACTTTGCCTGTGTTCCCACTTTGATAGGTTTCTGGCTCTTCTTGGTTGGATGGGCCTAATAAAGTGATAGCCAAATATGGCATCAAAGTTTATACAGGTTTGTACAGACGAAGGGTATACTTGAAATATGATGGTTTATTCAAGGAATCCTGTGACTGAGGTTCCTGAATAAACTTTAATAACATTGGCAAAAGGTCTATTAGACGAAGAAAGAACTATATACACCAATTATTATTATTACCACTTTTCTATCCTTTAAGGAGTAAAGAAGGCAGCTAACCAAATACTTTTTGGACCTGGCCCTTCTCTTGGACTGAAAACATCGGTAATAACAAATCTAATTAAAGAACATTCCCTTGTAAAATTCAAGGTAAGATGGTACAAAACAAGAAGCCAGGGAGCTTCTAAGTTATCCTGACAACACTACAGCAAACAAATACTTGACTATGACTAGACAGACTCTGCGTCTGATCACAGGCATTCTGACTGGTCATTGCGAAGTACGGAAGCATTTCCATATCATGGATCTATCAGAGTCCGTACTCTGCAGAGAGTGCGAACAAGAAAATGATACCATCGAACATATTCTCTACGATTGCCATTTACTAAAAGATTTATGTTCGGTGAGAATTGGATATCCGTAGGGTGGCTCACGAGCTAGGAGGTGCCTATCTACTTAAATGCACAATGGGCATAGTAAGGCCTAAGTGCCGTGGGTTAACCTACCCTCCACACACTGCAGATACAGATATACACACCGATTATTATTACCACTTGTCTATCCATCGTTTGAGGTGCAAAAATACTCATTGAGTGGGTGCAAATTTCTTATGTAATGAATACACGACAAAAATAAGAAGACCATCATGGAGTTTAGGGAGAAAGCAATCAGTAGAATGCTTAAAAGAAATCGTGCTGAAGACCAAGCTGGAGCTGCATCATCAAGAATACGAAATGTGCCTTTAGAACCGAAAAATTGATTAAAGATGAAATGGGAGAAAAGAAAATACGTGGACGATGTTCAGAATGCTATAAGAAATATGGAAGAAATATGGAAGAAAGGGAAAGGAAGGCCTAAAGTAGCGAAAGCTTTGTAGGTTATAGGCAAATATTTCGTTTGCAGTATTTTTACATAAATGTGTCAATGCTATCCACTAGTTACAACAATTTCTCTACTATGTTTATCGTTTACTTCCATTTTATATTACTTGTTTCTTTTAAATAAATTTTTAAATATACAATGTTTTTACTAGTTGTACCGAAAAAGATATTCTGACGCTAAACATGTTAATATTTATTAAATATTTAAAGTTAATTATCTCTGTTAATCCGAACAATGTTGTTTATTACCTAATTATGTAAGAAGTTATACTGATTTGTAGTGACCAGTCGAAATAATAAAAGTTTCTTAAGTATTAGAAAAGAAAGTTTAATTTATTTAAAAAATCCATAAATTGCAGGATCCGCGCTGGATCCAGCTGGAATTATGTTGGTCCAACAAAAATCCAGTTGCATTAAGAACGCTGCTGGATTTCAATCCCTGAGCGTCGTTGTTACTTGTCCCTTTGCTGCCTGCGAAACTATTTTACCTGAAATAGTATAAGTGTTGACCGTCTCACCTAATAACTGTGGCAGTATTGCCTATCTTTATTACCCTTATACCCAACTTGTACCCTCGTTATTACATAATCTTAAATTTCTTGAGAATATTGTTACCCATCACCCTATATTGTACTGCAGTCGTCATAAGTAAAGATGCGAGTAAAAGAAGAATAAAGAATATTCGAGAAATGTTTAGAAACGTCATTCGAATCAAGAAACATCTGGAAGTTCGGGAAGGTTCTAGAAGGTTAAATTGAGCTATATAAGTCGGTGATCCTGACGTGAGGCAGTCAGTTTTATGATAGACCTTTACGTTAATGTTATCAGTTAAATTATTGTAAAAGATGAGTTGAAATAAATTGAGATAACAAATACCAGCGTAACATTGGTAATAGCGGTGGGATATAAAACAAAAGTTACCCAAGCATAATATTTATGGTAAATACTAGATCCACTGCGCACGAAACAGATATGGATACTTCAGGCCCACGAACTTGGTTTCTGAAGATGGAAGGGGAGAGAGAAAGGCGAGAAGAGGAAAAGGAACGGCTCAACTTTCGTTTATCCGAAATCTGTTATACAAAAACTGTTGTCATTATAACAATTGTGATGGCTATGAGTAAACAAAAACTTTAATCGCATGGTGAGGAAGTAAGTAGTTACAAAGTTGTAGATGATTACGGTTTTTGATTTATTTCATTTGGCTGTAATCAGTTATGCAAAAAATGTTGCCATGGGCACGCTTGTCATGTAACCGACTAAACAAAAATCCAAATCTCGTGGTGAGGACATGCGTATTTGCCAAATAGTGATTAGGAGGTGGGTGGAAGGATCGTAGCGTGATCTTATAATTTAGGTGGAAAAAAGTCTCGTCGGCTAGGCGCGCTCGCTTTACTCACTCTCCTCTGCAGTAGTTAGGTTGTGGGTGGGAGGAACGTAGCGTGATCTTATGGATAAACTGTTGCCATGGAAACGCTTGTCATGCTAACGACTGAACAAATCCCGTAGTAAGAAAATTGCCAAGTTATAGATAATTTCATTTTCACTTTAGTTTAGATTAGGATAGTGTGTTAAGAGTTAATCTAAATATAAGAGGCAACCACGCATTTCCTCTGCACCGGATTTAGGTTTTTGTTTAGTCGACATCACGACATGTGTTCTTATGGCAACGGCTTTTTCATAACCGATTTCAGCTAAACTAAAGTGAAAATTAAATGACCTGTAACTTGCCAACTATGCATTTCCTCACCATTGGATTTAGTTTTTTGTTTAGTCGTTACTATGTCAAGCGTTCCCATAACTGATTTCGTTTAAACTAAAGTGAACATTAAATAATCTATAACTTGGCAACTATGCATTTCCTCACCACGAGAACTGGGTTATTGTTTACTGGTTACTAAGGCAACGGTTGCCATAGTAACAATTTTAACGTAACTAATTTCAGCTAAACGAAATTTGACCCAAAGGAACGGCGTAGGAAGGAAGAAGATTTAGAGGGAAAGGCGAAAAGAGAAGAGGGAAAGGCGAGAAGAGAAGGAGGAGAGGCATAGCAAAGCAAAGGAAGTGTAATTATAAATGGTTTGCTACAAATTCAAGAAAACTTTAGACAAGAGGTAGGTCACCTGAACAGTCGAATAGATCTCTTAGCACAACAAAAGAATGTAAAAACTCATTTAAAACAACAAGGAACGGCTAGAGTAGAGTTGGATAGATAAATTGGAACTGAACCAGTTGAATTAGAAAGAAGAAACTGCAAACACTACCTCATTCTCATCTATAACCGAACCAAACCATATACAAAACCCAGTTTCACAAACTTACTTACTTAGTCCCCTACAAAATTTTGTTATGGTTTCGGTTTAATCTCTTGAAAGTGCATGGGGAAAGAAACAAATTTAATTCGATGGTTACAAGATCTGTTTGCATGAATGTTTACTGTCAACTACTATAATAGTTTCGAATAATTTTTTTTTGTAAGAAAAATTTTACGAGCCGTAGCGTAGTTGATAAGCCCTAGAGTAATCCCATACCTTATTCGTGAATCAACGTGCATAATAGAAAGTTATTTAAGTTTGTTTAGCATTTCATGTTTCTAAAAAGATATACTAAAGAATGTAATTTGAATATGAATTGTTCATAATGTGATTTAAAATCTAGACATTCATTAATATGCAATTCCAAAAATTTAACTGAATTTAATGGTTGAATTTAGATGTCGAATCAAGCTGTAAACTAACATTTTTGTTTATTGTAAAATCGAATCATTTGTTTTTTCGGTATTAAAATAAAGATCGTTTTGACTGAAATAGTTTACAATCAGGAGAAAATGGGACATCTTGGACCAGCGCGGCAAGTCAATTATGGATTAATAAAAAGAGACAGAGGCCAGAGTCAGACGAACGCGGATATACGAGATACCTCATATCCTCATACCGGAACAATGCAACGTCACATGAAACATTACGTTTTTGAGGGTATGGGCGCTTTCGTCATATTTATGATTTACAGACTTACATTAATAAGTAGATTAAGAAATTAGTTCATAAATTCTGGCTGTTCTTTTAAAATTTCAAATAGTTAAAGAAAAAAATCCGCGGTCTATCGATCTAGCGACGCCGGTAGGACCGGTGGCTGACGGCGCTAGGACCGACGACTGGTGACGCTGGGACCGGCGCCTACCAGCGTTTGTAGGACCAGTGCACCCGGAAATCCCCCGGTTTCCCGGTGGACCCATCAGCCCCTGTTTACAATTCATTAAGTTATGATTTCTCTATCACTTGTTTCAGAAAATATTAACGAAATATCTGCAAAAGCAATATATTCCTTATGATTTATGAATTCTTTAATATCACTGATGTAGAGTATAAACAAAATTAATTGAACCCTAGAGAACTCCGGACTTAACTTCTAATCTATTAGAAATATAACTCAAATTTGTATTTTTTGATTATTATTGATAGAAGATATACTAAAAGCGATATTTTAAATAAAATAATATCCATTTATTAGCCAGTGGCGGCTCGCTAGATGACGCAGGTAACGCGTTGCTTCACCAAAATTTCAGTGGAAATTATTAAAAAAATCAACTGAATAGCTAAATATTTCTTTTTCTGTAACAAAATGCCCTGCATTTTTGTCTCTATACAAATTACAAAATAGAAACGTCCAAAACTGTACCTAATTTAGGGGTATCTGGACGCGCTATGCGTAAAACCGCCGAACACGCGTCTCTTCTATCGGCGCGTTTATGATAATTGCCATTGTAACGGCACGTTTCGATCTGGCCGATTAATGCACTTGACGGGTTGATTCAGTTTGTTTCTTCCGGTCGGGACTATTTTTATACAGTGGTTGGACTAGTTGGTCAATTGCGACTATTGCGAGTTTTTTTAGATTTTTCTAACAATGTTTCCAGTACATGATCCAGTATTTATGCTTTTGAAGATGCCATTCTATAGATGGGGAAGTGAGGATGAAAAAGACTTTTTAAATTCGCCAAAACCTCTACTAAATGTAAGCAAAAAAACTAAGTCAAAAGACAAAGTGTTTGTGCGAAAATTTCGGAAAGAGTTGTATTCCGAATGTAAATGGTTGTGTGGTAGTTTTTATTTAAACAAGCTTTTTTGCGTACCCTGTTTGATAGCAGATGTAAAATCAAATGTATGGAATAAAGACGGTTTTAGTGATTTTGGGGCCTACATAAACATGAATCATCATGTGAACACATGCATTGTGCATTAAGATTTACAGAACTAAAAAAAAAAAACTTAAATACTATTGAATATATTTATGTAAAACAGTTTAATGAAAAAGTGTATCTTTACAGACGTTTTATGTAGTTACCAACTCGAGCAGTTCTTTTTCTAGGAAAGCAAGAATTGGCATTTCGTGTTCATAATGAAGATAAATCTTCCGAAAATCGCGGTAATTTTAAGAAACTTTTAGATTCCTATATCTCACTCAGTTCTGTAGACATTCAAGAACACTATTAAAAAACTTCACTTGTATTTACCGCAAATTCTAATTTCTCAATACATCGACAAATATATTAAAATGAAATTAAATGATTGCAATTTTTTCCATTCAAGTAGACGATTCCTCAACAGATATTGCTTAAAAATCTAAATGTAGCATAATAATTAGGTATGTTAACTCTCAAGGAAAGCTAGTTGAAAGATTGTTTGGATTCCATGATGTAAGTTCTAATCGAACAGATCAAGCATTGTTTAACCTAGTTACAAGTTGTCTAGAAAAATACGACTACAAATCAAAACTTGTTGGACAATGTTATGACGGCACTAGTGTTATGTCAGGGCAATTAAATGGTTTACAATCGAAGATTAAGGAAGTAGCACCAGAGGCGGTGTTCGTTCATTGTTTGACGCACCGTCTGAATTTAGTCCTGTCTCAAAGTTGTAACAGCATTTCGAAGTGCGGTATATATTTTGCTAATGTCTGCCTTCTTATTTCATTACTCAGCAAAAAGAACTCACGACGCCGATGTAATCCTCAATAAGCGAATACCCACTTATAGTCACAAGATTGTTACTAACAGCAGCTAATTACTCAACTAGTTATTACTTATTCACTATGTTCATTTTTTTTTATGTCATCGGCATCAACTGCTACGGTTATTAGCCTCGTGTTCTGTGTAGGCTTTGTTACTGTTTCCCAGCGCCACTTTAGGAACAGCACTGTTAATTAGTACCCAACAGTGAATCATGTTTGCTATGTATTTTTGATTGTATATATCGATGGCTTAAGTGCAAAACGTCGTAACCCACAAAATTTCAAAAAATCCCTTTTCGCGTCATTGGAGTCCTATGTTTTAGCTGCATCTTGTGAAAACTCTCGTAAGCAACAGTATAAAATAAAATTAATTTTACGCGCCAAAACAAAAAGTTGCTCTTCGAAATTACATCTAAAGTCTATTTGGTTTTTTTTATTTCCCTGTAAAATTTACTTTTTGGGGTTACGACGTTTTGCACTTAAGCCATCGATATATGTCAATGCAATAAAATTATATGTTGATTAATACTTGCATTTTTGATTATAAATAAAGTATTGTGCAAGTAACATTGGTCCTTCGAGCTAATTAATTAAGCGCTATGGAAAATACTAGAAGGAGCTCTATAAATAATAAAGGTGTTCCTCCAAGGAGATATCCTGTTACGGTGGTGGAAGGCTGTAAGTCCCGTTATTGGACTTACAACTTCCAAAGCATGTGATAATGTTAGTCCTCCTGCGAACACACCTAGAATTTCTAAATCTGAAATTATACATTCTAGTAAACAACATAATAAATCTGTGCCTGTAATTCAAAAAGAAAAATCACGATTATCTGTATCAACAAAAGCAAAATCTCGGTTAACCGTAGAATTACAATTTATTAAAAAGCAAAAGAAACTTGACGAAGAAGAGCTACGTATAATCAATAATAGGAAACGTGAGTTACTGATAAAAGAAGCAGAAATTCAGAATTTGATATTGGAAGAGCAAGATAGTGATGATGAACTGCCAGCTTCAGAAAGGCTTTATGACCCCCTGGGAAATGTAATAATTGGATTAATAATGCCAGACAATGTGCCCTGTCTATACCCGTCCAATCTTTTGTGTCTCTGAAAGATGGTAGTCATAAAATTTATAAAGAGTCATCATCCCTTCATCCTAAAGTAATGTGCAAAAAAGCTGAAGAAGATAATAAAGCTAATAATGATTTGCTTCCTGATATAGCTAAGCAGTGTGTGCAGAACAGTAACATGACAAATCAACTACTATTACGTTCAAAATTAAAAGATCTGCCTTCTTTCGCTGGTGACATCTCTGAGTGGCCTGTTTTTATTTCCGAGTTTAAGCGTACTTCTGAGTGCTTCAACCTTTCTGATCAAGAAAATTTGGTACGATTAGACAGAGCTTTGAAGGGTAAGGCCAGAGACACTGTTAAAGCCCTTCTTATTTCGGCAAATAATGTAAATAAAATTATTAAGCTACTGGAGATGAACTTTGATCGTCGAGAGTGGATTGTCTTATCTCTATTACAGAAAGCACGAAAACTACACCCAATTAGAGAAGATAAACTCGACTCCAGTATTTTTTCCTGAACACTGTAACAAATATGGTTACTACTATAAAAAAAATTAATTCTGATTGTTATCTATTGAATCCAGAACTTTTATCTTTGCTGGTAGATAAGCTGACCCCAATTCAGAGATAATTGGGGAATATTTAGATACAGACTTGAATTAACTAATCCTCACACCTCTTTAGGGAACTTTGCTGACTGGCTAGAAGAAGAAGTTAACTCAATCACTGTTACATTTAATCCATTTCAAAGATCTACTAAACTAGAGAATGTTTTAGTTGCTAATGAAAACACAAGAAAGAAACATACTTCAATCTTAGTATGCTCATTTTGTAAGAGTTCTCTTCATAGTATTGTGGAACGTGGGGAATTTCGTCAAATATCAGTGATTGATAGACGTGCAGCAGTTTTAGAAAAGAAGTTGTGTTTAATATGCCTAAAAATAGGTCATTCTGCCAATAGATGTTACCGCCAGAAGATTAAATGTAACGAAGATGGTTGGTTGTAAGGGAAAGCACCATAAGCTATTACACCTAGCTAAACCACATCATGAGCCCCCAAAAGCTGTACCTCTTCTAGAGCCACCATCTTCACGATTTTGTTCCAAACAATCTACATTTTCTGAAGAAGATCGTGTCCTTCTAAAAGTTATACCTGTAAAAGTTCGTGGTCCAGATGGTGAATGTGAAATTTTTGCTCTTTTGGATGAAGGTTCGACCTGTTCCCTAATCGAAGAAAATTTGGCCAACCAATTGGGACTTATAGGGCCACTTGTCCCACTTTGCTATCAGTGGACAAATGGTGTATGGCACCACGAAAACGAATCCAGAGTCGTGAGTCTAAACATTGCTGAAGTTTCTGCTTCGGAATTCTTTAAAATAGGGAAAATCAGGATAGTAAAGCATTTAGAACTGCCAAATCAACGTTTCAATATTGACAGTGTGACAAAGAAGTTCCCTCATTTGGATCGCAAAATTTTAGAATTAGTCAAAGATGTCAATCCTCACATTCTATTAGATCAAAGTCACATTCGCTTAATAGCATCTCGGGAGATCATCCAGCCAAGATTAGATCAACCAATGATGTCGAAAACTAAATTGGCTTGGACGATTCACGGACCTCTAAATAATGTTGTTAATCCTCAATTAGAACATGTACATTTATGCTGAACATCAGAAAAAGATGATGAACTTCACTTATTAGTAAAAGATAGCTTTCGTTTGGATGATTTTGGTATCAAAATTGATGATCATGCCGTCAAATCTGTCGAAAACAAAAGAGCATTGGACATCATGAAAGCGACATTAAAGAAAACTGGTAACCATTATGAAATAGGTCATCTTTGACAAGACAAAACAGAAACGTTGCCTGATAGTCGCCAGATTGCACTTCAACGACTTTTTTGTATGGAGCGAAAAATGAAAGCGGATAAAAAATTTGCAGAAGAATAATAACTAAAGATACATGAATACCTAAATAAAGGTTATGTAAGTAAACTTAATAGGTCTCAGATAACAGACACACCAAAAACTTGATATCTTTCACATTTTGCAGTATGGAACATAAATAAGCCAGGAAAGATTCGACTAGTTTTTGATACCGATACAAAAAGCCATAATGTAAGTCTTAATAATTTCCTGCTACAAGGTCCAAATTCGGTTCCATCGCTCATTGCAGTGTTGTGGAGATTTAGACAAAGTACAGTTGCCGTGAATGGTGATATAAAGGAGATGTTTCACCAGGTCCACATTAGGAATGACGATAGATGCGCTCAACGGTTCCTATGGCGTGACTTTGGTTTAAAACAATAACCTGACGTTAACCAAGTGAACGTGATGATATTTGGAGCTGTTTCATCACCTTCAAAGGCTCAATTTGTTAAAAATAGTAACGCAGAACTTTATGAAACCCAATTTCTTGACATCGAACGGAAAATCAAGAAGCAACACTACGTCGACGATTCATTTGTTTCTGAAGCTCAAGCTATAGAAGCTGTTAAAAATATTATATACGTTCATTCACAAGCTGGGTTTGAGATGACGAAATGGATTAGTAATTACCCTGCTGTTATTTCATCACCATTTAAGAGCAGTAAATCCAGAGGCCCTCAAAATTAATACAGAAAAAGTTGAGCGTATTTTAGGTTTTTCTTGGTCACCAATTAATGACAATTTTATATTTTTATTTAATTTAAAGAAAGTTAATCCCAAAATTTGGAAATGTTTAAAATTTCCTACTAAAAGAGAAGTCCTTCAAGTAACCATGTCGATATTTGATCCACTAGGGTTCCTGGCACCTGTAATGGTAAAAGCAAGAATACGAATGCAAAATATATGGGATTCTGAACTTACAGAAACTCTTTTTGTTTCACGGAAAACTTGGATCATGAACTGCAAAGCATAATGCTTATAAGTTTTCCTCGATATTACTTCCCTTCTTTAACTAATATTCCATTTGTTGATCTACACCTATTTAGTGATTCTAGCGAGAAAACTCTGGCTTGCGTTGCTTTCTTGAGACTCGAAATAAATAATAACTGTTATACTTCCTTTGACACTTCTAGATTTATAGTCGTTAAATTAGGTCAGCAAACAACAATACCTAAATTAGAACTTCAAGCTTGTATATTGGCCCTTAGGATTTCGAAATCTATCATTTCTGAACTTGACTATGAAATACGACAAGTCCACTATTGGACTGGCTCTCTTGTTGTGCTTCATCAAATTAGGCCAGAGTCTAAACGTTTTCCTGTCTTTGTTGCCTGTCGCTTGGGAGAGATCCATGAAAATTCCAGAAGTGAGCAGTGGCGTTGGGTCTCAAGTCAAGAAAACGTAGCTGATTTAGCAACCAAGGAGTCTAACCCAGTTGATTTATCAGCTCAAAGTCTTTGGTTGAATGGTCCTAGTTTTGACAAGTCTTGACAAGAGATCAAGTAGTTCAAAAATATAAAATTCTGTATTATGAAATCCTGGACACAATTTAAGAACAAATCAACACTCGCTTTCAGGATACTGATAAGCTTCAGTTCGTAACATTAATGGACACTTCCAAATTTTCTGTACATTCGGAGAGCTTTCCTATAGAAACACTAAATAATTTAATTCAAATGTATCCCAGTAAATTAAATGACTTACAAAGGTTAAAAAATGAGTTACAGTTTATTTACAGTGATGAAAACTTTATAAATATTGACATCTATAAATTGTTGGAAAAACTATTTGAGATTCGTGATATTTTCAAAGAAGCTTATGAGGTATATTGCTTAATCTTAACTATTCCATCCACTACTGTTTCAGTCGAACGTAGTTTTTCTTGTTTAAAGGGCCCTACTCACCCCGTTCTTCTTCGCCGTTTAACGGTTAAAAACGTTGGAAGGAAAAACGTTGACTGATATGTCCACACACAACAGTTTTTTTCGCACCAATTTATCACGATGGACCGTATGTGCTTGTTAGCAGTGGCTTTGGCAGTGGCAGCGGTTTCGGCCGCGGAAAAAAATCGCGAAAAAAGAAAATCTCGAAGAAAATGGACTAAAGACTGGCTACTTAAACGCAGTACACTGTACAAACAAATTTACTGGAGGAGCTAAGATTAGAGCCTGGTGATTGGCACAATTACTTGAGGATGGACGAGGATACGTATCGGAAACTGTTAAAACTAGTAACACCGTTAATTGAGAGACATAATACCCATTTACGGAAATGCATCAGTCCTCACGAACGCCTAACAGCTACTCTGCGGTTTCTGACCACTGGCCGCAGCTACGAGGATCTGAAGTTTTCTGTTATTATTTCACCGCAGGCACAAGGACGCATAATACCCGAAACCTGCCAAGCTCGATAAACTCTAATAAAAAATCTTTGTTCTACTGCCTAATATCCGACATCTTTATTATAACCAGTTGTAAATAATATTAAACAACAAAAACATGCTGAACGTCACTGCTACTGATAAATGCCCGACCTGTCAAACTGTTGAGAACACGAGGTGTGTGTTGGCACGATAACCGTCAAAAATCAAGACTCGCCTGAAATTTTGGAACGACGTTCATAAACGACGTTCTTGCCCATACACCTCGTTTTTGTGACATTTTTACCCTGACGTTTTTAAGCGTCGGTTAAAAACGGTGGAGAAGAACGAGGTGAGTGGGGCCCTTGAAACGAATTAAAACATCTACGAAATACAATAACAGAAGATCGACTTACCAATTTAGCAAAAATTTCAATTGAAAAAAAACTCTTAAATGATGAGAGTAATTTTTTCATGATATAATAGATAATTTTGCAAGTTTAAAGGATAGGAGAATGGACCTTATGTACAAAAAATAAAAGTCGAATTTTGTTTGTGTTTTATTTTCAATGCGTCACCTACATTCAAACTCACGAGCCGCCACTGGTATTAGTTACCTCTCTTATTCCAAAAAAATATAATTTTGAATAACACAATCCTCTTAAGTCACAAAAACTGTAATCGGACAGTATAGATGGCGTTTCAATGTAAAAATTATAACAGTGGTATCTTATATTATTTTGAATAGTCACTGTTTAATTAAAATGTTTAGCTAGAAAACCTGTTTATTTGTTGAAAGATAAAATCACTAATTTTATAGACTCTATTTTTGGGTAAAAGTTAGGGTTGGATTCGAAAAGATTGACTTTATTTTATGGTTTTCCTATTCATCAGATTATTGTTTAACTAGTAACATAATGAGTTATTAAAATTCTTGGAAAATACAATAGTGATTCAGTTAGCGAATAATATAGCAAAGCTTATCGAAAAAAGTAAAAATTACTGCAAAATAAGGAATGTGATGGAAAGTTTATTAAATAAAAAAAAAAATTATCTAGTACCGGTATATTTCATAGATGTATAATATTCCAGTCGTTACAATTATGTAGACTAATTTAATACATTGCCAAGGTTGTTTTTTTGTCGTTCTAAAACTTAGTTTGCACAAATAATTTTTTTTTACCAAATTTAAACAATTTTCTTCTGTAGTAAAAAACAATCTAGCTGCAACGTTACTAAAAAACAAGCACGTTTCAATGAAAACTATTTAATAAAATACTTTTAAACATTATCTCTACAATATTTCTAGACATAAAAATAAGTTAAATGCTTGACCAACCCATATCCGTATATATGGTCATTTATTAATGGCCACCTAAAGGACACTTAACATTTCCCTGGATATAATATCTGTCAAATGTTAAAAAAATTTACAGTATAAAAATATCTTGTGGCTGCCCTTATCACATCTGTCAGTAAATTTTGAAAAACGTTAATGTTGATTTTTCTAGCAAGGTTGCAACTATATTGGATTGATAAAAATCTTATGTTAAAATACTAAAACTTAACGTTACTATGTTTATTGGTAGTTGGCACTCAACAAATATAATATATAAAAAAATCCCGAAAACTCAAAAATTGCTTTGCAAACATAGTGTAATTCTGTAAAAAATATTAAGGCTACTTTAAGTTTTATTATATTTATTTATAAAAGGATTTCTGTGGGTATTAGGATAAAAAAGCAATTTTTCGGTTTTCAGAATTATTCAAAAATGTGTAAATGTAAAATTAGTCCAGTTCTATTGATGTATTCATGATCAACAACGGTTTTTGTGTAAAAAATTTTCGTAAAAAATTGCGAAGAACTTAGGAATACCTAAGCGAGAATTTGGAGCCACAAAATTGAAGGATAATATAGCATTTTTTTAATTCTTTTATTTCGCAAATTCTTGAAGGAAAATATGGATAAATTTACTGTACTATTAAAATAATAGTAAGGTAACAGTCAGATACAATATTGACTACTATCAAAATAAATATCTGGTTTTTGAATTAGAGTCAAATCTAATAAAGATAATTATTATAATATTGTACAGAGTGTTTAAAATATAAGTAAAATTACAGTAAATCCGACAAAATTGTAATTAGATCAAGACGAAAAGACTAATTCCAGAAAAATTATTATTGAAGTTGGCGGAGAAATTTATGTTTTGGGTTGGTACTTTAGCTTTTTTCACAGAATGTCATTTTAATCTTAAAATTGAAACTTAAAGTTTGTGTCAAATTTGTCAAAACTTTTATTAAGAAGATGCTGTTTAATTTTTCGTGTTGTAATATGTATGGTTAAATTCCACAATCCATATTGTTGCAACTACATTTTTTAACCAAGCGGAGAGTTTGGACAAAAATTGAATGATCATTTTTTGAAAAAACGACTCTCACTTTCCGCCTTTCCGCGCATGCGCTTACTAGAAATCTGTATCATAGGTTCGATAGAAAAATGTTCGCCCTACAACTTTGGTCTGATGAAATTTTCCACCAAAGTGCGTGGTTTTTATGTAAATTGCTAAAACGCGTAAAATATAAACATTCGTTTTTTTTTTGCGCGTTCTAGCGGCAAAAATAAGAAATTTGACAAAAAATTTATAAGGACATGATAGAAATTAAAAAAGGCCCAGTAAATTTTTTTATGAATGCGCTTCGTTTTTGAGTAATATACAAAAAAACTGGAAAAAAAACGCCAAAAATGTATGTACAGTTCATCAAATTTCTAGAGGTGTTCGACGGCCAGACAGAGAACGCGCTACGTGTGACTAAGATAGCTATTGTACAGTCTGCTAAACAAGTTATTTTAAATAGTTTTTAATATTTTTAGGTAATTAAATTTTAAAAGTGTGGAATAGTTTAGGGATTAAATTGGTCTGATTGGACTTTCTTAGAACGTTTTTAAAAGCAGCTAAAGATAGTATGTAGAATTGAAAATAATTATTATGCCATAAAAGGTGTTTTGGAATTCCTTCAACCTTTTGAAATTGAGTCAGAAAATATAAATTTTATAGGATAGCGGAAAATACCTATAATTTTTTTGTAGGCCTTTGTAAATCGTGGAAATAGTTTATATTTTATTTCTACCTTATTAAGAAAAATGGTACCTATTATTAATAACGGTTGTGTCTGAAACATTACTAAAATTTTCGAAATTTTGTTTTTCTACAAAATAATAAACTATACTATTTAGAAAAAAATTTATTTCTCTTATAATTTTATAAAAAATAACAGGGGAATATTTACATTTCTTGATCTATTAAACAAAACGATAAATTATCTCGACGAATGACACCATGTTCTAGTACGGAAGCTAGCTTTACATTTTTGTTGGTGGTTTCATGGGTTTCATATCAATTTTTTGTAATTGTAGTTTACACGTACATATACCTCTTAACACTTGTTTGCTTTATTAAAAAAGTGTGTTGTTGTGATTTACGTCGAAATAAGTCAAAAACAACTTGAAACCCCATATAAAATCAAAAAGGAGAAACGGAAAAAAATTGAGCCTGTAAATGAACACAACTCAGAAACAAAAATAGCTATCTAATAATAAAAAAATAAAATTTGATTCTTGTGCAGCTTCATCTATATCATTAACTGTTTTTGGTTTTTTAATGGTTTTTCTTGGTGATGAAAATTCCGATATCTCACGGTTATCGATTCTTTTTTTCTCTCCAGAAATGCGGACGACAGTGTTTTTAGATACTCCTGTGGCTGCAGCAACACGATCATTTACATTTTTAAATGGTATTGAAGGTGAATTAAAGTTTCCTTCTCTTCTCATAAACTCTATAACATTGGCTATTATTTCGCGAGATTGACAGTTAATCACGCGGCCTTTTAATTTGCTATTAAACTCCATACTTAGGTTCTATTAAACTGTAATGAGCAAAAAACACAAACGAAAATAAAAGAAATGTTTTAGCGAAATTTACATCTGACATTTACGTCTGAATGAAATAGTGAAATACTTGATGCGCAGAGTGTACTTTCATTGCGTAAATCCGTCGGGATGCCTGTCAGTAGTGCTTTCTCTGTCTAGCCGTCGAAAGCCTCTAGAAATTTGATGAACTGTATATATGAAAATCTTCATCAATAGAGAGATATTGCAAGTTCACTTAAGGTCAGTCACTATTATAACCGCTCTTATTTTGACGTCTAAGCATGCGCAGATCGTTTATATTCTAGAACTGACTTTATTAAAGATTGTGTCTGTCCTTAATTGTGGAAAGGCAGCAGATAGTGGCGACTTTATAGCTTTCAAGTGCGCCCGCCAACATTCGTATCAGTTCGAAGTTTTTTAATAGTAATTACTTAATACCATCGTCATTTAAACCTTATAAATTGATAATTTCTAATGCCTCTTCAATATTATGTACTATTATAGACAATAAAAAAGAAACTGTAATTGTACTGTACTAAAAATGTTGCTTCATAAACCTCATTCCAGTGGACCATTACTAAATGTACCAACCAGAAACCATTCGAAGACGAAATATTTAGGGGCTAAATTGCTATAAGACAAGGATTTTCAGAAAAAAGGGAAAATAATTACGCCATAAGGTATATCATCTAATAAAATCAATGTGATATTCATATAGAGATATTGCAAATTTCTACAACGTCAGCCACTAATAGTGACAACATAATTAGATGCAAATAAATTCCATGTCAAAATAAGACATATTGCAAACCTGATGTTTTGACTTTACAGTCCTTATTCTTGTACATACTTCTAACTTCTTAAAAATTTTAAATTACAGTTAATTTTTTTTGTTGTCTATACATAATATAGAAGAGGTATTAGAAATTAGAGAGTTATTGCAAGTTCATTTAAGGTCAGTCACTATTACAGCCGTTTTCATTTTGACATCTGAGCATGCGCAGATCATTTAGGTTCTAGAACTGACTTTATTAAAAATGCAAGTCCTTAATTGTGGATGTTTAAGGGCAGCAGTTAGTGGCGACTTTATAGCTTTCGGGTGCGATCGCCGACATTCGTATCAGTTTTTTAATATTAAATATTTAATATCATCGTCATCTAAACCTTCTAAGATGATAATTTCTAATGCCTCTTCCATATTATGTACTATTACAGTTCATCAAATTTCTAGAGGTGTTCGACGCCCAGACAGAGAACGCGCTACGTGTGACTAAGATAGCTATTGTACAGTCTGCTAAACAAGTTATTTTAAATAGTTTTTAATATTTTTAGGTAATTAAATTTTAAAAGTGTGGAATAGTTTAGGGATTAAATTGGTTTGATTGGACTTTCTTAGAACGTTTTTAAAAGCAGCTAAAGATAGTATGTAGAATTGAAAATAATTATTATGCCATAAAAGGTGTTTTGGAATTCCTTCAACCTATTGAAATTTAATCAGAAAATATAAATTTTATAGGATAGCGGAAAATACCTATAATTTTTTTGTAGGCCTTTGTAAATCGTGGAAATAGTTTATATTTTATTTCTACCTTATTAAGGAAAATGGTACCTATTATTAATAACGGTTGTTTCTGAAACATTACTAAAATTTTCGAAATTTTGTTTTTCTACAAAATAATAAACTATACTATTTAGATAAAAATTTATTTCTCTTATAATTTTATAAAAAATAACAGGGGAATATTTACATTTCTTGATCTATTAAACAAAACGATAAATTATCTCGACGAATGACACCATGTTCTAGTACGGAAGCTAGCTTTACATTTTTGTTGGTGGTTTCATGGATTTCATATCAATTTTTTGTAATTGTAGTTTACACGTACATATACCTCTTAACACTTGTTTGCTTTATTAAAAAAGTGTGTTGTTGTGATTTACGTCGAAATAAGTCAAAAACAACTTGAAACCCCATATAAAATCAAAAAGGAGAAACGGAAAAAAATTGAGCCTGTAAATGAACACAACTCAGAAACAAAAATAGCTATCTAATAATAAAAAAATAAAATTTGATTCTTGTGCAGCTTCATCTATATCATTAACTGTTTTTGGTTTTTTAATGGTTTTTCTTGGTTATGAAAATTCCGATATCTCACGGTTATCGATTCTTTTTTTCTCTCCAGAAATGCGGACGACAGTGTTTTTAGATACTCCTGTGGCTGCAGCAACACGATCATTTACATTTTTAAACGGTATTGAAGGTGAATTAAAGTTTCCTTCTCTTCTCATAAACTCTATAACATTGGCTATTATTTCGCGAGATTGACTGTTAATCACGCGGCCTCTTAATTTGCTATTAAACTCCATACTTAGGTTCTATTAAACTGTAATGAGCAAAAAACACAAACGAAAATAAAAGAAATGTTTTAGCGAAATTTACATCTGACATTTACGTCTGAATGAAATAGTGAAATACTTGATGCGCAGAGTGTACTTTCATTGCGTAAATCCGTCGGGATGCCTGTCAGTAGTGCTTTCTCTGTCTAGCCGTCGAAAGCCTCTAGAAATTTGATGAACTGTTAATTGTGAAATGTATTCTAAATGTCTTATTTGTCTAGGACTACGTTAAGTCTTAGTAAATAAGGCTTTTGTTAGAGGTAAATGATCAGTAAAAACAACAAATTCTTTACCTTCTAATAAATGACGAAAATGTTTGATTAACGAGTAGATAGCCAGAGGTTCGCTTAGATTTTTTGAATAAAATGCTAGAGGTTCCCAATTATTGTTATTATATTGTTCTATTACTGCACCTATAGCAGTGTTAGAACAATCGACTGTTAGGTTGATCAAACTATTTTCTAAGGGATGAGCCAAAAGCGTGGATGTGCTTAAAGATGATTTAATTTCGTTAAATGAATTGTCACATTCGGAAGACTATGTAAAACTTGACTTTGGTTTACAATTTTGTAGTGTTTTTAATAAATTATGCAGTGGTTTAAGTTTTTCTGCTAATTTTGGAATGAAACGGTGATCATAATTGATTATATCGATAAAGCGCTGCAATTGTTTAAGCGAATTGGGCCTAGGAAAATTGTTTATTACCTGTACGCGTTCGTTTGAGGGTATAATCCCTTCACTCGATATTTCGTGACTCAAGAAGTTTAATTCCTCCAAGCCCAATACACACTTTGAGGGTTTAATGTTCAGTCCGAAATCGTTTAAACGTCGAAAAATTTTATTCAAGTGGTCAATATGTTTTTGGTTCGTCTTTACTACCTACCAGAATATCGTCAAGATATACACATGCAAAGTCTAATTCGAATAA
Source organism: Psylliodes chrysocephalus (assembly GCA_927349885.1). NCBI lineage: Eukaryota > Metazoa > Arthropoda > Insecta > Coleoptera > Chrysomelidae > Psylliodes > Psylliodes chrysocephalus. The sequence continues at coordinate 12,462,315 of OV651818.1, read as the reverse complement.
TACCACGTTCATAAATCTCTGAAACGTATGTCCCGCATTTCGAAGGCCAAACGACATCCTTGAAAATTCGAAATGCCGAAAGGAGTAGTAATCGCCGTTTTATAAATGTCTTCTTCATATACAGGAATTTGGTGATACGCTCTAACTAGGTCAATTTTTGAGAAGATGGAACAGCCTGTTAAATGCCAGTTGAAATTTTGAATATGCGGAAGGGGATATCTGTCTGGTACTGTAACGGAATTTAGGCGTCGATAATCTCCACATGGTCTCCAGTCGTTGAAATCTTTTTTGGGTACCATATGAAGGGAAGAAGTGACATTAGAAGATGAAGATTTGGCAAATACCTAGTTGAACCATATATTCAAATTCAGTCTTTGCTATTTTATATTTAAATGGGTCCAAGCGAGGAGGATTGCTATAAGGAAGAGGTCCTTTAGTAAGAATATGGTGAACAGTATTATGTTTAACTGATAAATTGTAATTAGGAGGAGCCATCAGAGAAGGATAATTTTTTAAGATTTTAAAATATTTTCTATGCAAAATATTTTTGGTGAAGGACAATTTGTGTCGATTAGCTTACTATTTACAGTCAAGGAGGTGTGAGTATCAAGTAAACAATAATTTTTTAGATTATCTGTTAAACCAAATTTTGAAAAAAATCTGCACCTATTATGGGTGTTTACATAGGCTATATTTAACATACTAAAAAACCGTTCCACCAAGGAGACCAGAAGTGCAATAATGCTGGCCGATTTGGGCAAATTATCGTGGGTTCACAAAACTGAAATTTGGGATAATTTCACATACCTAACCTATAATTTGATTAGTTTTTCTTCTTATTCTTCTTCTTTTCCTTTTGCGGGCGATGTCCTTCGGGAAAATTCACCCATGATTTGATTTTTTATGAAAGAAAATATAATAATGGAAACGTGAAGCATATTGTGTCTTCAGGAATGAACGTTTATTGTTTATTTCATACTCTTTTTACTTTGTTTTCCACAATAAAAACATCTCATCGTAGCTTGTTGACACAATTAAATGACAAATGGAAATAGAGGTTACGTTAAATAATATCCGGTCCGCCATATTATTTGCCCAAATCGGCCAATTTTTCGGAACGTTTTTTAGGGGGCTATATCATATCCAGTAAAATATTACAGATCAGTAGTGTTTACAAATTGAGGTTACGATAAAAGGGTGAGTAAAAACGCATCTTAAACCAAGGTCAACTTTTAATAAAACTGTTCCAAATGTGCTTATTGTTGAATTATTGGCAGCTGTTAAAATCGTACTTGAATCTCTCTTAGGATAATTAAAATAGATATTTGGTACCACAGAAACCTCTGCTCCTGTATCTATTAACAAGTATTAGAAATTAAAAATTTAAAAAAACCGACTTCAAAAACGTGCAGATGCCATCACCACATTTTAACCAAATTTATATGGGACCACCCCTGAGGTACCCCCTTACTAACAAAAAAAAGAATCATATCAATCGGAAAAGGTGGTACAGCATTATCGCTAAACATGCATAAAAAATGAAGAGTTTGAGGATTTTCTCATGGACCCAATTATTAGATATTGACCAAATTTATATGGGACCACCCCTTTCTAACAAAAAAAGAATCATTGAAATCGGACACCGTGTTAAAGAATGATCGCTGAACATACATAAAAAAATATTGCGACGAATTGAGAACCTCCTCCTTTTTTGAAGTCGGTTAATAATTTGAGGTTAATTTTATCATAAATAAATAGGCGACGTGACTGAAAATGTCCACTAGTCGTCGCCAGAACCGTGGAAATTTTTAGTTTTTTGTTTCGTTATTAACTAGTGCTACCTTATTAGCGCTAAATTGTTTGCATTTATTAGTTGCTTGGCCGTATGTATAATGGTACCAATAATAAGGACCTGATTAATTAAAGTTATTACTTCTAGTTCGACTTAAACTCCTGCTAGGTATCTAATAGAAGATTTGTCAGAACTACGTCTGGAATGTCTCCTACGGTTGTCATGCTGTTGGAAATTATTATGAATTCTGTCATTTAATATTATTTTCTTTAGTTCGGCCACCTCGTTTTTAACCTCGTCGTATTTGCAAGCTAAAGCTAAAAACATATCTACCAGATCTGCTGGAATAGAGCTGGCTTTATGTTTAAGAATTATTTCATGTATTTGACAGGGTTGGGAAACATCCCAAATTTTATCTGCCATATCGGCCAACTCTTGTAAGTTAGATTTACCGGATGCAACTAACGCGATATTTATTACTGGAGGTAGTTTCTTCATTCAAAGTTGTTTAAGATCTTGCTAAACTGTGGAGGAAGTTCCAGCTAAGATTTCCATAGATCTGTACAAATCGGAAGGTTTACGGTCTCCTAGCTTAGTGTTAGTAACTCTTCCAATTTTTTCTCTTCACTAATGTTGTGACGTTGTATCAGAGTTTGTTTTAGTTGAGTATACGAGACATTTTTGTTTTTGATTTTGTCCCAAACCATCATTATAACTTCTTGTGGCAATGAAGCTACAACATATTCGTATTTGGACGAATCGCGAGATATTCCCTTAAGAATAAATTGAGTCTCGGCCTGTAAGAACCAAGCTTCTGGATAGTTTGTCCAAAAGATTGGAAGTTTAATTGAAAGAGAGGATTGTTAGATTTGTTTAGATGAATTAACCCCTCCGATTTCTTTTTCTGAATCTGACATAGCTCTGTATATAACAAATCTATTTACAATATGATTTGATAATTTGAATTCTTTAAAATTTTTGTGAATTAAATTAAAAACCAAATGAATACTTCTTCGAAATCTATAAGTACCTATCTATAGAATGATCAGGAACGGAGTAATCAGACGAAAGTCTACTTGTTTCAGGACTAAAGATATCTGGGACATGCCCCAGGATGAAATGCAAAAGAAGTACAGTTTTGTGAAAAACTTCAAAACCACAGAGCAAGAAAGAATGGAGCCAAAAATCCATCGCGCTTGCAACCGAAAGACGTGCTATTCAGTGGTATACGGACGGTTCCAAAACCATAGAAGGAACTGGAATAAGAGTGTATGGGCCGAGAACCAAGCACTCCAAAAGCTTGGGAAAATACCCAAGCATATTCCAGGCGGAAATTCACGCCATCGAGAAGTGTATCCAGTTTAACATCGAGAGAAACTATCATAGACAAGTGATTATTATCATGTCCGATAGTCCAGCAGCCATCAAAGCGCTGAGCTCTTACGTAATCATCTCAAAAATGGTCTGGAGGTGCCTAGAACAATTGAATGAGCTAGGCGAGAAAAATAGAGTTACTCTCACTTGGGTCCCGGGACATAACGGGCTACAGGGTAACGAGATTGCAAGGAAAGGGGCTCAAACACCCTTTGTAGGACCTGAGCCGTTCTGCGGTATCAGCAGTAACATAATATTAGGAGAGATTAAAAAAAATTGGGCAGAAGAAGAACCGATAATTGGAACAATCTCTTGGGGCTGAGACAGGCCAAGATATTTCTGGGTGAATATAACCAGAAAAGATCAGAAGCCTGCATCTGCCTGAGCAAGAACAGGCTACGTATTGTAACAGGGATCCTTACCGGGCATTGCCGACTAAAAGGACACCTAAGTAAACTGACAGTAGTAGAGGATAGTGAGTGCAGATTCTGTGAGGAGGAGGACGAAACCTCCATTCACATCCTAACTGAATGTGTAGCACTCCAGAATCCAAGGGCACTATATCTAGGAGGATATCAAATAGAAGAGGGAGATTTACCTAACTTGAAGCCACTTCAAATCCTACACTTCCTTGAGAAAATAGGATTGGAAGGGTCGCTATAGGCATTGAGACATTTCCTTAGTGCAGTGGCAACAGAAGGGGGCACAATAGATCTTTTAGGTCGCAGTGTATTAACACCCCATTCTCAACATAACATAAGTTCCTTACTTCTCGTATGTGAGAGGGAGATACTTGCTAAAATTCTGCTTCTACTGTTTAGTCGAGGCTTGAAGTTGACCGGTGTAGTAGGTCTAGAAGGTGGTTATTGCCGTTGCTGCGGACCGTCGGGCAAAAAAAATTGTACTATAGGAACAAATCACGTCAGGATAGCTGGCAATCACGTCGGGCAAAAATGTTTGTGCTAAGGTTGGCAATTACATTGGGGTCACCAATTGTTGTGACACGGGTCCTTTGCAACAACCAAGACGAAGATAAAAATTCGTTCTTTTTGACAATTCTTTTATTTTTCAAAGTCAATATTCAAAAACATACAACGATGTGATCAATAAATAATATGAATTACTACTTTTGTCAACATGACATTTTTATTTAAATTACACGATAATTTTGTTATATACAGAATGTTCAAGGAATAAAATTAAAAATACTGCACGTGATTTTAATAAGCCCTACAGCTGACATTATAGAAATTTGCAATATCTCTCTATTAACATTTTAAAAGGTTTAGGTGACGATGATATTATATTATTATATATTAAATATTTAGAAATTACAAAATGGGTATTTCCAATAAGATGGCGAAACAGTAGATGCGATGAGAAACATTCCAAAATTTTTTAAAAAAGTGTGATGACAGAATAATAACCAGGAACACAGAAATTCCATATCCAACTAGGTCTTGCGATTTAAACATATGCTATATGTTCGCATGGCTTTAAATAAAAAAATGTTTCAACGCCAAATCATAATTTGGAAGAACTGAGAAATCGCATAACAAAAAACTGTGAAGAGATCAACAACTCACTGCCAATATTACATAAAGTTTGTGTTTAGACATAACTATTTACAACATTCTCAACAATATCTGTAATTTCATGTAAATGTTGGCAATGTTGGCAATTTCAAAATTAAATAAATTATTTCTTTCTTTTTTTTTGTTGCAGTATTATTTCGAAGTAATAAACTTTGTTCACAAAGAAAATGTCGAGCAATATATGTTATTTTGTGTAAGTGGCTAAAATACCAACCCAAAACATTTAAATTTCATAGCTAACTTTAGTTTTCATTTATTTCGATAGCTCGTTAACTAACATGATAGATATATACATTAAAGGGTGTTCTGTTTAAAATAATATAAGAAACACAGCAAAGGCTACTTTGAAGTGCCACAATTTTTGGAAACACTCTGTGTGTTTAATAAAGTGTAGGATCAGGATCACAATCTTCTGCACCATATCCTTCAATTTGTCGCCCCAAAACCTTACCTGTCAGGCTATCCAGTTCAATTATTTATTATTTTTGTTGTATATTATCAAGTTTATTGTAAAATACTATTGTTATGGAAGTGAGTGACCCTGAGCTACCACATTTAAAAAAATCTACCTGTTGCACAGGGTGTTCAAAATCCGACTGATCAAAAGCGCTACGATCACTGATTTCTTATTTGAAGACCCTGTATGATATTATCCAAGCGGTTTACGTGTCGTTTAAACAGGGTGTGTCGTTTTTACAAGAGTGGTGTTTTCGAAGCATATAAAATAGTTGAAATATTTCTTATCACAATGTTGATTTATTGTTTGAAATGATTGTTCGGATAGTTTCTAAAATGTTATTCTTACAATCTGGATTTTTTTATAATCATAATGACTGCATAATTTTTTACGTCGTTTCAAAATAATCTAGCTCTATTGTCAAACTTCTTAGAAATAGGTAATTTGAAATGGTATTGCATCATGACAATGCAAATACAATTTTTTACAGGACTTATGTGTATATCCTCCATTTTTTACACTTTTGGTTTTTTAAATCCTACAATTAGAGATACAGCTTCAAATGTGGTAGAATCTTTTAAAAGTACCTCTTGATTATTGTTGGTACAATATTATTTAATAATCCGCATTATAAAAAAGCTTTTATTGGCAAATATATTGCTTTTTTGTTCGGAAATATTTCAACTATTTGTTAAAAAAAAAAAAATGTGCCAAAATGTCATCTATATTAATCTCGTCAATATTGTAACTGTAAATTGATGCCTAACGTTCTTGAACATTTTTTAAAATTTTTTATTTTAAATTATCTCCCGATTGATGATACTCTTGCGGTTGAATCATTGAAAATTATTTTTGCAATTTGACAAAAAAATACGCATTTTACGAATATCACGCTCACAGTCCAACGCGATGTTTTTTCTTCTCTCTCGCATTCTTCAAATAACTCGGCAAAAATATTTGTTAAAATTGGAATGAATATCTCCAGTAGAAAAATGTTTAGGTTTGCAAAAACGTTTGTTGTTTATGTGGCAAATGTTGATAGGTATATTTCCAAATCACTACATATTTATTTTTTATAAGAGATGTCTCATAAAGATAATTTTCTACATAGTTTTAATGATAAAAAAAATAACTTATGGTTATGCAAAATCAACAAATTGTGTTATAATTTTTACAAAATAATTTCTTCAGTCATATAGAATAAGATTCTATAGCTCCAGATCTACGTCAATTCAGAATAGGTAAAATTTTGAGAATAAATAGAGAATTATAAGACGTAAAATACTTGTCAGATTTAAAGCGGGGCCCAGGTATTAAAGGTACCAAAACACTTTACTCGTCTACGTAAATAGCTGGTTTTTCTATATTAGTAAAAAATCAATATTCATTATTTCGTTGGCCTTAACTTCCATGCTTTAAAATTCGTAAAAAAATAGGAAATCTACGTCATAGTAGCAAACTTAAATTTTATATATTTTACTGGGGATACTATTTTAAGACCTCTTGCAAGCAGACAGACCAATCCGATAGGCCAGTCATACTCCAGTTACGACAAAAGTGTCACTGTAAGAGCGCAAGAGCATTTATGCATGCTCTTGAAGACTAATCAGATGTAACGTTCCTAAAAAGTTTGTCTTGGAAAAATTAATTTATGTCCAGCATACAATTCTTTTTCTTTCTGACATAACCCGTATCTCTGTTCTTGTCGGTCATGCTCTATTTAAGAAACATTTTTTGTGGACATCTCTCTTTACTATGCGCTATCTTTCCCTTTTATCAGTGTTTGTAGCAGCGTTGTTATTTTCATAACAACTGTAATAGATCCAGGGGCGGTTTCTCCATTGGTTCATTTGTGCAGTGAACACACAGTTAAATTTAATAAAAACACATTATTTTAAAATTACATAAAGAACACAAAAATATAAATTTAATTAAAATATTTTTATTTTCATACGTGTTAATCTATATTTTTTGGTACATCATTGTCCTCTGGCTGATCGCATCTCTGTGGCACAGTATACCTAAGTATACTGTGTCTGTGGCGCATTATGATAAGTGAGCCTAACACGAGTGAGACGATATGGTGAATGCATATAGCTAAAAAGAGAAGAAAACACGCCAATAGAGTCTTCAAACTGTCAAAGAACACATTAATTGGCGCGCTGTTCACAAACAAGGTTGCCAAACCAGTGTTGCCAGTCTAGTACAATTCACAGTTGTACTAGATGTAGTAAATTCTGCGTGTTCACGTGTAAAATATATATATTGTGTTTCTTGTTTGGGTTCGTTATCAATAAAGACTCCCTTTTTTCTCCTTCAATGAATTAGATGGCACTGCAAATAGAATTCGAAAAATCTGATACATTTAAGGAATCTGGTACATTTTTTAGACAAATCTGGTACATAACAAAAACATATTCTGGCAACACTTGCCGCGTTTGAGAATCCACATCGGATGCATCTGAGATGTAAAAAATCTTTGATCACGTGATTCAGTATACGTTATTGTAATGGGACAGATGTGTCCGATGTGGATAAAAAAACGCTCGAGATGTTAAAAATGCATCCGATGTGGATTCTCAAACGCAGCAATAGTACATACATTTTCGAGTCTTTAAAAAAAGTTTTTGATAATAGCAAATGAGCAATTAGGGGAAAGTCGGGTAGCACCGCACAGCCAGTATCATCGGACGTTTGTCGTTTTCTGTTATTTGTCGTTTTGCCGCTTCCATTGAATTGTTACACGAACTACTTCGATGAATGTAGCAACATATCTTCCACGGGGGTTTATAGCATATGCGAATTTTGTCAACAAGTTACTGCACATCGAAACTGGCGTACGTCCGTTTTACAATAGCACAATTAATTATAAAATATAAAGAAAACAGAATAATTACAAAATATCTCAATAAAAATGTGTTATTAACTTGTCAAAAGTAATAGTTTCACATTTTTTTTATTTATCAATCGTAAAATTGAAAAAATATGAATTTATTCAATTATTTGTACAATGTAAACCTGGCTTTGGATAACAGAACCCAAATCTCGTTAATGCTCGAGTCGACTCGATAAACGAAACCCGAATGATACAAAATACAATATGGCTGTCGATGTAAACAATTCTAAGTGAGTTTTACTTTTATTTAATACAGTTTTAGGCATAAATTTAGTAATAATTTACTGTAAGTAAACTTATTTTGATACTTTTGCATGTCTATGTCCTATAAATGCATATATTTGATTGTAATAGCAAATTGTTCTGGCCCATTTACACTGTTTTAGAAGAAACATTTTCATTTTATTGTCAACTGAAAAATGGATTATTATTCGTATTCGTAATTGTGTTATCCCCAAATATTGAAATTCTTGACAAAGTTTTAATTCTGATATTCATTTTGATAATTATCCTAGATATGCCAATTTAATTGTATGTATTATAACCAAACTTTTTAAGCTTTATAGATCTAAAGTATTTTCATTACATAAAGCAAGAAAATCTTAATTAGACGTTATAGAAATTAGAAGTAGTAAATTAAAAATTAGTTAAATCGCTGCAAATGCAAAAGTAATTAGTCACATACAATCGAAATCATGTGCTTTAGGAAGTTTTTCGCTTTCAACAATTGTTTTTTTTTTCTTTTCGTTTCAGGATTTATGGATGGAACTCTTGTTTTATTTCGCACGAGTAAAGAAAAATTTTGTTCGTTTTGTGTTATTTAAAATAGTTGTTTATTCAGAAAATATATATTATATTTATTGTTGTAACCAATAAAGAATCAACAAATAATATTTAATACAATTTTGTATTATTTATTTTATACCTCTAAAATTATTTAACATAAAATTTTACATTTTTATTAGCATTTTTTAACACGCATGAGATGCGTGTTAAAAAAATGCTATTAAAAATGTAAAATTCTTATATTTTGTCGAAGTAAATTCAAAAGCCCGCCAATTTTCAAATTAAAATAGCATTACAGCTTTTTATATTACCGACTGAGTATTAGTTGCACAAAACTATCCCACATGTCGCTGAAGGCAAACATGTTGCCATATTTATACAAAGAAACGGCAACTCTTAATTATCCTTCCTCCATGATATCTTCAGTCGAACTTCATACGTTAAGGTGTTTAGACAATACAAATTTGTGTTCGATATTTTACTTTTTTGACGTGGACATAATTAACTTTAATGATCGGTTTCTTTTAATTTGTAAGTGATAATTGTGTGCCCTCTTCACAATGCATGCACATATGAGTAATGAATAATAAAATGTGTACAGATACTCTTCATTTTAAATACCTACCTGTTAATAGTAAATTGATCTCAAGGTGCATGTCGGGTATCACCGGACACAAACATATCGTGTATTACCGGACGCAAAATAATTTCAAATTCTTTTCTAGAACATCTGAAATGCCGAACTTTATTAACAAAAATACACGTGGGCAAAGAGACGAAGATCATATGAGAACAGCCGTTAGAAAAGTGCTTGATAACGAATTGACAATCAGAGAGGCGGCAAAAGATATGGTGTTCCCAAAAGTACGCTTGCTGATAAAGTAAAACATTTGAAAAATAACGAAGAAATACAACTTATTCCAAGTCTTGGACGATATCGCTGCACATTTCCCGCCAATTATGAACAGCAGCTTGTGGACCACATGCGAGATTTGGATAGTCGCCTAATGCCCATCACCAGAAAAGAATTTTTAAAACTTACGTTTGATTTGGCGGAGCGCTTAAAAATTCCACATAGATTCAATAAGGAAAAAATACTGCTGGAAAAGACTTTTATTATACATTTCTTAAACGTCATCCTGAGCTATCTTTAAGAACTGCCGAGTCAACGAGTTTAAAGAGAACAGTAGGCTTCAATCGACCACAAGTTACAACATTTTTTTAAAAAACTTGAAGAACTAATGCGAAAACATAACTTTGGGGCCAATAAAATTTACAACGCTGACGAAACTGGTGTGTCTACAGTCCACGTGTGTCGGCAGAAAGTCGTTTCAATAAAGGGAAAAATTGGTAAAATAACTTCTGGTGAAAGGGACCGCACTATAACTGTATTATTATGTATCAATGCGGCAGGAAATAAATTCATTCATTCATTTTTCCCAGAAAAAAAAATTATTGAGCGACTGAAAATTGGCGCTCCGGAAAATTCTATGTTCCATGCACAGGACTCTGGCTGGATGAATGGTGAATTTTTTTTAAAATGGATGCAGGAGTTTCTAAAAATCACACGTGCATCTGAAGAGGAGCCAGTACTTCTGTCGATGGATATTGCAGCCATAAAGATTTAACTTTACCCGCAAAAACCATATCCATATGTTAATCTTACCCCCTCATTGCACCCATAAGTTGCAACCTTTGGATGTGTGTAATGAAGCCATTCAAGGATGCCTACAATGAAGCAGCATCTCGCTGGATGAGACAAAATCCCTTTATGAGAATTACTGATTATGAAATCGCAGGTCTGGTGAACGAGGCGTTTACGAAAATTTGCAGGATGGACTTATCTAAGAGAGGTTTTGAGTGTAGCGGCATTTATCCATTGAATTCAGATTTTTACAGACTTGGATTTTATTGCATCGGAAGGACTAGACGTCCCAGAACCAAGGGAAACTCATGCTTTAACACCCACTGTTATTGATAGTTGTAATGAGAAAGGAAACGTGCCAATAGAATCACTAGAATACCTACAAATACCTACGTTACCAAAAACGCCGCCAAAGCTCAACGAACAAGAACTTCCTGGTACATCTGAAATGAAAACTCCATGTAAAAAAGTCGTAAACCTCTGCACATTAAATGAAACTTACCAACCTTCAACTAGCCAGCCTTAAACTAGCCAAATCAACCCGCCGTGTTCTGAACAAAGAAATCCAACCAAAGGCAGGAGAAAATTTGCCGAAAAAAAATATTATTGATCCGAATACAACTTTAGGAAAAAGTGTTAGTGATCTTCTAGAAGAAATTTCTCCAATCCCCAATGCTGCTGAACGTAGAATGGTTTCAAGAAAAAGACGTGCTGAAAAAAGTGAAGTGCTTACTTCCACTCCATTAAAAAATGAGTTGGAAGAGAAAAATAAAAACAAGGCTAATAAGGCAAAGAAAAATTTAAGTGATAATGCAAATATAGTTAAGAAACCAGGTACACAAGAACAGAAGAAACAAAAAGCACATAAAGAGAAGACTAAAGAAACCCTAAAAACTTATTGTTTCATTTGTCATGAAAGTTTCGACGAAGACTGGATCCAGTGTTGTGAATGTAAAAACTGGGTCCATGAGGCTTGTTCTAATGTGGAAAAAGGTCAAATGTATTACAGGTGTGATAACTGTTAACATTTTTGTTTTGTGCTGCAATAACAGCAACTTTTTTATCGTATCCGGTATTACCCGCCAATTTTTCAGAATTCAAATATGTTTAATTATCTTTGTTCAAAGAATTTGTATTTATTTTAAATATTTGTTTTTTGGTTTTTTAGACATGTAATATACATGTAAAATAATCGTTTGAATATAATTTTGTTGGACAACTTTGTTAATAAAAGTATGTTTTGCAATGATTTGTTATCATGTCCGATGCTACCCGACTTTCCCCTATTTGTTTTTTAATGGTATAATCAAAAATGGAGCCAAGTTTTTTCTTGTTTGTTTTTTTATAGAATTTTGAAGAAGTATGTAGTGAGATTTTGGAAATTCTGTGTAGAGAGTGAAGTTTTCATGCAAATATAATAAATACAAACATTTTTCAAACCCGTTTCTGATATTCAGTTTCTTGCAGGGGGCCAAATTTTATTAACTATATTTTTGCCAAATTATCAAAACTATATATAATAAAAAAAAACTTTTTTTAAACAGATTTATTTGTTAACTTATTTACGAATTTAAACAAAAAAAAAACATTATTTTCTGGAAACCTTCCTGTTTCTTGATGTAATTCTTCAGTCCTTTCTCTCAATCTGTATCACTTTTTCAAATAAAAAATAACCGCTAAACCAGAAAATAAAAAACAAAACACATAGCCAATCATTACTCGCCTTATTTTAGATAATATTTAAGTACAAATTCCAAAAACAAATGCTTCTTAAAAAACGGGTTCGAGAAATTTAGCCAAACACAAAATCCAAAACAAAACGAAAATTATTTAAAAAATAAAAAACAACATTCTCTTGGCAATTTGGCTCAACAATTTATTTGACTAAATTTTTCACCACCACCCGTACATCTCAACAGGAGTACGTATAAAACTTGGCATTAACAGATTTATGTTTAGTAGAGGCACTCAAGTTGATAGAGAAAAAGACGGATGTACAAGGTGTTCAAAAATATTCAACATTACCAAACACAAAGTCATTTTTAGTTAACAGATGATTGTGCCGCACCCTGTATCTAAGTCTGGTTAAAAAAAGAATTAATTTTTTTAGAAGAAAACTAAATTTACAGCACTATCATCATAATAGTCTAGTTAAATTCATTGTAAATGATCAAATTTCGGAATTATAAATGAATAATTTAAGAACACCCCGTACCGATCCGATCTACGTCCCGTTGACCGTTAATGTTGACATCTAAAAAACTCCATCGGCTGAAAAATATGATCTATTATATTGGACAGGCTGGTCACTACAGGCGTTCAAGAACTAAAGAACATCGTCACTAACCGGGTCAATAGGACAGTCCGTCCCATCAAATTCGACATAATAATTTGGGTAAAACTCGAACATATTTGTTCTGGTAAATTTATTACGTCAATTTCGCGGGATGGACTTGCCGTTCAATAATTATGATGTCACAATAAATATTTCTAGTTAACTAGGTGATTCTATGTACAATAATATATATAAATTTCTCTATTAAAAATATTATAAATATACTCTCTTAAGTAGGAAACAAAAATAATAAGTTTAAAACTTATGACTAAGGCGTTTTTTCTAGGTGCTTGATAAAAATGTGGGTGGCCAAGTCCAGATCTGCTATTTTAAGGATTTTTAAACAGGTTGCTCCACGAGTATTGAAAAATATTTCAACATTGTATAGCACAGGTAAAAAAAATAACACTATTGCTTATAGACTTACTAAGTTCTAGTAGTTTTTGTTTATCGTTACCCTAATTAGGAAATCTCGTAACTCCACTTTTTGCCAAATTCACATTTTCATACCAACTTGTAGAGAGAAAAAACTCTATTACCGTTAACTGGAGCTACTTTGTCATCCTGGGGTAACTTTGTCACCGTTTTTCTACTGTTACAGGTACTAACTAAAGAACAATGGTAAGAAAGTAGGTAAAATGCCGGGGTCCCGGAATTATCAGAATTATACCAAAGAGGACGTCGAAAAAGCGTTGACAGCTGTCAAAAATGGCATGCCTAAAAAACAAGCAGCCCTTTTGTTTAAAATCTCACGGTCTACTCTTGTAAACAGAACTCTTGAAAGATTTAACAGAAAATGCGGTTGCTCCACTATTTTATCTCAGCAAGAGCAGCAGGTGATTGCAGATACGCTTGGGCAAGTTGGCAACTGAGGCTTTTCATTAACCAAAGTGGATATTCGCGCATTAGTTAAAACATACTTGGATAAACAAGGTAGAGTAGCTCGGGTGTTTGAAGACAATTATCCAGGGGAGAATTTTGTAGACAATTTCGTAAAACAGAACAACCTATCAGTGCGGATGGCTACAAACATAAAGCGTGCGCGATCATCCCTGGACCAAGCCGGTGTGTTAGAATTTTTTAATAATATAAAATGCAAACTCTAAAAACATATACAACTAAGATGAAACAAACATAGCTGATGACTCTGGCGCCAAGAAGGTAATAGTACCAAGGAACTTCAGGAGGGTTGAACGGGTCCAGAACTATTCACGCTCTTGCACTAGCATAATGGTGGCTGTAAATTCAGCTGGTCGATTATTGCCACCATGGCTGGTGTACAAGAGCGGTAGTTTGTATGAAAATTGGTGCACAGGTGGTCCTCCTGGAACCATATACGGAAATACAATTTCAGGCTGGTTTGACATGAACCAGTTTGAAAAATGATTTTTTCGCCCCCTTAAAAAGAAAGTAGCGCGAAATTTTAGAACGGTGGCGAAAGGAGAGCCGTTATACAGGCACCTTATCTAAAGAACAATTCTCTCCGTTACTTGCAACGCTCTGGAATCAGATCAATGAAAGCCTTGACAAACATCTTAAGTCTGGGTTTCGGACCACAGTCTTACATCCTATTGACCCAAACAAAGTTTTAAGAAAAATCCCCGGAGCTTTACCTACCAGTGAAGAAGTTTCTCGCACTCTTGACGGCAGTCTGGTCGACATGATGAAGGAAATACGGGGTACATCAGACGAACAGAAGAAACACAAGAGAGGAAAGATGTTTAAGCCTGAGCAAGAAATTGACAAAGAATCTACACAGGTAGTTACGCAGGATGTACCTGAAGACATATTATGGAATGAGGATGACGAATTGCCTTGTTTTGTTGCACAACCGGAGTGTCCGGATGAAAACGTCATCAATGTCGGTGCTTCGACATCCGGTGTTCCTTTGAAAAAAAAAAAAAAAAAAAAAAAAAATACAAAACCCGCTCCTAAACCGCCTAGACCAATAAATATTACAAAAAGGCTTTAAGGATTCGCGACAACAACAATTCAAAGTGTGGAATATGCTTAACGGAATTTAAAAACTACAACAGCACCCTCGAATGGATCCAGTGTTTACGATGTAGAAATGGATATGCGGAATATGCAATGAGGGGAGCAAAGATCCCTATTTTGTGTGTTTGCGATGTGAGGACGAGTCCGAAGAGGACGTTTTCGGCGATAATAGTGATGATGACACTACCTTTGATCCTTCACAGTAATAAACCGCTAAATGATTTTTTTTAAATAAGTTTTTCTTCAATGTTCTTAGTTCATAAAGAGTTTATAGTTATTTTTTTACAGTTACCATTAAGCCTTCAATGTTTTAAGTAAATAAAGTTTATTTTTACTAAAAGCCTGGTTTTTTGCTTATTTTTTTTTTTAATAATAATAATAATAATAATACTCTCCCTAATTCACCCGAGTGATTTTAACCCCAAAAGCTGAGTTTGTGCAAGGAAAGGGACTGCTATTATTATTATTTGCCGTGGCGCTCCGGGGCGACTTAAAGATGATTGATGGTGCCATTTGACTTACAGGTGAGGAAAACCCGGAAAACCTATTACCACCCACTATTTTCCATGGGCATCTTTATACCGGGGCTACTTTGTCACAAAACGCGATTTAAATTTTATGTCCATTAGGTGACAAAGTAGCCCCAGACTAGGGGTAACATTGTCACCCTAATTTTTATTCTTTTTTTTTTTTTTTTCGAAAAATAGGTAAAAATATGAAAATTTTCACTGACCATTCAATCCGCCATAGTCCATTTGGTATAATAAAATTTATTTGAAGCAATTGTCCCAATAATTAAGATGATTACATTAAAATATGTCACAATAAACATGACAAAGTAGACCCAGTTGACGGTACACGTTCCAAACCTCATAAATCCAGAATAATTTTATTCTGGATTCTAGATTCTGTATTTTTTGTCTCTACAAGTGGGCATGAAAATGTGAATTTGGCCAAAAGTGGAGTTATGAGGTTTGCTAATTAGGGTAACGTTATAAAAGTATCTGCAATTACAAAATTAGAGCATTTTATATAATATCTAATGATCCATAGTTAATGTATTTTAATTTTATCTGTCGAAATTCTAAAGAATACCTATTTAAATTTAAATCTGATGCTACGAGGTGAGCCAAATTTAGTTTAAGTGACTATTTTCATAAACATTCTAAATTGTTAATGAAAAGACGTGATTATAATTATTATAAAAAAAGAAAATTAAAGGACCCCGCACTTTTAACATTGATTTTGGGTACTGACAGAATTTGTTCAAATTTTAGTATGTTATTTTTCAGGTCATTACCGGCAACTTTCTTATGGACCTCAAGTTTGCAGCTCTACAGGGTGAGCTGTTAGAAGGAGTTAAGTGTGAAATATAGAATTAATATTTTCATATATATCTCTACCTCTCTTAAGTAATTCATGTTTTTTCCATTAAACTTATGGTACCTCTTACACTTTGTATATATTTTTTAATGCCTTCTAGTATTTTGTAAAATAAAATATACAGAGCGTTCAAAAAATTAGAAATAGTAGTTACTTAAATAAGGTGCATTTTTATGTATTATCGTAATAAGAACATTATTTCTGATAGCTTGTTATATTAAATACTAGATAATATTTAATAATACAGGGTATGACAAAAATACATTATAATTTATAGTACAAATAATATTTTTTTTACATAGGTATTTAGACCACTAAATAATAAATCAATAAAAGAAACTGCATTTAAAAAACTTGTACTGCATACATTAAATATAAACCAATCAAACCATCAAAATCTGACTCATCTTTCAGCAGCATCTAAAATAAACACATGAAGGGTACTTTATATTATTTTCGTATTGTGCGTATCCTAGGTACTACAAAACACTAGAAATATAAGCACATATGCCTACAGTTCTTGCAACAGTCTTACACGTACAGTAATACCCTTTAATTTCATTATATTCTATAAATAATATGTGCTTTACATTATTTTGAATATATTTGATACAGTGGCGTACCCATGGGGGGATAATAGGGATATTTCCCCCAGGAAGTCCCAGCACGTCCGCAAACTCACACACATCATCAAAGTAATAAGTAGCTGTAAGAAAAAATAAGAGTAAGAAACCTCTAAATCAGTTTATAATAATTACTAAATAAAAAACATCATACAGGTGTTAGAAGTACTTTAATCTGTCTCAAAATTGTCAGTTATGTAATATCGTCGTTGTAGAGTCAAAACCTCGTAATTCTATTTTTTTAGTGAGATTAATTTTAAAAATGTAAATCTTTAACCATTTGGAATATTTTTGACTTGCCTTTTTCTATTACATAAAAAAGCTACTTTTACAAAATTAACAATTACAGAAAAAAAAAGTGTTTTTAGTGTTTCCTGAAAACCTGGTAATTTTATGATACGAGGTTTTGACTCTACGACGACGATATGAGGTTTGTTCCAACAACTATCCAAAATCAGTCATTAGCACTAGAATTCTGCGCAGTATATAATTTGGGGTTTTAATGATCTACTGCGCAGAATCCTAGTGGCAATGACTGATTTCTGATCAATGCTGGAACAAATCTAAGGTATCAGCTCCTTGTTTTATAAAATAGAATATTCTAATTTTCAATAAAAAAAATTTCCATGTTCAATTTTGTTATCCCCCCAAGATCCATATCTGGGTATGCCACTAATTCGTCACCGCAATAATGTAGGTTCAAATTGTTTACACTGAACAACAAATTCATTGTTTTCGACCCTGCTTGATGTACAGGGGTGTACAGTAAGAATTGGCCAGAATTAAATACCATCAGTATTTATAACAGGAATTTTTTTATTAAATTACTACTGCGAAAACTGTACAAGATTTTTTATATGGTTCTATTTTAACGTACTAAATCTACAAAAATGAAAATAGTGGTAGACTGACATCTGTACAGTAAATATAAATCAGGAATTACTTTTTAATTAGAATATGTCTTCTGAATCATTTATTCAAGTGAGGGTTAGTAGTAGTGTTTCGAAATTAAAGAAGACGTAGAATATGATTTGGTTGGAGATTATAATACATGCAAAATTAATTTCGCTTCAAGATTCTTTCTAGAATATTTTGGGTAGGTGTTCCAAGTTTTTTCGCTAAATTTATTTTTTTTTGTAATTATTAGTTGTTTATGTAGTTCTGTCACATCCTGTATTACTTATATATTATCCAGTGTTATATAAAACAAAAAAATGGTCAGAAGTCTTATTTTAGCTATAGTAATACATGAAAAATGTACCTTATTTTAGTAACTGATATTCCTAATTTTTTGAACATTTATTTTACAAAGTGCAAGTGAGCATTAACAAACTATATATAAGTGTAAGATGTGCCATGAGTTTTATGGAAAAAACATAAATTGTTTAAGAGTAGTAGAGATATATATGAAAATATTCATTTTGTATTTCATACTTTTGACTCCTTCTAACAGCTCACCCTGTAGAGCTGCCAACTTGAGGCCCATAAGAAAGTTGCCGGTAATGACCTGAAAAATAACCTACTAAAATTTGAACAAATTCTGTCAGTACCCAAAATCAATGTAAAAAGTGCGGGGTCCTTTATTAAAGATGTTGTTATTTAAATGTTATTTTTATTAGTACTTACATTCCGAAAATATTTACCAGTACTTGTGGAACCCCCTATACAATAGTTACTTTTTTTAGATTACTGTGATAAACATTCTGTCCAACCTAAATACTGTTGGATAACCCTGTATAAAACGAAAAAAAAAATCGCAGATCTTTTACAGTACCCGACCATCCACAGCATGCAGTTTTCTTTTAAAAAGTAATTACTTTGAAGTACCTTTTAACATATTATACAAATATGTATATAAATATTAATATCTAATAAACTATTTGTATATGATTATTGCTATATATTTCCTGTGGTAATTAACATAAAAATCTCTAAAAACACAACGTAAAAAGGAACATACGACTTTGCAGGACAAATTCGGGCTGCTTGTCAGCATATCAACGTCTTTTCGTTACACTAAAAATTATTATTTTTGTTTAAAAATGGAAAATACTCCTAAATGCAGAGTACAAGGTAATAATTATCCAAAAGAGATCAAGAATCTTATCTCAGAAAAAAGGAAAATTAGGCGAAAATTGGTGTTTCACAGGGAAGTGTTCTTGAGCCAGTATTAATTTAATATACACCTATGACATTCCAGAGATATAAAATATAAAATTACCTACATTTTCTGATGATACAGCTGTTTTAACCATAGGATTAACTATAGAAAATGGAATCAATAGCATACAAATCTGGTTTAAACAGTGGCGCACAAAAATCAACGATGAAAAATGTGCCCATGTAAACTTTACCAATAAAAAAATAGATTATATACCAATACACTTAGGCAACAATAAGTATTATACCATATACCAAAACAGCAAAATATCTGGGTCTAAATCTGAACGCTAATTTAAAATGAAAAGAGCATGTAAAAATGAAAACTGAATAGCTAAATATTAAATATAGAAATACAGGGTGAGGCACCGAAAACGAAACAGATCGCATATCTTGAAGACACATTTTTTTTTTGGAAAAAATGCAAAAAGAGGTCGTTTTTTATTTCAAAGGGGACATCTTTCGATCATATCCTCAACTATCCTACATCCCTCCCCACCCCTCTGTCACTATTACCAATGAAATTGAAATAGGGAAAGTACTAAGTGTGACACATCATTGAAAAGGTAATTTTATAAGGAATTTAACTGTGACATGTGCAAATAAGCATATTGTCATGTGAAAGCCAAATTTAAAAATTTAACGCATAATTACCTTTGGAATAAAATTCAACTTACTACGCCTATGTTTTGGTAAAATACAAATAAAGGTTTTTATTTCAGTAACTACCAGATCTGTTTTTTAGTTTAGTGTCCTCCTAAGAAAGAGACTTCGGGAATGAATATTCAAAACGTAAAAGACTTTATAAAAAGGTTTGCCAAATATACATCCCACTATAGCCGCCAGAATCGAGAGTATCTCTCGCCCGATTTTAATATTACTAAACTTTTTAATTGTATGTACAAAGCGAGGAGCCAGAAGTAAATGTATCCAAATTTGTTTTTTCAAAAATATTTAGTGAAGATTTTAATCTTCATTTTCGGTACCCTGTGACCGATACTTGCAAAAGATGTGATTCTTATAACATGAAAATAAAAAATTCTAATGGTGTGGAAAAAAGCACAAGGGAAAGAGAAAAAGAGTTACACCTACGGATGGCAACCAAAGATAAGGACACCACAACGACCATCGCGTTTGATTTGATGAAAACTTTAGCAACTCCCAATATTTCTATGGGAGTAGCATATTATACAAGACAGCTGTGGACGTATTGTTTGGGCATACAAAATCTCACCACAGATCAAGCACACATGTATGCATGGCCTCACGGGGTCTGCAAGAGATTGGCTCTTGCATTATGCACTATATGAGAACCTCTGTAAAAACACCAGTTTTGATCTTATACAGCGACCAATGCGGAGGTCAGAACCAAAATATAAAATTCGCATCTATTTGTACATACATGACGGTCTACAATGATTTTACTCCCGCAGTCATACATCACAAGTTTCTTGTTTCCGGTCATTCCTACTTGTCCTGAGATAGAGACTTTGGGATGATCGAAAAACAAAAACGATTCTACCATGACATTTTTTGCCAGATGACTGGGTTAAAGTTATTTCTAGCTCCAAGAAAACTAACAAATTTCAGATAGTAAAAATGAAATCTAAAGACTTTAAAAGTACCACTAGGCTAGAGGCGCTACTCACAAATAAGAAAAATGGGAACAAGACATAAAACTATAATGGCTGAAAATACAGTGGTTAATGTTTAAAGCTGAAGAACCGTTCAAGATTCATTTTAAATATTCTAACAACAAGGATGTACTTTTTTATAGTGTTGTTTGTAAAAAAGAACAGAGGTTTCTCTAATGAAAACTGAAGCTTTTTACTTGGACATCCTTTATTCTACTGGAAGACCAATGAAAAAATTCAAATACAAAGATCTTCAAAGTCTCCTTCCATATATTCCGCCAGTGTGTCACGATTTCTACACCAGTTTAAAGACAAACAAACAAGCAGAAGATGGTGATATTGGACTAGAAACAGATGAATAGAAGACCCAAGTGGACAGTTTATGTTTTTTTGTTAAAGTTTTGAATTTGGCAGAGTGGCCCAACTAACTTTTTTTCTAAAAGTAACAATTGATTTGATATGTTTTTCTTATCTTTAGACTTATAAAATGTTTACGTTTCTGATCATATGTTTACTTATAAATAAAATGGAACTTTAAAACTGAAAAACTGGTTTTAATTTATGCTCAATTTTTTATTTGCCTTATCTCAAAACTTTAATTTTGCCACTCAATTATGGGGATGTGCCAAATTACAATTATTGTCGAGAAATAGTTTAAAACCGAATTTTTAGGAACATAATTAATGCACCAAGAACTCCAAGTTGAATCAATTCCAGTAATTAAGAAAATAAACAAACACACCAATATTGAACAACTTCTACTTTTAGACATTCAGGACCTAGTGCGTAGACTTAAAAGAGTTAAACCTTTTGAGTTTGTGTAAGTGAAGTGCTAGTGATAAAGCCACTATATCGAAGTGTGCAGAATATGTTAAAAACTAGTATAAACAAAGGTAAAATCAAAATTTATTTTTTTTATGTGCATTCTGACACATTAAATAAAAATATATCAGGATCATAAATTTGTTGAATCACGTACAAGAAAGATTTCTCAATAATTACCATTAGGAAAAATTTTTCTTTCAAGTAGATGAAAATAATTATGCTCTTGATCAATATTATTATTTTTACAGTAAAAATAATAAAATAAATACTGATGTAACTGGATAAACGTTGATATACTAAAAGATGCCCTGTTGATGTGGCATCCGTGGTCACGATACATTTTGTTTGACTAACAATAACATCGGCAATATCTGGTCAGCGGTAAACTACATGTGGTTACAACCATATATATACCATCCATCCATACCACTATTCCCTGCTCTCTAATACTGCAAAGGTACACTATCCCGTCAGAAATAGATTATAAAAATACTTGACAAGAGTTATTTAAAAGTTGCTGTCAATTCTTAAACGTTAGCGATTCACCCTGTACGTAAATAATAGCAAAAAGTTATTAATGTATTGCAAACTTTTCTCTAACTCATGCCAAAAGTATTTTCATCTGTGGAATGAATGTCAAATAAGCAGAATTTCGCCAAATGACTACAGACAGATATTTCAGTTTTCTTTTTTGTATTTATTTTGACAATTATTATTGTTTTTATTTTTATTACGTCGGTAATTTGTATGATATGTTTACGAATTCGGTTAAATGGATTTCCATTCCAGTTACAAGAAAAAGAAGTATGCAAAGTTCTTTTTTTTATCAAAAAACAAATGAATCTAATAATATTAAATATACGACAAATTATTTTTTGATGACGTCAACCGAATATTACTGGCTGAATTTTTATCTTGATATTTTAGTATGTTAATTTTATTATGAACTTTGCGGTACTGCTGTTTCTTTTCTTTCGGAAATTTTTCTGGTCTTCGTCAAAAGAAATACAAGTTTTTTGATAAAACGATCATTGAATCACCATTTTTAAGAACTACTTGCTAGTAAAGTACTGTTGTAAATTAAAAAAAATAGGTAATAATACTATCACAGCTCTCACATTCCGCAAAATAACATAGCTCTTAATTTATTTTTACTACTTTTTTTTCTAGAAAAACAAAAAATCGACAGTAGAACTACAATCTCGTAACTGCAAGCTCGATTGTTTAACGTTGTGATTTATAATTTCGGTTAAATATTATTAGAAAATTTAGAATTACTTTTATGCATTTTAATTGTTACTTTTATGCATTTTATTTGTTACTTTTATGCATTTTATTTGTTACTTTTAAACTCATATTAGTGTTCTCAGGGCATAAGTAACAGTACGATATACTCAACTGTCATCAATATACAGGGTAGGGAGTAAATGCCATGTCAATAATGAAGAATTCAATTCCTTTGCCTTTTTATGACTAAAATTTCATGAGAATTGTTTAAATTATCCTCTAAATACTACAAACAAACTTGCAAGTTTAATCAAAATCATTGAAAGAATGTTTAAAATAGTAAGAAAAACTATTTTTTCTACAACCACAGTTCAAAACACACTTTTCTGTATAGTTTCACGTTGATGATTTCTTACAATAATTGAAATATGACATAACCGTGCCTGACAGTGACATTTCGATGCCGAAAAATGTGGTTAATGAATATAACGCTAAAATGGACTAATAATACTAATCAAAGTATTGATATTTTTGAAAAATAATTGCTTTTTAACACTAAGGTTCGTCATACGAAAATCTTTATATTGAATAAATGTATTAAAAATAGTTCATTAATTTTAATACAAATCATCCATTGGTGGTTCTACAAGCCGGATAGTACTTATTTTTTATTAAAATTATTTATTGGTCCTTCGAGCAGAAGTTTCAGAAAAAAATTAAAATTAATAGTCTGGTCAATTAATTGTAAAGAAAAAAATGACTAAAAACCGAAGAACAAAATAGCAAAAGATCAAGAAAAAAATTGGGAAGCAAATTGTAAAATTCCTAACCAGTGCCAAAAAAAGATTAGAACCAAAAAAACAAAAGCTTATGTTGCAAATAGAACCGCAGAAAGAAAGAGATTATTGAAAAAGCGAATGAAAACGTTAAAAAATTGAAAATAAGTACTGCAGATCATGTTTATTTTTCAAAGAATCTATAAAAGAAGTACCGGACGATAACTAACAAAGACAACTTTTTAGCAAATGATTTGTTAAGAGTCAATAACCACGGCGCGCCCACCAAAAGAAATATTTAGATTATTAACTTAATAGGTTTGTTCGTAGAACGATTCACAACCGTTTCCAACTGAACTGCGCATGCGCATTGAAAATTTTTCGTTCGTAGAAGAATCACTGATAGTTTCCATTTATTAGTTTGGCGTTCGTAGACACAAATGAAGTGATTGCCAACTGATTGCCAACGGTTGGAAAAATCTGATTATTCTCCGGATTTTAAATCCGGGGTATGTGCACATGAAATATTTTTAATAATCCACGATTTGGCATTTGTTTGGCTTGAAATTTATGTATGTTTACATGTTTATCATTCGTCCATGCTTATGTTGATTTGATTAGTTGTTCTTTAGTTTTTGGTGTTTGTGTTTTTTGTGATAAACATTTCTATTTGACTTTGGATTTTTTTATATACCTAGTGTATATTAAAACTGCAAAAAAAAACAAATAGATACTTGGTTATTCTGTGACACATACAACTGCATACAACATGCATTACAACGGCAAACTTTTGTTTGTCCGTTCACTAAATCTGTATCCAACTCACGAGAAAA
Source organism: Psylliodes chrysocephalus (assembly GCA_927349885.1). Lineage (NCBI taxonomy): Eukaryota > Metazoa > Arthropoda > Insecta > Coleoptera > Chrysomelidae > Psylliodes > Psylliodes chrysocephalus. The sequence goes on along the minus strand of OV651818.1, from coordinate 12,437,976 downwards.
GGTAAAGAAAAATCCATAACCGTACAAAATGCGTTCGCAGAACATAAAAATGACAATTAATCCTAAACCGTTGGAAATCGCGCATGCGCCTCATAAAAGAATCACCAACCGTTCGAAACTGTCTCTACGAACAAACCTAATAACTTCTAAAATAATATTTTATGCTCTTTGTTATTAGTCTAGTCAAATATAAAAAATATATAAACATATAATATACTGATTTATTCAGAATAAACGATATTTTCTACTTATGAACATTTTTCGTCTTTATGATACAATTTTAACCAAATTTTAGGAGTGGGAAAGGTTCCACATGCCTAAGAGGTTGCATATTTTTTTTATATTAATTTTTACTTTTCCCCAAATATACCACTATGGTTATAATTGAATAATTATTAAGTTAATCTTTTTTGGTGTGCGTACCGTGCGCATTGGCTCTTTTAACACTGAAACGCCATTTGTTGATGACTCTTTGCCAAAATTAACATATTAAACAAATTAATGCATTCAATTGATCCAGAAATGTCAAATACAGTGTCTCCAAATATAAACCAGATCACACCCTTCATATTTGCCTTCAACCTCTTTTGCAATTGTAGAAAATTTCGCATCTCATAATTTAAATATTACAGAAAATGTTTCCAAACAGAATTTTAATTTAAAATTGTGAATTATAATTAATTAATGAAGTTATTTTTTTGTGCATAATTTGTTTGTCAGTAATTTCCATTAATTAACTGAATAAACTAAAAAATATGTTGTTATTTATTATCTATACAGGGTGTCCCATTAGTGTATAAGTGATATGAATTTAAAAATACATATTTTAAAAATATTTTTGGATATACAGGATGTTGCGTTTTCGTCTGATAAATAAAAATATATATTTTTTAAATAGAACACCCTGTATTTTATTTCAGTTTAAGAATGGCTGGTTAATACTGTATTTAATACTAGAATTTTTTTTAAAATATTACAGGTTTGCCAAGCAATACATTTTTTTATGAAATTAGATAATGACCCCAAATTAAATTATCATAATTTAGGTAGGTTTACAAAGATTTTAAAATTGTTTAAATTACAGACTTATAAGATACTAAGCTATCGAATAGTGGTGATAGAACTGATTTACTCTATACAGGATAGGGTGTCTTGAAACATGTCTTAAATATGAATAAATTCAAATTTAATTTACTCAATTTTTCAAATGCAACACCCTGTATATTATTTAAACAAAAAATTTCTTAGAAATTTACCTATCTAACGATACCAACATGTTAGCCAATATCACATATCCAGGGTGTCCCATCAGTGCATAATTGATCGAGAGCTGTTGTATTATTGGAAATACATAAAAAATATATAACAAGTTGTATGACCATGTTTAATAAATATTCTTAAATATACAGGGTGGTCCATAAACGAGGAGCCATACTTATATATTTTTAAAGCAAAACACCCTGCAGGTAGTTATGCATATTATTTGATTGTTTTCACATTGTCAAGCAATTTTAATAGACTTCTATTTGGGTGAGATTACGATTTTCTCAATTTTTTAAATATGTTATACCACCAATTAACTAATACAGGGCATTCCATTTAAAAAATTGTGAAAATCGTAATCTCACCCACGTAACATCAATGTTCTATAAATATACTAAGAACGTTCTGTATATGTTATTTTTGGTATGTCCTTTATAGAATGTTCTTAGAACATATCTAGTATATACTTTGAAAATATATACTAAGTACGTGCATTGAAAGTAAATTCTAAAAAGTATATACTGAGTACGTGCGTTAAAAGTATATTCTAAAAAATATATACTGAGCACGTGATATAATGGGACATTCTTAGAAGATACTAAAAGTCATATACTCATACTCATAGTCTGAGAACGTTCTAAATGCTTACAGGTAAAAATTAACACCAAATACATGTAAAAACACGTTTATATACATATCTGTATGAATTTTTACCAGGTGCCTATCTGATAATCCGCTAGCAAACGCACTAATATTGAGTGTTCAGGCCAAAAATTATTCACAACCTTAATAGAAGAGAAGAATGACAACCAACAAATTTTTTGATCACGCTTGAGGGCCTTTAGTTTTTAGGACCAAGTAATGTCAGAACACAGGATATCTAAAACATGAAATGCCAGTGTGAAATTATTAATATGGTTAATACTAATGGCGAATTAAAACTAAAATACAGTGTTACCCGAATTAAATACACCCTTTGTATGAAAAGAATCCTGTAATGCAGAAATTGACCTGGAAGAACTAAAAAATTAACTAAAGGATGACGAAAACTACAAAATGGTAGTAAGTAATTAACAAAAATATATTTATACTTTCACTAAACATAATAATAATAATTTATGCAGCATTTGTTTTTGTTAGTGGAATGCCATGTACAATTTTTAATGTTTTACGTTCGACAAAAATATTTAAAACATTTCATTAGTTATGTACACTCAATTTGTATATGTACCAAGTTTATTGATTTTTTTATTTTTTAGGTTCAATGAAGATCCAATGTAAGCAAACAAATGAAACTCAAGTGTTTTACTTTAAAAAAAGTATAGATTTGGTCAACACTTCGTTTATGGACCACCCTCTATATTTAAGAATAATGGTTAAATTTGGTCATACTTTTATATTAAGCTATCGGTCAATTAGGCACTGATGGGACACCTTGTTTATATGTTATTGGCTAATATATTAGTTTCATTGTGTAGTCAAATTCATAAGGAATTTTATGCTAAGATAATATACAGGGTGTTGCATTTGAAAAAAAATTGAAATTAAAATTAGCCATATTTAAGACATGTTTCAAAACGCTCTGTATAAAATAAACCATTTTAATCACCACTATTCGTTAGCTTAGGTCTGTATATTTAACAATTTTAAAATCAATGTTAACCTACCTAAATTATGATAATTTAATTTGGGGCCTGCATCATTCTCTTATCTCAAAAAATAAATTAATTGCTTGGCAACACTCTAATATTTTTTCAAAACATTCTAGGGTTGAATACAGCATTAACAAAATATTCTAAAAATAAAATACAGGTTGTTCTATTTAAAAAAAACATATTTTTATTTGCCAGGCAAACACGCAACATCCTGTATATCCAAAAACCGACATGGATAATATTACATGGACCAATAGAGGGACGTGAAAAACGAAAAAAAAAATACTTTTCCTCCCCCGCCCCTCCAACTTCCTCCTTCTTCCTCTTCCACGCCTAAATGGTAAGGGTTAGAAAAAACTCCCACCTGAAACGATTTCAAACTGCCTACCTTCCCGTCCTACTTTTCCCCCAACCCAAGGGGAGGTCGATTTATAGAACCGCTAGACTTAGAAAAATGAACTTCGTAATTGCACTTTGAAGCGAAAAAATTTCATCCCCTCCCAACATCTACCCCTTCCCTTCCATATAAAAAAAAAGTACAAAAAAATGTTGGTTTTCGAAATTAGACCCAGAAGTTGCACATCTTTGGGTTCTAGAGTTTTCTAACTCACAATATATTTCGTTTAACTGTACATTACTGGGGGTATTAATCCACAAATTGAACAAAACGCTGGAGATAAAATTGAAAGTAACTATGATGTGGATGAGGATCTTCATCAGGCTGAGGATGGCACATCAAAAAAAAATGAAGAAGAAGGAATGCATTTGAGAAGCGGGAAAATAATAAAACATAAGAGTTTTGACGATTATGTAATGCTTGCATTTGCAAATGTTATGAAATACGATGAACCACAAAGGTATCAAGAAGCTGTTCAAAGCAGAAATAGGGAAAAATGGCTTGAAGCAATGGAAATCGAAATGCAGTCACTTAAAGAAAATGAAACTTGGACTTTAAAAGAACTTCCAAAAGGTAAAAGGGCTATTACTTGTAAATGGTTGTATAAAGTTAAGACCCTTCCTGATGGTGCCGTTGACAAGTTTAAGGTGCGATTGGTCATCAAGGGATATTCACAAAGAGAAGGTATTGATTACGACCAAACTTTTAGTCCTGTTGTAAAGACTGCAACGATAAGAGCTTTACTGAGCATTGCTGCCATCCAAAAGATGTCCCTAACACAGTTCGATATCTGCACAGCCTTCCTATATGGTCAACTAGAAGAAAATGTGTATATGAAACAACCTGAGGGTTACGAAGATGGGAGTAAACGAGTTTGTCACTTACAGAGAAGCTTATATGGTCTAAAACAAGCACCTCGTTGTTTTAATAAAAGGTTTGTGGACCATATTAATAAATTAGGATTTAAAACGAGTGAAACTGATCCTTGCTTGTTTATTAAAAAGCAGTCCCAACAAATGCTCCTTCTAGCCCTCTATTTAGACGACGGTCTTTTAGTATCTACCGACAAGAAATTAGAAAAAACATTTTTAGAAGATTTGGAGAAAGAATCAAGCCAGCTACCTATTTCCTAGATTTAGAAATAGATAGAGAAGAAGATGGGTCGATTCGAATCAGCCAGTCCTCTTATGCAAGAAAATTGTTGGACAGATTTGGAATGTTAGACTGCAAGGCAGTGTCCACACCTATCACTAAAGATACTAACGAGACAGGGAAGGTAGAGGTATCTGATGAAGACTACGAATATTCTTTTTCATACAGAGAAGCAGTGGGAGCCCTGATGTACCTCATGACGGGTACACGTCCTGACCTAGCCTATGCAGTCAGTGTTGTATCAAGAAACCTTGAGAACCCATCTAACACCGACTTTGTAAGGGTTAAGAGGATTTTTCGATATATCAAGAGAACAAGCAACTACGGGATCCTCTACAAAGCTGATTCAAAAGGTATGAAATTAGAATGCTTTAGTGATGCAGATCATGGCGGAGATGAAACCACTGGTCGTTCAACATCTGGAGCATTGTCTACCTTTGCAGGAGCCGCGGTATCTTGGCACAGCCAGAGACAAAGTTCAGTGGCCATCTCCACAACTGAGGCAGAGATAGTAGCTGCTAGTGAGGCATCGAGAGAGTTGATTTGGCTTATAAGATTTTATGAAGAAATGGAACTCTTAAAAGAAATATTAGTTGACAATGAAAGTGCTATAAAATTGTCGCAAAACCCGGAGTTCCACAGAAGAACCAAGCACATCAGGATTAGACATTTCTTTGTGTGAGAATTAGTTCTGGAAGGTGCTATATATATCCAGAAAATTTCAGCAGAACATCAAGTCGCCGATTTGCTGACGAAAGCTTTGTTCAAACCAAGATTTGAAACTCTGCGAAAACTCATGGGATTGGTTGAAATTAATGAGGGAAGGTGTTAAAGTATATTACATTACAGTAATTTCAATGGCCCAGTATATTTAGCGTACTTTGATTTTATATAAAGTGAAGTTTTACTGACAAAATAAATAAATATTTTCTCACAATATTTTTCGTTTAACTGTACATTACTGAGGGTATTAATCCACATTAACACTAACTCCCTCAACCCACGGTTATATAGAATACCAAAATTTAAGACATAATCCGATTTTCGTTACTACCTTCTCCATCCCCACCGCCCCCCCAGCCACCACAAAAAAGTTGACAATTGATTTTATGGCAGATATTAATGATTGTAACGGTATTGTGTGGACGTTCTTTAGGCGGGACCAGTCACTTTGCCCCCCCCCCCCCCCCAAGCGTAGGAGGGGTTAAATATATTTTTTTCATAATTCATGTATTTTGAGATGTCGGTTACATAGACAATTTAAAAGCAAGAAGAGTGGGCCTCTTTCCCCACCCCCTTTTTTATACATTTTCTGGGCTATTAATTTAGTTTTATTTGAAGCAAAAAGTGTAGTTGTAGAAAAAGTTTAGTGCGCAACGTATGCAAAAAAGATATTTCTGCACTTGTTGCACAATATACTATTTTAAATTAAAACAGTGTATCTTAAAAAAGGCAATTTCAAGCACATGTTCACATGAAATTTTAGTCATAAAATTGCCCCATTCAATATTGACAAGACATTTAAGAACACCCTATATAATTTAAATTGCAGAAACTATAAGTAACTAAAGATAAAAAAAAATAGCCAAACATGGCACGACCTCGCAAACAAAACAACGCGCAACGTTTGGTATAGACTTTTTTTAGATAATTTTAGAGTTTGTAGTTCCACCAAATCGTCGATAACCAGAGCAAAATTGCACTGATTGCATTGACGCAATACAATCCAAAAAAATCTTCTTGTCTAGTTTTTTTTTTATTTATTTCGAAAAGCGTTTACAAAGATATTGCTTTAGTTTTCAAAGGTACGAGTTGTGAACAAAAAGGACTAGAAAAGATAATATTTGGGAAGATGAGATTCTCTTACGTTAGCTAGCAATAGCAGATTTTGCTTTATCCTCAGTCATCGTATTAGTAGAGGAGACAGTGGGAGGTCGACCTTCACCTATCTGATAACCAGATGAGGCATTTTTTTTATGAAATTTTATTGATTTAATAACACGCCTATGGGAACTTGCCATTTGAAAAGTGTTCATGGCTATTTTTAATTAAATAAATTTTATTCAATTTTTCTATTACCTTCACTTTTTTGATAACCGAACAAATTTAATTTTAACAAATAGTTTTTAACATGAAAATATGCCTCAATAGGCTTGTTTACTTATTTCTGTTCATGGCTATCTAACAAGCAGGTATGAACAGGTAAGTCAATATAGGTAACTACACCGATATCTCAACCAATAAAAATTGATATCAGAAGAAAGATAATTTAATTACAAAAATAATCGTAAAGGCTTGCCTGCAAAAAACTGTTTATGGAATAATAATGCCCTGCCTTATTTAATTTAAAAAAGCCATGAACACTTTTCGAATGGCAAGTTACCATAGGCGTGTTAATAAATCAATAAAATTTCATAAAAAATATGCCTCATCTGGTTATCAGATGGGTCAAGGTCGACCTCCCGCGGTCTCTTAAACTATATGAATAAGTAAAAAAAAAATCTTAAATTGTTTAGTTAAAATTTCATCTTCTGACGTTCAGATCTACTATATTGCCTTCCATGTTGAGATATTAAATAAGGACATTTATTATTTGTCTGCACAGGGATTCTTATGTGCGAACTCAACACGTTACGATCTGAATTAAAAGAGACATTACAATACATAAGAATCCCTCCACAGGGGTGCGTTTAGAATGCCAGGACGTACAATGAGACAGGGTGTGACGTTTTTAGGAAATAAATTGCGTTTTTACCCAGTGTTTTTGAGCGACTTCCATTAGGTCACCATTCTTTAATATCGCTTGACAGCTGGTGTCAACTACAAAGGAAGGTAGAAAGTCTCTAAAATGAGATTGAAATTCAGTACTTATTAGTAGAGTTTTGAATACACCAAGTCGAACAGGTACTCTAAGATTTAATCGATACCTTTTCGATACCAGAGAAAACAGGAATTCTACGACTTCACTTTTCTCATCTTCATCGTCACTCTCTGCCTATTCCAAAAATAGTTTTTCTACGCCAATGTCAGTAAATGTTAAAAATCGCACTGTCAACATTCCTTGTGAATGACACTTAACAAAGATGCACGTAATGAGATTTCATAACATACACGTGCGTTTTGATAAGAAAACTTAAAATTCTCAGTTTAATCAAATTGCTATCAAATTTTTATCTACGTTCGACTTTATTTGGTCTATTTACATAAATTTATTCAATTGAAAAACATAAAAACTTTTAGAATTAGCGAGATACATTTTGGATTAAAACAGTGATGCCTCTTAATGTCGGCAACACATAATACAATTTTTAAAGTCGCGTTTTCTCAATATGCTATGGAAATAAACGACTTATCATTTATATTGTCAAATTTTGTAACAAAATATTATTGAAAATTTATGGATTGGCGACACAATATGTACTTTATTTAATAGAAGAAAATAAGTGGGCGTAGAAAAAGTATAGCACTTTACACGAGTTGTAAGCCCATTACGCTTTTTCATTTTTTACTTACAACTCTTATTACGTAATATACTATTAAGAAAACTCCAAAATTTTAAGTTTTTATCGGTACCAGTGTCGAAAATATCGTCAGAAAACGAGGACAAAGGGGCGTTCATAAAAACTTTCTACCGTATTTTCGCTTGTGTAATACACTGTTAAAATATTAACCCCTTGTAACACTTTATATAATTCCAAAATTCCCCCTTTTGCGGGATAATTTTAAACATTTAAGGCAATATCCAACAAAAACTATCATTTTTTTATTCAATATCTTGTTAATCTGATTGTAATGTATCTAGATTCTAAAAAATTCTAGAAAATTAAATTAAGATACGAAGAAAGTATATTTTCTTAGAAATCGCTTCCCAAAATTATCGTTTCTATAAAATCAAAAACAACCTTTTTGCCAAAAAAGGCGACATCTAAATTACCAAGACAAGAAGATTCTTCCGTAATTCATTCTCTACAATTACGTGGATGTTGTGATAACGATACAAAAAAAAAACGATTACGTCACCGACCGAACGTTTCTAATGAGGACTTTCCTCCTCAGTATCCAGTTGGTTCGGCGAAAGGAACTTCCTAACGTATTTGGGATAATGCGTTTTTTCGTGCGCCTTCAAGATGGTCGATCTGGAAAACGTTTTACCGCACAAAGCGCACCTAAACGGTCTCTCACCAGTATGAACGCGACAATGGTCTTTCATGTGGTGCCTGAGCTTGAAGGCTTTACCGCAAAACTCGCATTTAAAAGGCCGATCTCCCGTATGAACCGGAAGATGGGTGATAAGCGAGCTAACGTCCGGAAAAGATTTCCCACAGAATTTACATAATACGACTCCACTTGAAGCCGTTCCTAAAGCAGCAGCCGCAGCCTCCTTAATGTCCAAATCCATCGGAGTTGGAGGTTGATCCGTGGGATCAGGAGGTTCGTGAGATAATCTCCCACTGAAGTCCATAAACCCTAAAGGCTCCGGTATAGTCAAAGGACTCATGTGATGCCTTTGCTCTCTGTACTTCAACGTCTCCAAACTGTGGCTCAATATATGCCTGGTTAACTTGCTCTGATGCGGAAAGGAATTACCGCAATACAAGCACGGATACATCCTGGGAGATCCTTCTATGCCGTCCTGCTCCTGCAACCAAACAAAAGAACATCAACTTCTTGGTGGGGCTCTAGCTTTAGGGTTCTAGGGTGATCAGGTGGGCCGTCACAAGAAGTTGACGTTCATTTTTTTGTTTGGCTGTGGGAAGCAGAATGTGTGCCACCAAAGAATTTTTTTGAAGAAAAAAGGCTTCTTTTAGGGATTTTGGAGATGGAAACGTTTTGATTTATGTTCGGATGTTGTTTAGGTTTTAGCCAAAATGATTGTCAACTTCTTGACGGCACACGGTATTTCTTTATAATACGGGGTGGTTGTTTTTTTATATAATGTAGTTTAATTATTTTTTATAAAACACTGTATTGATTAAAGATGATTTATGTATTACTGAAATTTCTATTACGCAGCACTTCACGAATCTTGAAAAAAGAGCGAACATTTTGATTAATTAGGTTAATATACAGTATTCATTCGTTTAAAAACCAGTCAGTCGAAATAACTTTTGATTTTATGTAAATTAAAAAAAAAAACACATTTCAAATTTTATATCAAGGAGGAAATTCTATAATGTTATTCATCTGTTTCCAAATTTCACCCCTTCGGCGCCCTGTAACCCTTATTAAAAAAGTTACATGGTAACTCCTACCTTGTGATACATAAAATTAAAACATAATAAAAATGTAACCGATCTGTATAAACAGAAATGTATTCAATTTTGGAATGAAAAATACACCCCTATATCCCTAAAGTGAAAAATTTAACAAAAAGTTAATGCATCGGCCAGGGATCGAACCTGAAACCTTCAGACTGGTCCGCGTCTCTACCAGTTGGAATATCGAGGCATATAACTCAGAGCCGGATTAAGCACAGGGACCAGTAGGGCCATGGCACAGGGGCGCAACGCCAGGCGGGGGCGCCGAGGCGAGTGTGAACTGCTTAACATTAACTTATTACACGTATCAGGTACCGACGCGATGATGACTTAAAATATGATTCTGTTGAATAATGAATACGTGTGTGCATGTCTCATATTGCGAGTTGTGTTGTGACTGGTGACGAAGTTGTAGCTATGAAATATATGGACAGTTTATCAGTAGTGACAAAGTGCATAGTAGCATAGTTCTTTTGTTAATTTGTTACCACTACAATCATGAGTTCACGTAAATTAAGTAGAGTTCAACAGAGGAAACTTCTTAGGGAGGAGGAAGAGAAATCTAAAGAATTGTTGAAAAAAGTTCCAAAACTAGACAATTATTTTAAAATTGCACCCAAAACTAGACGAATGTAATACAGCCACATATGGAAGACGAAGAATATGACCATAATAATGTAATATCATCTTCATCTACATCAGCAACAGGGACGTGGTCGAAAAATTCAGATAAAAATGCGATATTTAATGATTGGAAGCATCTAGAAAGAATAGGGGAACAGGAGGAATCTATATAGCATCGAGAAAATACAAAAACGTATACATTAGGTTCCACAGTACTCGGAAAAATAGATAGCAACATCGAAAAACAATACTTAATAAAAAAAGAGTATTGGAGAAACCTTCTGAAACGGATAATAACAACTATAAAATTTTTATCTAAACAAGAATTAGCATTTTGGGGAACCATAGAAAGATCAGGTGAAGAGCAATGTGGAAATTATTTGTCTATACTTGAACTAACTGCCAAATTTGACCCATTCCTAAAAACTCGCAAATAAGGGAAAAGAACATGTCTCCTACCTGTCAAAGACTATTTGTAATAAATTTATAGAATAGAAAAAATAAAAAGTGCCAAGTATTACTCAATAAGCGTAGATTTAACACCTGATATTTCGCATACAGACCCATTAGCTTTTATTTTGCAACCAATTGGATCGGTGGTTGAACGTTTCATAAAATTTATTAGCAAGGTTGGGCATAAAGCTGACGATATGGAAGTAGCAATTTTTAAAACACTTGATGAATTCACTCTACCTATCGAAGATTGCGTTGGACAATCATACGACAATGCGTCAAATATGTCCGGCGAATATTCGGGCCTACAAGCTTACATAAAAAAAACACAATAACAAAGCTCTATACATACCATGTGCAGCTCATTCTTTAAATCTGATAGGTTCTTGTGCTGCGGAAAGTTGTTTACAGACAACAGAGTTTTTCCTGTACTTAAATGAATTTACGTTTTCTTTTCATCTTCCACTGCTAGATGGGATGTTTTGAAACAAACTTTAAGTGAGTCTGAGATTGGAGACGAAGAAATAAGAAACAATTTGCTTCCAAAAAAATTAAGTGCAACTCGAAGATCCAAATCAACCTCCAGTAACAAAGGTTCAAGCTCCTGGTTTGCGAGCTGCAATGAACAAACTGGAAACTGGAATTCTTTTAGAAGTGTGGAATAAGTTGCTACCGAAATTTGATAGTGTGATAGTGCAGGACATAGTACGAAGGCGTAGAAGGGCCACATAGTAAAAAAAAAAAATTTCGACTTTAAAGTCGAAATTCCGACTTCAAACTCGAAATTTTGACTTTAACCTCGAAATTTCGACTTTTTTCTCGAGATTTCGACTTTAATCTTGAAATTTCGACTTTAATCTCGAAATTTCGACTTTATTCTCGAAATTTCGACTTTATTCTCGGAATTTCGACTTTAAACTCGGACCATTATAATAACGGGGTAGGTCTATTGTTTCTGGACTGATATTGTTTCATGTTAATCCAAATTATTGTTTCATTCCAAGAATACAATTTTAGTTCCTATTGTTTTAATTTTGTTTTAATATTCTATAGTTTGTTTTTTGGTTTTTAATAAAAATGTTACACAGAATTACAATTTTTATTTCCTTCAAACATTATAAGCAAATATACAAAATAACATGTTTAATATAGTAATACAATGTCAGTTATAAATATCTTTTAATATAGTTCTAAGTCGAGAATAAAGTTCGACTGCATCATACGGGTCACATTTATGTGACAATCCATTTTCAAGCATGATTATATTACATAAACGGTAAAAATCTTCATCACATGGGAATTTTAAAATTGTACATTCTGTTGCAAGGAAATCTATAGCAAAAGTTGGTACTTCGAGCAGATAACTTTTTGTTTGAAACAACGTTGGCATTTCATACATAATACATGGTCTGCCAAATGGCATAATACTATTTCTTAAACTTCTTATTTTGTGAACATTCCACTCGAGCATAATGCGATCAAGGTCTCTCTAAAAAATAAAATTACAATAATATGGAAAGAGTAAACAACTTAAAAGAAGAGAAAAAAGTAAAGAGGCATATATAATTATTTCTTATTATTTAGAAAAATATTGTACTTTTTATTGTGATATAGTATTAAATTAGGCTTAAACTATGCCAGTTTGTAAAGTATTTGATTATTTTGTATTTACGTTTAATTTGGGAAAGATATAGAATGCTTGGTCAAGTGACCAAGTTTTTGGTTTACATTAATTTTTCTAGCGCTCTAATTTGTGGTCTTTGTTCAAATAACTATAAACATTATTGTAATGTCAAATAAATATTTTAAATTGTTTTTACCTGTACGAGGTTCATAAAACAATACTGAATTAATGATTTGTGCGTAAATCCTTCATCAAACAAGTTTTCTTCTTTAAGCATCTCAAATAAGTTCATCCAATATTGTGCATTATTGACCACTATTGACCACCAAGCCTCAATTCTTTGATTATGTGTACTTCTTCCATATAAAAATGGTGGCATTGTTAAGATAGATTCATTAAATAATTCATGTAAAGCTTTTTGAATACGTTCAGTTACAATATTTTCAGTGCCTTGATCACTTCTTACAGTTCTTGAACATCCACCAACCATTTTAATTGATTCCATGTAATAACCACCAATCACCTATAAATTCGAAGAATATTTAAGCTAAATATTTTACAACTTATACTTATCCGATTAAACAAGGTGTGTAAAATACAGTACAATGGAAATTTTAATATGGCAACTCTTTGAGCCATTTTATTTAATATTATTAACTGAAAATCATGGTAAATTCTGTTTGCGCAAATTCTGTTTTATTTTTAAAAAAAAAAATATAGTGTGCTACATGTGCTAGTTACCAAAACCTGTTTATGGAAACAAATAACAATAGAATTACCTTAAACATTATGGTAAACAATAAGGAAACTTCAGAAACAAATATTCAGGAACACGTTTAATAAACAAGCAAAAAAAATGATCCTATGTATATAATATTTTGAAGATTCTTTAATTTGTAAGAAGAGTTTTCTTATTATTATTAGTAATAAACACTAATAGTAAATACGAGAGTTATCAAGAATATGTAACTTCTGTAAAAACATAAGAAAAATCCTAAAACTGCATTGACATAAAGATAATGAAAATATCTTTCAAATGAGGTATCACATGACCCTACTTTCAATGATGATTATAAAAAGTATATATGCAACAATTTCAGAAACTTTCGCACATGTAGCACACTATATTTTTCTAATACAAAAAATAAAAAAATAAAACAGAATTTGCGCAAACAGAATTTACCATGATTTTCAGTTAATAATATTAAATAAAATGGCTCAAAGAGTTGCCATATTAAAATTTCCATTGTACTGTATTTTACACACCTTGTTTAATCGGATAAGTATAAGTTGTAAAATATTTAGCTTAAATATTCTTCGAATTTATAGGTGATTGGTGGTTATTACATGGAATCAATTAAAATGGTTGGTGGATGTCCAAGAACTGTAAGAAGTGATCAAGGCACTGAAAATATCGTAACTGAACGTATTCAAAAGGCTTTACATGAATTATTTAATGAATCTATCTTAACAATGCCACCATTTTTATATGGAAGAAGTACACATAATCAAAGAATTGAGGCTTGGTGGTCAATAGTTCGAAAACATAATGCACAATATTGGATGAACTTATTTGAGATGCTTAAAGAAGAAAACTTGTTTGATGGAGGATTTACGGACAAATCATTAATTCAGTATTGTTTTATGAACCTCGTACAGATAAAAACAATTTAAAATATTTATTTGACATAACAATAATGTTTATAGTTATTTGAACAAAGACCACAAATTAGAGCGCTAGAAAAATTAATGTAAACCAAAAACTTGGTCACTTGACCAAGCATTCTATATCTTTCCCAAATTAAACGTAAATACAAAATAATCAAATACTTTACAAACTGGCATAGTTTTAGCCTAATTTAATACTATATCACAATAAAAAGTACAATATTTTTCTAAATAATAAGAAATAATTATATATGCCTCTTTACTTTTTTTCTCTTCTTTTAAGTTGTTTACTCTTTCCATATTATTGTAATTTTATTTTTTAGAGAGACCTTGATCGCATTATGCTCGAGTGGAATGTTCACAAAATAAGAAGTTCAAGAAATAGTATTATGCCATTTGGCAAACCATGTATTATGTATGAAATGCCAACGTTGTTTCAAACAAAAAGTTATCTGCTCGAAGTACCAACTTTTGCTATAGATGCCCTTGCAACAGAATGTACAATTTTAAAATTCCCTTGTGATGAAGATTTTTACCGTTTATGTAATATAATCATGCTAGAAAATGGATTGTCACATAAATGTGACCCGTATGATGCAGTCGAACTTTATTCTCGACTTAGAACTATATTAAAAGATATTTATAACTGACATTGTATTAAACATGTTATTTTGTATATTTGCTTATAATGTTTGAAGGAAATAAAAATTGTAATTCTGTGTAACATTTTTATTAAAAACCAAAAAACAAACTATAGAATATTAAAACAAAATTAAAACAATAGGAACTAAAATTGTATTCTTGGAATAAAACAATAATTTGGATTAACATGAAACAATATCAGTCCAGAAACAATAGACCTACCCCGTTATTATAATGGTCCGAGTTTAAAGTCGAAATTTCGAGATTAAAGTCGAAATTTCGAGATTAAAGTCGAAATTTCCAGATTAAAGTCGAAATTCCGAGAATACAGTCGAAATATCGAGAATAAAGTCGAAATTTCGAGATTAAAGTCGAAATTTCGAGATTAAAGTCGAAATTTCGAGTTTAAAGTCGAAATTTCGAGATTAAAGTCGAAATTTCGAGATTAAAGTCGCAATTTCGAGAATAAAGTCGAAATTTCGAGATTAAAGTCAAAATTTCGAGTTTGAAGTCGGAATTTCGACTTTCAAGTCGAAATATTTAGCATAGTGGCGCATTCGTTTGCAAAATTGTTTTAATTCGTAATTTTTTTTTAAAATGTCCGGGAGGCTTTCCTGATTATAAAAGTGTAAGATGACACTCTATATCTGTTGATGTTATTGTTTAAACAACGAAAAATTAATTAAGCCAGAAAAAATGCATTTTTTGCAATGAATTAATTTTTTTTATATTCTTTGGGATATTTCGAATTAAAAACTCCTTACGCCCATCATCGTATATTTAACCCTTTAATTGTTATGAATGTTTTAAAATCCGAAATTGACAAAAATTCAAATTTTCTTGAATTAAATAATATACCTTAAAATTTAAAATGTTATAATTTTAAATTTTTTACCGAATATTCCAACTATAATAAACAAAATAACCTAAATAAATTTTCAAAATTTTGTTTGTTGTTGTTTTTTTACGTTATAACAATATGCTTCCTATGCGCGTGTACTTTTAGAGAGAAGTACTTCTATCTCGCTTCCAACTCAATGTATAAGATGGGTAAGAGAAAGCCCGATGTCACGCTGAATCAATTTTTTGCTGTTTTTCAGAGGTAATAAGTTAAAAAAAAAATATTATTAACATTTTTCATAATATTTTGTTATATTTGCCGATTAATAGTTTTGTATCATGTGATTTTTTTTTACTTTTTTAGATACTTTTGATAACTTTTTTTATTTATTAAAGTTAACAGAAACATTTATTTTTAACATTTTTTTTTATTCATGAAAAAATTATTGTCAGATACTGCCTGAGAAGTAAAATCTTCTTCAACCTTTTTTTTTTTCAATACGATAAAAAGGCCAAATGCACTTGTCGTGATCCGTGAAAAATGTCTACCTTTTTAAAAAAAAATTACGGATTAAAACAATTTTGCAAACGAATGCGCCAGTATGCTCTGGTCTATGAGCAAAACGTTACAAAAACAGTCTACAGATGTTTCCTTAGTGACAAAACTTTACGATTCACTGATACTGTATGTAAGCAGCTTGCGAACCGACGAAACATTTAAAGAAATCGAACAAAATGCTAAATATTTAACAAAATGAAATATTAACAAACTTGAAGTGAACAGAATCCGAATAAGAAAGAAAGCTTTCGATGAGAGTAAAGAAGTTGAAACGAATTTTGATGGAAAACAAAATATGAAAATCAACACAATTTACGGTATATTAGATAATTTGCCATCAGAACTAATTCGAAGAAAAATAGCCTATGAAAGGGTCTCAAATACGTTTGGAATTATGGGATCGTTATGTGATCTTTCGGATAATCAAATTTCAATAGAGGCTGCAAATTTATGGCAGAACTTGATAGAGATTTTGCAGAAGAATGTATTCAATTTAAATACTTTTCTAAAAGCTTTGAAGGAAGAAAACAAAGACGAAAACTACAATATGACTAAGATACTACAAGTTCTGAGAAGACTTAAAATAGTTGCAACATATCCAAATATCGACAGTGCTTTAAAATTTTTTTTGACAATACCAGCATCTAATGTTCTGGAGAGAGGTCGTTTTCAACACTATGTAGAGTCAAGAACTATTTAAGAAATAGTTTTTTTATTTCGAAGACCAGTAATTTAGCTTTAGTGTATATTGAGAGTGAACTTGTTGACTTTCTAGAAGAAGACGATATTATATCGCTTTTTATTTCAAACAAATTAAAGTCACTTTAATAAAAATGAAATGGGATTTTTTATTGATTTTTTATCTTGAAATGTTTGTAATGTTATTTTTTGTTATGTTAATATTCTTTCAAAATAAATGCACTGAATAATTGTTGAGAAGAGGCGCTTTAAAAGTTTTGGCCCGGGGCGCCGCTGGTGCCTAATCCGGCCCTGACATAGCTTCGACAGTCGAACTGATAGATTTGAAGTCAGCGCAAATGCATACTAATCTCAATTCTCCTTAAAGCCACCCTTGTGACATCGTATAGGAAGACAACAATCTCTGATTGTACTAGAAATAATTTCTAACATCCTTCCCACATAACATGTTCTATGAATATACTAAGAACGTACTGTATATGTTCTAGAAAGTATATACTGAGTACGTGCTTTTAAAGAATATTCTAGAAAGTATATACTGAGCACGTGCTTATAACAGGACATTCTTAGAAGATCCTAAAAGTCATAGACCCAGCATGTACCTCATATTCTAAGAACGTTCTAAATGCTTACACGTAAAAATTAACACCAAACACATGCAAAAACACGATTATATAATTATTATATAACCATTATATACTTATATGACTTTTTTCCAGATGCCAATCTGATAATTCGCTAGCAAACGCACTAATGTTGAGTGTTTAGGCCAAAAAATATTCTCAACCTTTAGAAGAGAAGAACGACATAACATAAAAAAAATTATCACGCTTTAGCTTATGAGCTTGTAATAGGTAAATAAATTAATAAAAATCAATTTCATCGTGTATTTTACACAAAATTAAACAAATTTTACTATATTTTTAGTTTTTAGGACCTACAAGTGATGTTAAAGCACAGGATATCCCAAATATTAATTGCCAGTGTGAATTTATTAATATGGTTAATACTAATGACGAATCTAAACTAAAATACAGTGTTACAAGAATTACATACACACTTTCTATGAAAAGAATCCTGTAAGGCCAGAAATTAACCTGGAAGAACTAGAAAATTAGCTAAAAAAGGACGAAAACTACAAAATCTTGGTAAGTAATTAACAAAAATATATTTAAACTTTCAGTAAACATAATAATCATTTATGCAACTCTTGTTTTTGTTGGTGGAATGCCATGTACAATTTTTAATGTTTTACGTTCAACAAAAATATTTAAAATATTTCATTAGCTATGTACACTTAATTTGTATATGTACCAAGTATATTGATTTTTTTATTTTTAAAGTTTAATGAGATCCAATGGAAGCAAGTAAATGAAAACTCAAGGCATTGATACAATAAAATATTGGTTGGTTATGGCCAAAGAAAGAATTTGTAATAAAAAGAATAAGAATGAATTTTTGAAAATATAGATTAAAAAAACGTTTTTCATTATATACTCTTATTTTTTTAATGTTCAATATTAATGAAACATCCTGTATTAGAGTATCCATTATACTCGTATGCCTAGTATATGCTAAATTTAAATACTCAGCATATACTTATTGCAAACTGTACACTTACTTGAAGTACATTCTCAGTACCTGCACAGCACGTATAAACAACGTCCCATAACATATACTTAGTATATTCTGAGAATGTACTAAATGCAAATAAAGTATATTTTCAGCATATGCGTATTCCTAAAAAGTATATACTAAAAATATGCTAAGAATGTATAATTGTTATCTGGGTTCAATCGTTCACCAGTATTAAGTTTTCAGTATGGTCCGCCGTAAAAGTGAAATAGACAAAGCATTAGGCTGCAAATAATGGGTGAAACTTGTAATAGGTCAGTAACATTTTTAAACTTATTCCTTGATATAGAATTTGACGCGTTTTTTCTATTTATTTAAATAAAATAAAAAGTTATTTCGACTGGCTAATTTTAAAATGCACTGCACTGCATTGCATTAAGAAGAATACATTTGTTTGACACATAACGAGACTCCTGCTAAATTTATCCAGAAATCATTGAATGACAATTCCTTGTAATCCTATTCAAAATTGTCATAGGTCCAAATTTTCTATTTCTACAATATGAATATCGAGGAAATTGTGAAGAAATACTTCTCTTCTTGAAATTTTATCCCATTTTCTTTTTCTTGTAATACAAGTCAAAGTAACACATGCACAATTATATACTGAGTATTGTTTATCTTATAGCAGAAATTCATACACATATATACAGGGTGATTTTTGTGTCGTATACTAACAGTGAGATATCGAAAAAGAACAAAATTTATACGTAAACGCTAAAAATATTTAAAATTTCTTAAATTATACTCAAAATTTGCCATTCTCGTATTTTGCGAATAAAACGTTTATTTTTTAAAATATAAAACAAAATTGAACACGAAACTTATTTTATAACTTTTTGTGGCTTACACACACAATGTTAGTATGCGATAGAAAATCGCTTCGTTTTTTAATTTCGGCATAGAAAATGCTATAAACGGATGCCAAATTCCTAATACCATTGTTAAAATAATAAACTTACCGAATCTTGCTGGTTTCTAGAAAAATCTGAAGGACTTTCGATCGGCGGTTTTTTGTCTTCTCCCCCTCCCCAATCTACTTCTTTTTTAAGACTCTGCAACAATAAAATATATCTAAAATTATAAAAATAAGAAAATTTAATTTGATTGCGCTATGAAAGTTGCAAATAAAAATCTTCTAGAGATTTTTCACCTAAGAAAACCCAATACTAACATCGTTGTGGTAGGTTCAACGAATCAAATTTCTTGATAAAAAGCAGGTTCAAGGTCAGTTATTTTGGATATGGTCAATCAAGTGTTTCTGATTTCAGATACACATAGATTGGTTCTAATGAAAGTGATAAACCAAAAAACTGTGGTAGTAGAGTGTAAAAATAAATGATAGGTAAATAGTGTTTTATTAAAAATATTAAAAAATGGATATACAAAACCTGATAACCTACACATTCTAAAAATAAATATAACATATTGGTATCAATTTTAAACGCATATACAGTAGGGTGGAGCGAATATGGCCAAAAAAAATTATTTTACGTTAATCTCTTGGCCTATGTATGGAATAGTTGCCTCTTAGAGAAGTAAATTACTATACAAAAAATTGGTTTGCTGAGACTTCATCTTTGGCTGCCAAATTGACATCTAAATTTCCAAAAAAATCGCAATGGTTAAAAAATGTTTTTCCTTTAATCACTTGGCATATATAGGAGATAGTTGCCTCTTTTAGAAGTGAATTACTGTAGAAAAAAATGGTTGGCTAAGACTTCATCTTTGGCTGCCAATTTGACATCTAAATTTAAAAAAAAAATAAGATAAAATACTTTTATGCAGCTCTTCGCTTATTTTCATAATAAATAACCAGAAAACTCGCTTCCTAAATGAAAATAACCCAGAACTCACCACGTGGAGGTGGCTGCAAGTCGAGTTCCACCACCCACCCACCCTTTTAATCAGTTTTTATAATCAGTTGTCTTTAAAAACTTGGTTATACTGACTTTTTGTCTCAAATTTTGGTAGGGATATTCTGGAGGCATTTCTAGACCTAATAAAGCCATCTCTTGCTTCATAGCCACATACTGCGGCTGATGCTTCTGTAACTAATTTCACACAGCGTTCCACGGCTTGGGAATGACAAGGAAATTTTAAAATATCAATTTCAGCAGGGACATCAGAAATGATTTCCTGGAGATCACTGTTCAAAATTTTTACTGTTAGAGGCGGCTCTGTAACTGTTATTGACCGCCAGTTAATTAGTTCAAAGTAGTCATCTGCATTAAAATTAAAATCGGGAATATTAAATTGACGAACTTGGTTTTCATTATGTTTTTCTTGTCTGCACTTTAATATTCTCCGAAGACCTAGTTCTCTTATATGCTTCCTTTCGTCCGCTAGCATAGCCAATAACAAATTTTCAGGGTGACCGTAGTAACCATTTCTTTGCAGTACCGGATCTACTACCTTCTTAAGCTCTTCAGGTAAAAATCTACTTTTTTTTATAATGCCAAAAAAATGATAACTACCAGGTCGACAAGAGGGTCGGACCTTAAGTTCAAACCAGGTTGGTGCGTAGACTTTCATAACGTATTCTGTAATTATATTTAAATTGTATGAAGGATTCTCGGTAGCAACATACAATCTCAAGATTCTGTTGGCAGTTGTTAACCATCTTGAATGTGCCATTTTGCCTGGTTCTCGCCGTGTTAGACTTGGCGAAATTGTTCCTTTGGAAATCGCAATGCAGATCTCATACAGATATTTTTGGTCTGTACTTAGCTTCGTAAGATCAATATCGGGAAAATTAACATCTATTTTTTTAAACTTCATAACCGGTTGTTTTTCGCAGTTTTCTAATTTTTTCCCAATTTCTCCGCAATAACCTTTTGGTCCAATAGTTTTTCCATCTAAATGCTGCAATAGATGTCGCAATGGCAGTTCATTAGTATGCATTAAACAAACAAACCACTGCAGAGGACGCACGAAAGAAATTTCAAGTTGCCGTATTATCCCATTTTTATAACCTGTATTTACCGCTGTCCCGTCGCATCCAATTGCTTGCACCTCAGAAATATCTATGTTTTTTTCCAAAAATTCCAATAAGCCTCTTTTAATATTTTGAGCACTTCCAGACGACGGAGTTATGTGACCAAGATAAACGGAACCCGGTTCTGAAACTAATACTATATGTTCTTCTGTGGTTGTCTTTCTTGAAATTGTATCTCCTTCCTTTACCATAATCAAAGTTCTATCCTTTCTTCCATCAAAATATATTCCATAGACACAGGATATTTCTTCTTCGTGCTTCTTTTTTAAATTCTTGCGAGTCTTAACTCTTTCTCTCCTAATTTTACTGCGGTCTATTATTTTGGATGATTCTTCGGCTGTTATTAATCCCATGTCTTTTAGGGCAGCATTAACAAGAATGGCAGCGGATCTGTCTGAGACTCCTGTTCGATCACAGGCCTGTGCTAAAGAAAGGAGTTTTGTTCTCATCTGAGACGTAAAAGGCGCGTTAAAGATTTCAACATTTTTTGGAACTTGAGGGTCGATACTATCGTTGGACGAAACATTGGTGCTTCTGGGGCAATCTTTCCTGTCACTTGATGTTACTTGACAAATGTCATCGTCCTCTTTGGATTTTTGTTTCGTTCTCTGGTCAGCAATATTTTTACGCTCTAATCTCTTTTCAAGGATTTTAGTTGCCTTTATATCAATTTTGCCAATGACCATTTTCCTTAAAGTTTTTTGGTCGGTTAAAAAGCTCCTTTCATTTATAGGTACTTTAATTTTGCAAAAACACTTCAAAAAGTCTTTACATTTACACAATGAAATATCAAATAACTGTTTTTCTCCAAATTCTCGAAAACGAATAACTTTGGGTGAGATATTTAACTTGCCATCCTTTTTTATAGGCTTTTTAATATCGCGATATTTCTTGTGATACTCCTTTATCTTGTGTAAAATTTGTTGGTCAGATACTACAGAAATAGAACTTTTTTCCCACAAAACTTTTAACTCATTTATTAACGACAAACACAAATTACCCAAACTCGGCTCTTGTTTATTTAAATTTAAAAGTTCTTGTTTTAAAAACAAATAATGTCTAATAATGTCGGCATAGGTTGGAAGCATATTGTCTGTAAATATTTTTGGATCACCAAACACCGGACAGAATGATTCTAAACGCGTTTGAGGCATATTTATTAACAAAAGAAAAACAACACTAACGAAACAACTGCACTGCGGCTTGCGACACTGTTATTGTTGAACTGAAGCACCTTGCCCTGCAGCCTGCAACAAGTCCGTGCTTGTTGCTAAGACACGACTCTAGACGATAATTTCCGAAGTTTATAATCAATTTGTATTAAAATTAATATGGTAAGCGCTCGAATCGGCCTAGATATTATTTGCATTTAGTTAAAAAACTATACAAGTTTCTTGGATATTTATACTACAAAGCTAAAAAACAAGGTCATTTGGGCAGCCAAAGGACATATGCGATTTAAATGAGATTTTGCACAGTAATAACATTTATTCAAAGGCAACTATTCCGCATATAGGCTAAGTGAAATTCAAAAATATTTTTTTTCGCTCCACCCTAATATACAGCCTCTTATGCTGTCGGTTCAGGTAAACCACGCAATTTATGATTTACTTTAAAAAACAAAAATAAATTATTAGGTGTCACATCAGTACTATACGGCGAGTGATTCATTATTGCTGCAGTTGTCAAACTTTTTAAAATAAACGGAGTCTAGACAAAAATCCAATTGAATTTATAGTAATAAAGTTATAAAAAATAACTCCATTTTTGGTGATAAATCTGTTTTATATTTGAAATCAAGGTTTACAACTTATCTGTGAAAATAAAAAATAATTTTATTGAAAAAAAAGTAAAAAATGTTTATTGATTTAAATATTTTTCCTCATATTAATTTTTTGCCTTGTTAATATTTTTGTATATTATTTTATAGACTGAGCTATGAAGCGCCTAGGACAGGGGACAGGGGTTCCCACCTTATCGAGACTGAAGCCCACAAGGGTAAACTCGTAGCGTAACAAAAACGAGAAATGATTTAACTTGGAACGAAAGACCGAAAGCCGATAGTAGTATTAGGACGTTAAATTTTTTGGTTTGTGAAGCATTGGCATTACTTAGGTTAAACCATGTGATGATTTTCACAAGCCTTGATTTTTAAAACCATTCTAGATCGCCTTTTGATTAGGGTTTAAAAACTTGTTCGAGCAATTTATCCAATAATAATTGGCCCCTTTACCTTTTAAGCCTGCTCATGTAAAATATTTGGGATCCTTACTTCGCCTATTTATATTCTATTAATAAAGGACAGAAGGATGAGTATTGCAACTATGTTAAAAGAAATAAATTGGCTTTCAGTTCAGTACATGACTGATATTTATTTATAAAATAAAAATGACAGTACCATCGCATCAGATCTATTAGAAAAAAATCAATATAATTCGCAATATCACAACTATAATACAAGAAGCCAATCTGACTTTCATGTAGGTACGGCGGCAAGCCATCACTAAAAGTTCCTAAAATACAATTTTTATTAAAGGTTTAAAAAATTTAATAGACTGCCTACAAAAATTAATAAAACAACAATAAATGTATTCATAAGTAACCTTAAACAAAACTTGATAAATAAACAGAACGGATATACTTTCTTGTGAATATACTCTTTAAACCTGCCCTTATTAAGTATTTCCCTTAATTTATTGTTATTTTACCCTTCGTTTTACCCGCATTTATTATAAATTGTTTTGAGATCATGTACTTTATTGTAAAAAATTACTTGATGTTATATTAATACTACTTACTATGTTTAAATTATTAATAGTTTTGCGACGATAGGTTATAGCAACTTATAGCCACAAAACTATTTTTGTGTTAAAGTAGATCCATAGAGAGCAATGCAATTTACAAAGGCCTTCTTTCAACATACAAATAAATGACAACTTAATGATTAAAATTAAAAAGCAACAAAATACCTCGGTATCATAATTGATCAAAATTTTAAATGGGTTGATCACATTACGTCATTAAAATCTCAAGGTAAGAAGATTCATTTTTAAATTTCATGAATTGAGGAAATTTATGACTAGGAGTTTACTAATTATTATTTACAATTCGCTGGTTGAATATGTAATCCAAAATCGTATAATTAAAATTATCTACAAAAAACCAGCATTTTATCCCACCTCTGTTTTATATGATAAAAAAGTGCTTTGTATAAGAACATTATATTATCTGTCTTGCTGTACCTTTATTTATGGAAAGCCTGAATTGAGATACCCAACAAATTATTTGCAATAAATATCAAAAGAAGCATACAATTTTAAATTATTTGACATTCAAGAGCCATTCACACATCACAGTTGACATCTTGATACTTGACAGGCACATCCAAGCATTATTCTGATTTTTGCCAAATAAAATGGCCGGTGTTTTGACAGAGAGCCAATAAATTTGATGAACGTGTTTTTGTGGCAGGGGCAAAATAGTAGTACGCTTTTATAAATTGACAGGCTTGGCGACTAATTTCGAATAAAAATAGCCTCCAAAATGGCTATGGTTGCAAGTATGAAGGTCGCAACCCGCCTTAGAAATTTCACCTTTACTATCAACAGCTGTTGTTTGACAGGCCGTTAGAGAATGTTTGCAATTTATGGAAAGTTAGAATGTTAGGAATGTTGACGTCCCCTACTTCAATTCGGTTGCAAATAGACAACTTTGGGGCTACTTCGTTTATGCACCAAAACAATTCATATTTTTGCTGCTTTGAGACAGCGCCTGTATTTTCAAAAATCTGGAGTAAATCTGACTCTAACTAGTCCTGACTTCTCAGATGAGCCACCCCGTATATTTCTTATCCCATAGTAATTGGAAAAATTTCCCGAAACACGTCGGATGATTTTCTTTGGGGGACATCTTTTGACGTATATTTGAGGCTTGAACGAGCAACCCCCTATGAGGGGGCGCTTCAATCCCTTAAAATTGAATAGGGAAGAGGGGTTAAGTGATACTTCATATGTAAGGTCTTGGAAACCTTTTTACAACGGTGTATAAAAAAATCACATTCTTAAAAAAAATAATATGTCTGCTCAGTACGCAGGCAGATTCAAAGATGCTTAAATTGACTATAATAAAAAGTATACTGCTGTGTTACTTCTTATCTAAATAAAACTATAAAATTAATGTTTTTTTATTTAAATATGTATTAGTTTAGGGGTTAACCTTAGATAAAAGCTTTAATCTAAGGGGTTAAC
The DNA here is from genome assembly GCA_927349885.1 of Psylliodes chrysocephalus. Taxonomy (NCBI): domain Eukaryota; kingdom Metazoa; phylum Arthropoda; class Insecta; order Coleoptera; family Chrysomelidae; genus Psylliodes; species Psylliodes chrysocephalus. The sequence goes on along the minus strand of OV651818.1, from coordinate 12,412,262 downwards.
ACATTTCAGATTATTTTCCGTTGTAAAAAGGATGCAACTCACCAACTTTTTTAAATACCGTACTTTAACTTCATTATTTAAAAGTTGGAATGTTGGTCCCATTATGTATTTTATAATAAACTAAAACCTAATGTTCTTCATCTAGTTGCTGACTGGATAGAAAGATCCCTGGACAATAAGGAGTCCGCCTTGGGTGTTTTCATAGACATAGAAGGTGCTTTTGATAAAATCACCTTCCCAAAGATAATACACTCACTAACCAACAGAAATGTTTCACAAATGGTTAGTGGGTGGATAAATAACATGTTCTCAAAGCGAGCAGTAAACATAAGTGTAGAAGATGTGAATATAAGAGGCTTGGTTGCAAGGGGATGTCCACAGGGAGGGGTGCTATCACCTCGACTGTGGAATATGGTCCTCGACAGCCTGATCAGCCGCCTCAATAATGACAGTCACTACACAATAGCGGGTGACGGAAAATTCCTCGAAAACAATTGCTCGAAACAAAATTGCTCGAAATGAATTGCTCGAAAAATTGTTCCTCGCATGGACAATTCTTCGAATGCCTAGTTACTCGTATAACAATATCTCGAAAAGACAATTCCTCGAAATAAGAAAATAAGTTATTTAAAGAAAATTTATTAAATTATTACAAATACAAAATAATTAAATACACTATAAAAAGTGTTTATACTTAGAATAAATTTATTAAATTTTATTTACAAATATACAGGGTGGCCCATTAGTGTGTGGAAGTGCAAACATAAATATTTTAAAATCATAAACTAAAAATGCAATTTTCTTAAAAACAGTAAATTTTAGAGAGTACCTTGTACAGACATAATTCGAAGGGATAAAATAGTTTTATAAGATGGAAAAATAAATACTAGGTGTATATGCAGAATTTTACGCTGAATTCGATGGTAAACAAATATACAGGGTGTCCTATTTAAAAGAAGCTTACATCATGATGTCTCGCTTGGGCTGAACACCCTGAATATCTTAAATTATTTTAGAAATGGAAAAAACACTGGTCTGGTTTCGGGGTATACATCATGCACGACATTAATTACAGCACTTTCAAAATCGGTCATTATTGTTTCTGGATTTGCATTAGGTATAAATTCTTTAATTTTGCGAAATAATTCTGAATAAATTCCTCAGTTTTATTTGGTAGAAGCGAGTAAATTAGTGGCACAGCAGTATTGCCTTGTAAACAATGTACGGTATACAAATTGCCCAATAAAAAGAGGAGTAGTTTTGAAGGTTCCATCGGTATACCAATGTGCGGATGATTCCAACAGACGTAAATTCCTGCTAGCAGGAAAAAAATGATCCGATCTTCCACTTGCCCTTTATCATATAATAAGAAATCTTCTCCATTTGCAGTGATCGTAAACTCAGGTGAAAATTGAATGTCTTGCCGGCGGTTTGGAACTGCGGGACCCAAATTTTGACTTGCTCGAATATTTCTGATAGTTCTTTTGATGGAACTTATTGCAGGCAATCTTACTGCTGCTGCTTGATAAACATTTTCTGATGCAGTAGATATAATAAACTGTGGCGTGTCTCTAGTAGATTTTGCATTTTCTTTGATGGTATTGTATACTCTAGCAGCACCTACACTTGCAGCGTCAGCTATGTGATTGTGCACACTATTTATTTTTGTTGCATTGTCGCCGATTGTTATCACCCGAGCGGAGCACTTAAATTTTTTAGAAACTTCACATTTCCAATAAACTTTATTTTTAAAAACTTTGTCTTTAATTAACAAATAACCCTCGATTAATAATTTGTTTTTGCCTTTTTTAACTGTACTCGTTAAAGGCACATTTAATTATTTTGTATTTGTGTACATTTATTTTAGTAATTTATTTTCTAATTTCGAGTGCCGTGAGGTTAACCCACCCTCCACACGTTACAGATACAAAAACCTAATGTTGACAAAAAATTAACAAAAATTATTTTTAAATTTAACTAGTTTTTACCTTGTCCTTGAAAAATTTATAAAAATGGAGCTATCCCCCTTTTGCACTAGTATCTTCAATTCTTTTTCCAAAAAATACCTCTAAAAGAAATGCAGGCCAGAGAGCAATTGAAAGGGTATCATCAGGACCTCGAATTGGACCAACATACCCATTCAATTTTTTTACAGGTAAATCAACTTCTATTTCCTGACCTGTTATTAGAATTACAAATATTACTTCGAATGGTTCAAAATGTGAGAGCAAATAATTGTGTGACAAAAATAATAAAATGCATTCTATTTCGTTATTTAAAAAAAAAAAGTTGTGACACACACTATAATTATTTTCAAGTCCTCATAGTGTCCTCTGTTCTCAAAAAACATTAAGTTATGTATACAGGGTTAGCAACTAAAAAAGTAAGTGAGTATATAAGGAATGTTGTGACTTACCAGAGGCACTTGTTGGACAGGAGGCAGATTCGAAGGACCGGGAATAGGCTCGCAATTAACAGAAGGTGACAGTCTATTACACAAAGGATTCGGTAAACTGGCAGAGGAACAAGTGGCTATCAAATTATTACTATTATGCAGACTCATATCGCTAGCACCAAAATCGTTAGACGCTGATTGAGACCCGCTCTCCTCTAACGGCGATAATTTCTCTTCGTTCTCTATTTCTCTATCTCTATCGCGATCTCTATCTCTATCACGATCTCTGTCCCTATCTCTATCGCGATCCCTGTCTCTGTTATCTCTGTCCCGTTCGCGTTCTCTGTCTCGTTCTAAGGGCGATTTGCATATTCGCAGGTTTTGAACGGGGCTAGGCGGATGTTGGGATTCCTCCATATCGTTGGGTGTGATGGGTCGGGATTGGTTGTGGCTAAGAGAGCGACGTGTCGTGAGTTCTTTGGGTTCTGTTTGTTCGGGTACCGGTTTGTATTCGCGAGTCATTTCTGCGAGACCTGAAACAAAGAAAATAACTCAATAGTAAAATAATAAAAAAAATTCTTAATTTTCACAGCTAGCTAATTATCTAAAAACCAAATCAGATATTGACATGCAGTTCTCTAAGAAATGATTTTTAATAATACAACCATTTCAAATTTAAAACGTTTCTGGCCAATAGTTTTCGAATGGTAACCTTTTATAAAAATTTTAAATTTAATAATAACAATAAGTATAAAACGCCTTTATTTGCTTGCAATATACAATGCACATAAAAATCATGAGACGAATTCTAGCTTACGCTACTCAACTTAAACTCAATATAAATATAAACTAAAAATAATCAAAAAGTATCCAATATTTACAATATCAAAAAAAAATTAAATTTAATACACAATTAATTTATAAATAAATAACGTTAACTCTGCATTTAAATTTAAATTGAAATCAATTAAGGTCCTTAAATCCATTATTTTCAAAATGCAGAAAAAGGAAAACGTATGAAGCTTAAAATACACCTCCTTATTTGAGAACCTGTTTAATCAGTTAAAACAAATGTATTTATAATATTTCTACATAAACATTCCAATTTTAAAACGTTTCTGATCAATGATTGGTAGAATGGTAAAATTTTACAAAAGCAACAAATACCGTCCGCCAAAATTTCAATTTTGACACGTCGTCATCTGAGAACTAAATCACATATTGCGATGTGTTCTTCATAGAAATATTTTAATAAAATTTCTACATAAACATTCCAAATTTGAAAAGTTTCTAACCAATAGTTTTCGAATGGCAGCCTTTCACAAAAACAACAAGTCCATCCGCCAAAATTTAAAATTTGACACCTCTTTATTTAACAACCAATTCAAAAATTGACATGTGGCCTTCAAAGAAATGTTTTTATAACATTTTCCACAAATATTGCAAATTTAAAAGCTTTTTGACCAATAGTTTTCGAATAGTAACCTTTTATAAGCAACAAAGTACATCCGCCAAAATTTTAAATTTGACACCTCGTCGTTTGAGAACCAGTACAATATTGACATGTAGCCTTCAAAGAAATATTTTTATAACATTTCTACATATAAACATTCCAAATTTCAAATTTGACAACACCTCATCACTTAAAAACTAATTCAAATACCGACATGTGGTCTTTTAGTAATATTTTAATAACATTTCTACATTAAACAGTCAAAATTTGAAAAGTTTCTGACCCATAATTTTTGCATGGTGGCCTCTTACAAAAACAACAAAATCCGTCTACTAAAATTTCAAATTTGACACTTCGTTATTTGAGATGTGATCTTCATAGAATTATTTTTCTAACATTTTTCCACAAACTTTTTACATTTAAAAGGTTTTTGACTAATAATTTTTAAATGGCAGGCCTTTTATAAAAGCAATAAACTCTATCCGCAAAAATTAAAAATTTGACTACTCATTATTTGAGAACCAGTTCAAATATTGACATGTAATCTTCATAGAAATATTTTTCTAACATTTATCCACAAACTTTTTACATTTAAAAGGTTTTTGATCAATCATTTTTAAATGGCAGCCTTTTCAAAAGCAATAAACTCTATCCTCAAAAATTTCAAATTTGACTCCTCGTTATTTGTAAACCAGTTCAGATATTGACATGTGATTTTCATAGAAATATTTTTCTAACATTTCTCCACAACTTTTTAAATTTAAAAACTTTCTGACCAATAATTTTTAAATGGCAGCCTATTACAAAAGCAATAAACTCCAGCCGCAAAAATTTCAAATTTGACTCCTCGGTATTTGTAAACCAGTTCAGATATTGACATGTGATCTTTGGAGAAATATTTTTCTAACATATCCTCAAAAATTTCAAATTTGACTCCTCGTTATTTGTAAACCAGTTCAGATATTGACATGTGATCTTTAGAGAAATATTTTTCTAACATTTCTCCACAAACTTTTTAAATTTAAAAAGTTTTTGACAGAAAATTTTTAAATGGCAGCCTTTTACAAAAGCAATAAACTCTATCCGCAAAAATTTTAAATTTGACTCCTCGTTATTTGTGAATCAGTTCAGATATTGACATGTGATCTTCATAGAAATATTTTTCTAACATTTCTCCACAAACTTTTTAAATTTAAAAAGTTTTTTACCAATAATTTACAAATGGCAGCCTTTTACAAAAGCAATAAACTCTATCCTCAAAAATTTCAAATTTGACTCCTCGTTATTTGTAAACCAGTTCAGATATTGACATGTGATTTTCATAGAAATATTTTTCTAACATTTCTCCACAACTTTTTAAATTTAAAAACTTTCTGACCAATAATTTTTAAATGGCAGCCTATTACAAAAGCAATAAACTCCAGCCGCAAAAATTTCAAATTTGACTCCTCGGTATTTGTAAACCAGTTCAGATATTGACATGTGATCTTTGGAGAAATATTTTTCTAACATATCCTCAAAAATTTCAAATTTGACTCCTCGTTATTTGTAAACCAGTTTAGATATTGACATGTGATCTTTAGAGAAATATTTTTCTAACATTTCTCCACAAACTTTTTAGATTTAAAAAGTTTTTGACAGAAAATTTTTAAATGGCAGCCTTTTACAAAAGCAATAAACTCTATCCGCAAAAATTTTAAATTTGACTCCTCGTTATTTGTGAATCAGTTCAGATATTGACATGTGATCTTCATAGAAATATTTTTCTAACATTTCTCCACAAACTTCTTAAATTTAAAAAGTTTTTTACCAATAATTTACAAATGGCAGCCTTTTACAAAAGCAATAAACTCTCTCCGCAAATATTTCAAATTTGACACTTCGTTATTTGTAAACCAGTTCAGATATTGACACGTGGTCTTCAAAGAAATGTTTTTAATATATTTCTCTACAAATATTGTAAATATAAAAAATTTCCGATCCATAATGTTTAACAAAAATATCCCTTCCTAAAATTTTTAAATTTGACTCTTTGTTAACAAAGTCCATCCGCCCAAATTTAAAATTTGGCAACTCGTCATTTGAGAACTAGTTCAAATATTGACATGTGGTCTTCATAGAAACAAAATTTCTACATAAACATTCCAAATTTAGTCAATTTCATGCCGTTTGTTTTCAAATGGTATTCTTGCAAAGATAACAATGTCCTGACATAACAATTTCCGATGACCCTCGTAACCATCCAATGGTGATTTCATGATTTAATTTATACTTTAAAAGTGTTCGCAGTTTTGAGTTCGTAACGGTGCAAAAGTACAAAAGCAATTTTTGCATGTCCAATCGATTTGTAAACGGTTAAAGAGAATAATGACTAAATTTGGAACGCTGTAACGAACTTTGCGTAGAATTTATCCACTGTTAGAACATTCATTTTTAAACTAGGTACTTTTCATCACATTGTTTTTCTAATTCGATCCATTGGAATATTTTGGAAAAGTCTGCTAGTAGTATATTAAGAGCAAACATGACGGGCGCTCCTCCACCAAAAATCAATTTTACATTTGAGGCAGTTAAAAAAAATTGTAAAAAAATTGGTTCAGGCCAATCGTTGTAAAAATGAACCAAGAATTTCGCTAAACCGCGAAAAACTTATATTTTTAAAGAAAAACAACAAAAATTTCAACTTTTTAATAAATTTAATTTTTTGGCTCTTTACCGGCATTCTATAAGAAATATCTTAACTATTTTCTAAATAACTTTTTTTCAAAAAGATTACCAATTTTAAACAGGACCGAAGATTAACATAGTTTTCATTCCGATACTAATTCTATTAAAACAATGATACCAGTGAATATGGCAACGCTGCTAGTCTTTGAAGCCCGTGGTTAAAAGGGTAGCTGCCGTTTAGTTAAATTTGTTAATTCCTGTGTCGAAAAATAGGTAGTTGTTTTTGAAGAGGTGCGAAATTATTGTGATCGTCTTAGTTTGTTGTTGAGGCGTTGTTAGGTTTTTGTTTAATTTAGTTTTTAGTTAATTTATGAAATGAAAAATTCTGAAAGGCAAAAATGCACAGCTGATAAATTTCTATTTTATTTGTTTGCTGCCAGAGTTAGTAAATCCTAGAAAAATACGACATGTGCCAATTAGGGAAAAGAGATTGTCAAGAATTTTGCACGCTTAAAAAAATGTGTAATATACAGGGTGTTTCTAAATACATGCGACAAAATTCAGGAACTGAGTGCTCGTATGAAATTAAGATGGGTCTTTTCTATAACAAAATTTCCTCAGCCCACCCATTTTCTAGATATCACCCTTAAAAAGTGGTGACTAAAATTGAGTTTTTATTTTATTTCTAAAATTTCAGTAAAGCTAGAAATTTGAAATTCTGTAATCGCAAAGGACTAACCACGGGTATTTTTTCAATATTTCTGTTACATTATAGGGGGGTGAAATTAGCAACACTTACTTTATTTCATATCAAAACTTTTTTTCGAGATGAACTTTTATGAAATCCTTGATTTATTTAATTTTTTTTTATTCTTGAATTTTTTTCCCAAAACCAATAGCTTCAGAGAAAAAAAATTAACACCCTAATTTATTATTATTTTTTTTTAATAAATTGAGTGGAAAACAGTGTAACGGGCTTGTAACTATCGTATCGTACACTCGTACATTCGTTTCTTGCAATAATTTACACCAGTTTACACCAGAAGACAGCACTTAACGAAGCGTTTTAGCCACTAATTTTGGCGAATTTTAAGAAATCAATAACAAGACATTAGAGGCTTAAATTTGTGGATTATATTAAGAATAGTGCTGTCGAGGAATGCATTTATTTTCATTATGATATTTCAAAATTAAAGCCCTTTTAGTTTTTTTTGGGAAACTGGAAGGAATTAAAACATTAAAATATATGCATATTATAGATATTATTGCCTAATTTATTTTGCTAAATTTTAAATATTTTGAGATATTCTTGTCCGATAATTATAAGGGGTATGAACACCTTAAGATTGAAAGAGAATTAACTTTAATTCATGAGATGCAAAGCATCATAATTATCGCATCACAAAAACCACCTGCTGCCAAGAGAAAATTTTGATTCAACAGTATTGTATATTTTGTGTTGTAAAAGAGAAAATATTAACATTTCGTGTTTTAATAGTTATTTTTTTAATTTAATAATCTATGTGAAAAAAATTTTTTTTAATACAGACTTTAAAAAATTGTTATATTAATATACTTATTTAATTGTACTTATATTTGTTGTTCCTTTAATACAATAAATACAATTTACCTATCTCCAATTCATCACTTTCCGTATCCATATACCTAGGGTCCGATTACAATTAGAAAAATACCGCTACGTCATAACTATTATTTCGAATTTCCAATATACAGGGTGTCCCGAAATTAGACGGTCATATTTTAACAGCGTAATCTACATCCTACAAGTATTAGAAATTAAAAAAAACCGAATTCAAAAACGTGCAGATGCCGTCACCCAGAGCTGGGACGAATCCTCGAAAAAATGGATTCGAATCACGAATCCGAACCACGAGATGTGATTCGAATCACGGATCCAATGTTCGAAAAAAAAAAAAAAGAATTCGAATCACTTTTTTTCGGATCCCGGATACGAATCACGCATCAGTGTTATACTGTGATAATAATTATATTTGCTTTCGAAACTAATACTGTTTAATACCTCGGTCCTAAAATATTTAACGCACTTCCGGTGGAATTTAAAAACCTAAATTCGATAGGTCTTTATAGATCTAAATTGCAATAATGGATATTAACTAAACAAGGATAAATATTTTAAGATTTTATTAATTTAAATATAACTAAAATCTAAAATCATTTAGCTAAAAAGAACTTTACTTATTTGCAATTATCCAATTATTTATGTATATGATAATTATTTATAAAATATTCAATGCTGTAGCTAGTTTGTATCTATAATAAATAAAAAAAAACAAGTATTAGAAATTAAAAATTTTAAAAAATCGACTTCAAAAATGTGCAGATGCCGTCATCACATCTTAACCAAATTTATATGGAACCATCCCTGAGGTACCCCCTTACTAACAAAAAAGAATCATATGAAGCGGACAAGGTGGTAAAGCATTATCGCTAAACATACATAAAAAATGAAGAGTTTGAGGATTTTGTCATGGACCCAATTATTAGATTTTGACCAAATTTATATTGGACCACCCCTGAAGTACCCTCTTTCTAACAAAAAAAGAATCATTAAAATCGGACACCGTGTTAAAGAATTATCGCTGAACATACATTAAAAAAAATAAAAAAAATATTGCGACGAATTGAGAACCTCCCTCCTCCTTTTATGAAGTCGATTAAAAGTAGGAGTAAAAGTTTATATAAACATAGGTCCGAAAACGTTTCGTTTTCGAGATACAGGGTGTTACAAGTGAAGTCCAGATGAAATATTTTCTAAAATTTCTTTAGTTACCGGTTTTTCAAAGTTAAAAAAAATAAAATTTCTAATTCTACAGACCTACTAATTATTGTTTACACTTTCGAATAAGGTAACATGCTTTTCTCTTGAAAATGGCGCGTCCTAGCGAGATGCAACAAATGTAGCTTTATTATACAGAAAATATTGGTTTTCCAAATTTTATAGTCAAAAAATCTGATGTGTCCAACACATGACTTTCCTATCTAGTTATTATAGGCTTTTTCTGGTTATTTTGTAGAACTTATTGCAGTACCTCTATAAATGTTTAGAGGATAAACTAAATATATACATTTTCCACATACATCTATCTACCTCGAAACATTTTTCTATAGTTATTCATTGAAAATGAAAATACTGAAAAATTTAAATTTAGCAATTTTCCTACAATTTTTCCATTACGGTCCATTTTAGAAAAATCATGTATAAACAAAAATTATAGAGATCGATATCGCAAACAACTTTTAGTTTAGTTTTGCACATTTTGTCAAATTTCTCGAATACGGACCATTTCAGGAAATTTTGACATAAAGCAAAAATTATAGATAATAATATTAGAAGTAACTTTTATTTGAATAATTTTCTTCTCCAAACATAAATAACAGATATATTCAATAAAATACAAAAACGGCCGAACGTCAGGCCGAAATAAAACTTAAGTTTATAATTTAGTGTTTTTCTGTGTATCGGTTCATGAGTTATGGTGGATATAGACACACAGACACACACGGCAATTTTACCCTAAGCTCCCCCTAATTTACCGACCTAAGAAGATGATCAATAACTGGGGTTTAGTCCAATAAATGAAGCGTAAAAAGGTAAGTATTTGTAACAAATTTTACCTAATTATCTTTAAACGTTTAGAAAATATTTACAAAAGTGTGGTATCAGGACTTCACCTTTAACACCCTGTATCTCGAAAAAGAAAAGTTTTCGGACCTGTTTATATGAACTTTTACTACTATTTTAGGATGTAGATTACGATGTTAAAATATGACCGTCTAATTTCGGCACACCCTGTATATCATCTATAACTATCAATAAATAAAAAATATTTGAGATGTTTGGTTTAAAAATAGTATTCCTACATTCGTATATTAACAAGCCACTAACCCCCAGTAGGCGGCGATAGCCAACGAATTATACCTGAATTGTAATCGGACCCTTCAGGGTACGACACACAACATTGCCAAATTTATGTAGCGAACAAGGTTCCAAATACTTTAAAGGGAGGTCGTGAGATTCGTGCGGTGTGACGTCAGAAGGGACTGGATTGCTCTTAAATATAAAAAAAGATCTCAAATGACGAGAAATCTAACTTTTGTCTGCAAGTGCTGTTCAAATATTTCAGACACTTTCTTAATTTCGAAAGTGTGTGGAGAAATGTTATGAAAACATCACATGTCAATATTTGTACTGGTTCACAAATAACGATGTGTCAAATTTTAAATTTTGGCGGACGAACTTTGTTACTTTTTTAAAAGGCTACCATTCAAAGTCTACTGGTCAGAACCTTTTTAAATTTGGACTGTTAATACAGGGTCCCTACTAATTGATAGGTACGGTATTACTGTTCCTTTAACGATGATAGAAAGTTTATTAAATTAGACAAAAGTTGCGCAGTTTTGTGCCAAGAAACCTTTGATATCTACAGGGAAATTCAAAATATGGGAGAAAAAATTAAAATTCTCATTTCTTTAAATGCATTCATTTTTTGTCCGATATTTTGAATCTACCTGCAGACATCAAAGGTTTCTTGGCACCATTTTAATGATCACAAAACTGCGCAACTTTTGTCTAATTTCACCAGCTTTCTATCTGGCCCTTCGATATAGTAGGGACCCCGTATACTGTGATATTTATTTATTTTAAACAACAGTTTATTTATTAAAATAAAACCGTTATTACTGAGGAAAATGAACTCAATGAATTATTAGCAAATACAAGTATACTAGTAATTTCCAGTCATTATGTAATTGGACCATATTTTTTTGAGGAAACAGTTAAGTGAAGTTTATTTAGACTTTTTGGAGAATCAGTTGCCTATAATTCTTGAAAATGTTTCTCTTCGTATATGTTAGCAAATGCGGTATATACGTGATAGGGCTCCAGTACATCATATTGCAGTAATTCATGGTCAACTTGATGATCAATTTTCAGAACGATGGATAGGTAGGCGAGGACCAATTGAGTGGCCAGCTAGATCGCCAGACCTAACAAAAGTTGATTTTTTTCTGTGGGGGTATATGAAATATGAAGTGTATAAAATACCTGTAACTACAAGAGAGGACATAAAAAATAGAATTAGGATTGCTTTCCAAAACATTAGTATTCCTTTTAAGGTGAAGGGGGGAGAAAAAGTCCTTTATATCTCACAAGGAAAGTCAATGTTTAATTATTCAACAAAACATTGAGTGCGACCGGTTTCGAAGTATCATCACTTCATCTTCAGGCTCGCCTAGTGGAAAGGAGAATATGTGGTGTAAGGTGTGTTGACTTTGAGCCCACAATATGTAAAATAGTAAAAAATAGAAAAACTCACCATACTCTCCATCCACTAGGGAATACTACAGACAAGTTTCATCAAAACGTGGGGGATGACATTAATTGTAAAACAAAACAATGTTACAAGTTATAAAAAGTTAAAAATATTTGAAAAACAAATATTAGTCGATATAAACAGTTAAAAATTTTAAAATATTCAAGACTATACAAAAACAAATCACATACATTAAACAGATTAAAAGATAAGGCCTATTTTAAGCAACATTGCTGTTTTTTATAAAAATCTAACATTTTTGAAAGGAGACCTGTCAAGTTAAGGCCTCTACAGATGGTGGTAAGTACTAACGAAAAATTCTTGGATAAACTTATGACAGGGTATAGGTAATAAGATGTAAACTATGAGTGAAGAAATATTTATTATTTTATAAGATTTGGGCCATGAACCAATCACCAAGTGTATGTGATGTTGTAGGATAAAATAAGAAAGAAGAAGAAATGACTGGGTTAACTGTTGTGAAGCAACTGAAAAATAAAAGAAGAAGAAAAGAAGAAAATGACAGATGTGAAAACACACAACTTAACCTAGTCCTTAAACATGCACGTTGGTTTTTTGTGGGAAGAAATTACTTACTGAAATGTACCCCTTGCAAGGAAATATGTGAATAGAAATAAAGGGGGAGGTTAAAAAGGAAGTTAGAACGATAAATTTAGATTGGTGTTGAGAAAACTGGAGGAGTTTCTGACATTATCTGGGCATTTAAGCAACCAACAGGATTTAATTTTAAATTTCTTAATATCTCGAGGCTTTCGAAGCTATCAAGAGTAAATCTATGGTAGGAACTATGTAAGATTTCGAAACCTTCAGTTGAATCGAAGTCGTGATTTGAGTCCAGTAGGTGGTTGGCAAAATGTGAAAATCCTGTTGTATTTTGGTTAAGACAACGCAAATGTTCTTTTAAACGGATCTTGAAATTTCGAAATGTGCGTCCCACATAGAAAGAATGGCAAGATTTACAAGTCAATTTATAAATTCCAGACAAGTCAAAGGGATCTAATTTATCTTTATTATGAACAAATAACTTATGTAATGAGGAGGGGGTTTTGAAAGATACTTTAAAGTGGTCTTTAAGTAAGCTTGCCACTTTATAGGATGCTTTTCCAATAAAGGTAAGAGAAATGTATTTCTTACTGGTGGTTAGTTCATGTACCAAATTAGGATTATTAATATAAACCAAGTTTTGTTGAATTTTATTTTATTTATGTGTTAGCATTTTATCAATAATATCCAGTTCAAAGTTGTGATCTATAGCAATATTTATGCACAATTTTGAAAAAGAAATATCCTTAAAAATAACCTTTTCCACTCAAATGTGAAATTCTATTATAGATATGTTGATGATATTTTGATTTTGTGGTCAGGTAACTTAGACTCATTAAATGACTTCTTGACTTATATTAATGACTTACATTCTAATATTAAATTCACATTAGAAATTGAAATAAACAAATCTATTAACTTCTTAGATCTTAAAATCTCACACAATAATAACAAGTTCAACTTTGACATCTATAGAAAGCCAACACATACAGGCACAGTTATAGACAATACCTCTAACCATCCAGCAACACATACATTGGCTGCCTTTAATTGCTACTTAGAGAGGCTATTAAACATTCCTCTGTCTACGGAAAACTTTAATAAGGAACTAAATATAATTAAAACTATTGCTATAGATCACAACTTTGAACTGGATATTATTGATAAAATGCTAACACATAAACAAAATAAAATTCAACAAAACTTGGTTTATATTAATAATCCTAATTTGGTACATGAACTAACCACCAGTAAGAAATACATTTCTCTTACCTTTATTGGAAAAGCATCCTATAAAGTGGCAAGCTTACTTAAAGACCACTTTAAAGTATCTTTCAAAACCCCCTCCTCATTACATAAGTTATTTGTTCATAATAAAGATAAATTAGATCCCTTTGACTTGTCTGGAATTTATAAATTGACTTGTAAATCTTGCAATTCTTTCTATGTGGGACGCACATTTCGAAATTTCAAGATCCGTTTAAAAGAACATTTGCGTTGTCTTAACCAAAATACAACAGGATTTTCACATTTTGCCAACCACCTACTGGACTCAAATCACGACTTCGATTCAACTGAAGGTTTCGAAATCCTACATAGTTCCTACCATAGATTTACTTTTAATAGCTTCGAAAGCCTCGAGATATTAAGAAATTTAAAATTAAATCCTGTTGGTTGCTTAAATGCCCAGATAATGTCAGAAACTCCTCCAGTTTTTTCAACACTAATCTAAATTTATCGTTCTAACTTCCTTTTTAACCTCCCCCTTTATTTCTATTCACATATTTCCTTGCAAGGGGTACATTTCAGTAAGTAATTTCTTCCCACAAAAAACCAACGTGCATGTTTAAGGACTAGGTTAAGTTGTGTGTTTTCACATCTGTCATTTTCTTCTTTTCTTCTTCTTTTATTTTTCAGTTGCTTCACAACAGTTAACCCAGTCATTTCTTCTTCTTTCTTATTTTATCCTACAACATCACATACACTTGGTGATTGGTTTATGGCCCAAATCTTATAAAATAATAAATATTTCTTCACTCATAGTTTACATCTTATTACCTATACCCTGTCATAAGTTTATCCAAGAATTTTTCGTTAGTACTTACCACCATCTGTAGAGGCCTTAACTTGACAGGTCTCCTTTCAAAAATGTTAGATTTTTATAAAAAACAGCAATGTTGCTTAAAATAGGCCTTATCTTTTAATCTGTTTAATGTATGTGATTTGTTTTTGTATAGTCTTGAATATTTTAAAATTTTTAACTGTTTATATCGACTAATATTTGTTTTTCAAATATTTTTAACTTTTTATAACTTGTAACATTGTTTTGTTTTACAATTAATGTCATCCCCCACGTTTTGATGAAACTTGTCTGTAGTATTCCCTAGTGGATGGAGAGTATGGTGAGTTTTTCTATTTTTTACTATTTTACATATTGTGGGCTCAAAGTCAACACACCTTACACCACATATTCTCCTTTCCACTAGGCGAGCCTGAAGATGAAGTGATGATACTTCGAAACCGGTCGCACTCAATGTTTTGTTGAATAATTAAACATTGACTTTCCTTGTGAGATATAAAGGACTTTTTCTCCCCCCTTCACCTTAAAATTACCTCAACTCACACATGGCTACCCCCCTTGTCAACATTAGTATTCCTATGGCTAGAAATGTGGGGAGGTCATTTGAATATCGGATACAACTCTGTTTAAATGTAATGGGAGGTCATTTTGAGCAGTTATTGTAATTATTTTGTTCTAATACTATTTCGAATTTTTTGTTTAGTTAATAACTGTTATACTCTGTTTTTAAACTAAGAGGAGCGAATTGAAAAGTCCTATGTACACAGGGAAAAATAACTAAAAAAGTAACTAGATATCATTTTAGCGGTAAATTTGAATTTGTCTTGTATCATTTCAAGAAAAACATTTCAAAACTTTGTTATGAATTCATTGAAGTCAAAGTTTTAGATAACCAACGAACAAAGATGACACTAAATTGTGCTCATTCCGTTTTTGATTTATAATTATTGTATTTTAGTTGTACTTTTATTTTTTCCTTACTTCGTCTCATATCGCAGCTCGGACCAGTATGTTGGGAAGAGAATCGCCCAAGCAGCGCTCAAATTTCAGTAAATTGAGTAAAATGTCTCCCAACAAAATACAAAATAATATACATTTTGAGTTTAACATAGAGTTTTAATTCGATATTTTATTCATTGTTTTATAAGTAACTGTGATTAGAAAATTATATATCTATTATAATAACAGAAAAGAAAGTAAATAGTAGGTTTTTCAATTTGATCGAAAAATTAGAAAAATAGGTATGCCAGTTCTATTTGTTGAAATGAAATTAAGCACCTATTATTACCTACCTATTACAAAACATATTTAGGAGGGACTGAAAAATATGTAGTTGAAGAAAAGCTTATTTAAAATGAAGAATTTTGGCAGGTACAAAAAAATTAAGTTTATTTTTATATTTCTTTATAGGTATAGTTTAATTTGTAATATTTTTTCTTAAAATTAAACTACAAGATTACCATTAGTTGTATGGATTTCCTAATTAAATAAGGGTTCTTTCTTCAGGTAAAATGTAAAGGTGATTCTGGACGAGCTAGATAAAAGGGGTATAGTTAAAAGAAACACAGGACATTTATATACAAAAATATATATTTCAAATGAACGGTAACTTCGGTGAAGCAATATTAACCACAACTAATAACAGTCTTTATTCACAACAAATTATCCACAAAATAATAGTGCAACTAAGGTAATAAATATAAAATAATAAGACCCAATTCGGAAATTCTAACTCAATTAGCAGTATAATTGAATCTTCAAAATGTTTAAAAATTTGCCTGCAAGAAAATAGTAAACTAAAATTGTAAATGTAAAGTAGTAGGACGATAAGGGGTAAGAGGATAAAGAAAATATAGTAGCAACTTGAGGAAGCTTTTGATAATGCCCAAACAAGATCTATAATTAACGCACTAGTAATAAAAGGGGTACCAGAATTCCTGTGTCAGTTGAAAAAATCCAGCCTAGAAGAAAGGGTAATAACATCATATCTAGGCGAAGCTACACTTACGGCTAAGGCAAGCAAGGGATGCCCCCAAGAAGGAGTACTATCACCCCTCCTCTGGGCAGTCCTAGTGCACAAACATAAAAAGGCATATCTGCAGACTTCTGCCTAGGGTATGCCTATGACCTGGCGATCGCCGTACAATATCGGAGCGCACACAAATCGCTCTAAACATCGTTAACGAGTGGTTCAGACAGGAGGAACTAACTGTAAACCCTCACAAAACCACAATAGTCAACTCCAGAAAACGAAAAATACTGACAGAACTAAAGTCACCAGTACTGAAAGGAGTAAAGATTCTATTCGCTCAAGAGGCCAAATACTTGGGAGTCATCTTTGACCTCAGGTTAACATGGAATGAACACTTTCAAAGCGTCAACCAAACGAGCACAACATCATTCAACTTATGTCGAAGAATGTGAGGACTACAGCCGAAAGTGTCCCTATGGCTATGTACTCAAGTTGACCGATATATTTAAAGGCAAGCCACGGGAGCCATGAGAACGAATCCAACAGCAGCTATAGAAGTCATGCTAAACCTAACACCTCTACATACATTCATTCAAGGCGAAGCCAGGTCTGTCACATAGAGACTGCACAAAGGTCCGTCACCCATAAGCAGTTTGCATGAAGGTGACTACAGCGAGCTATATAAAGAGTTGGAGAACGACCAAATAATGGGAATGCTTCCAGACGCAATTCTCCCAAAGTATAACTTTCAAAAACAATATAAACCAGACAGGGAAGCTTAGACGGAGGACCTCCTATCCGTGCAGAATTCATCTGGTATACAGAAGGATCCAAAACCCATGAATGTTCAGGAGTAGGTATATATAGTACCAAGCCAAAGACAAGAATTTCACTGAGCTTAGGTAAACATGCGACAGTATTTCACGCAAAAATAGCAGCAATGCATTAATGGTAAAAGAGGTGTTAAGACCGAAGGTAAATGGAAAAACCATTGTCATATACTCAGACAGCCAAGCGATATTAAAAGCACTTAGTTCTATGCAGGTACACTCAAAAACTATGTGTGGGACTGTTTGGAAGCCCTAACAGAGCTGGGTAGTCAAAACAGACTAACCTTAGCCTAGGTACCAGGCCACAGAGGACATGAGGGCAATTAGGAGGCTGATTTACTAACCCGAAAAGCAGCCTCAAAGGCTCTTATTGGCTCGGAACCCTTCTGTGGTGTCACAAAGACAACTATCAGAACATGCACAAAGTAGTGGATGTTTAAAAAATCTCAGGAGTGATGGAAAAATTTACCAGGACAGAGACAGGCCAAAGAGTTCTTAAAAGGAACATCGTGTAAACTCACCGAGCATCTACTAACCCTTAATAGGAAAAATACTAGAGTACTAGTAGGTATATTAACAGGGCCGTGTAGGCTTAACAAACATATGTATAATATCGGTCTGACAAAAGAGACCTTGTGCCGATTCTGTTAGGAAGAGGAGGAAACTGCAGAACACGTTTTGTGCTATTACGAAGGTCTAGCAAGACTGATATTCCTTACACTTGGAGAAGAAAAACCAAGGGCAACTAGTTACGATGAAGAACTACTTCCTATGGAGTCTACTACAAAAGACCTAATTAGACAAGGTACCCTAAACAACGATTGAAGGACATCCACAACAGATCTGAAAAGGTCGAGGTGGAGGGGGGGGGGTCACAGTAAAACTTATATAAATAAATTTAAAACGGTAAGACAAATGCTCTTAATACTTCAGAAATGCTGTCTCAATTAACAGTATAATTGAATCGTCAAAATATTTATAAAATTAATATAACATCAGAAAATACATAATCCACAATTTAAAATAATGTCTAGAGTATATACGTAATTAGGAATTTCCTTGCCAGAAGTAAAACAATTATCTTGTGACAACGGTGAATCACAACGGAAGGAAATTTCTAAAGTTTCTTTTCAATTGTGATTTGGGGTGCTAACTTAGATTTTATTGAAACTGTGACTGGTTGTGGTAAATCAATTTATTCTCTGGTCAGCATACAATTTGAGATACAACTAGTGAATAGCGAGGAGTTTAGGGCAACTACTGCTTTCTTTTTTGGTGTTGGTGTGGTTTTTTTTTACATAATACTGCTGTCACACAAAAATAATAGTTACCAAAGCAACTCTTATATACAGGTTGATTACTTTTTCTTGTTAAAAAGTGAATTTTTGACATACTGCCCAGAGCAAAAAATAAAACGAATTGAAATTGTAATCAAACAAAAAATTATTATAACAAATAAAAAATCTAACATGTTAATTAAATTATCTTAAAATCAAACTTTAAAAACGTACAAACTAAGTGAGAGTGATAGGGTATCTAATTTAGGGCACATTTGTTTGCATCAATTGGAAGCAGCATCATTTTGGTAATTGGCCCGGTGTAAAAAAAGGCTAGATAACACTTAGTAATGGGGGCCTTCTTAAGACAAGATTATTTCATCATAAAGGGTCCTCCGAAGTCTATGCTGACAGTTTGGAACGGTCGAGAAGGGGATACACGAGTCTTGGGAAGGTCAGCCATAAGTTCTTGGGCAGTTATAGCTTTGAATCTATGACATATGATACATTTATTTATTATTCTTTTGATTTCGCGGAGTCCGTCAATGGGCCAAAACTGAAGGCGAACATTGGCTAGCACATTTTTAGGATCAATATGTCCTAACCTTCGGTGTTCCTTTTGCAACACCAAGGAAGTAAAATGGCTATTAGAAGGAAGAAGAATGGGGTATTTTTGATCAAAGTGTAGATCTGAATAGGATAATCTGCCTCCTACTCGTAAAATATCATTTTTTATCTAAAAAGGGGTCGAGTGAAGCAATCTGTTTGTTGATAATAATTTGATGCTTTTTTAGATACATTATTTTGTTTGTAAATTTGTTTTACAGCAAATGTAGTAAAAACAAAGGACCATGAATCCAAAAATCCAAGTGATTTAATGGAAGTAATGGTAGAAACTCTATTTAAAACAAACAGTCCATTTGGAGGGAGGCCCTTTAATCCATGACAAAGCTACCTGAAAATCTGACCATAATACCGTTTCAGATATAACAAGATGATCTTTAAATATACTTTCTAATCTAAATATTAATTGTGATAAAAGTACCATAATTCCAGTTTTGGAATGGTTATAACTTTTTTGGTAGGAGCGACTCTAGATTTAGATGTAATAAGAAATGAACAAGCAGTGTGATCGTTATAAAGAGCTCTTAAGTATACGCAGCATCCCTATGCCAAGTAACTAGCGTCCGAAAAAACATGAAGTTGCAATTTTCAAATATTCTTTTTGTAAACTAAACACCTGGGAATATGAAACGAAGATAGTTTTGAAATGTTTTTAATATAAACAGTCTATTCGTTTATTACATAACGGTCTGAAATAGGTAAGTCCCAAGGATGTTTTGCAAGCCAAAGTTTTTGCATTAACACCTTACCCTGTACTATGACGGGATTAACCAATCCTAACGGATCGTAATACTGGGCAATTATAGATAGCAGTTTTCTTTTGGTAAGAGGTTCTACGAAAAGGAAGTTTGGAGTGGAAATTTGTAAAGAGTCTAAAAGCGAATTTCCCTTTAAACCTAATAATTTGTGGAAATTTTTATCGAGATTTAAGTCTTTTTCATCCGACTGAGTTGACAGAAAAGACGCTTGAAAATTAGGAAGATTGGAACGAAACTTACGCAAATGAAATCCTGCTTTGTAAGGGTGATTTGTAACTGATATAGTTCCTCTTTCGAACTTGCTCATGTGAGAATATCATCCACCTATGTGTGGGCCAATAAAGCTTTTTGAGCTGAAGCATGCTGAGGGTTCCTAAGAGCAATCTCTTTCAACACTCTGCATGCAAGATAGGGTGCACTTTTTTACCAAACGAAACTGTAGATAGCTCAAGACAGGAAAAATCATCTGAGGGAGAGTCTCTCCAAAGGACGTTTTGTAAAAAGTGGGTTAATATTAACTTGCCTATACATCTTTTTCTGTCTGCAGTAAATACTAGCCTAAAGGTTCTGAATCGGTTAAGAATATCAAACAGTTCTGGTTGAACTCGAGGACCGTTTAATGAAATATAATTAAGGGAAAGCGAACTAGAGGATTTGCAAGAGAAATCAAATACAATTCTAATTTTTGTAATAAGACGTTGTTCCCGAACCACACAGAAATGAGGCACAAAATATTTGTTCTCTTGAAGAGAGCTAGTGAGT
Source organism: Psylliodes chrysocephalus (assembly GCA_927349885.1). NCBI lineage: Eukaryota > Metazoa > Arthropoda > Insecta > Coleoptera > Chrysomelidae > Psylliodes > Psylliodes chrysocephalus. The sequence continues at coordinate 12,391,526 of OV651818.1, read as the reverse complement.
GATAGTGGTACAAGTTTTCCATGCCCTAATTCGATATATTCATTTAGAATCTTTTTATATTCGTCTTTGAGAGAAGCATTCTTTTCAAATTTTCCTTCTAGAGAGAGAAAACGGTTTTTTGCTGCAACAAACGAATCTCCCAATTTCTTATAAGCTTGAGATTGTACCTGAAACCTTGCAGTAGGAAGTATTAAGGTAGTGTCGTAAAAAACACTTTCAGCAAGTTTATCTTGTTCTTTGTTGCAAGAGGGAAAAGAAATATTTTCCTGTTCTAAAAATCTTTCCAAGAGTGTGTCGAGATTTCCTTCTTTAGAGAAATTGGCAATACGGAATGAATGAACAGTGGAAGATTTCGAAATTAGATATTCTCGAGGGGTTGCCCCAGATATTATCCACCCTAGTTGAGTTTGAATTAGTGTAGGACACCTTTTGCCTAAAGAATAAAGATCAGGTTGAAGCAAGTCATAGTATACATCAGCTCCTTGAAGTATATTAATCTCTAAGGGTAGATTAAATGTTTTTTCTGCAAGATAGCCTTTAAAATGAGGCGGTATATTTAAAATTTAATGATTGGGTTGAATTGAGGAATTGAGTACTCAAGTGTGTATATATAAATGTTTAATACAATTTGGCTAGCGCTTTCGACAAAACATTGTCATCTTCAGGCCGTCCTACAAAGTTTAAAATTAATACGAGAAGTAAGGGTGAAAGAATTACGTTACGTCAATAGATATCTATCCAGAGTTAAAATTGAATAAAAATACATGGGTTAAAACATTGAATACATTTTTGAAAAAGGGGTTTTGAAAATTAGCACAACACACCCTTTTATTTCGTATTTTACAAATAAATTATCAGTTAAAAAGTTTTAAATTTTAACGGTACATCGTACCTAATAGACAGTAGACAAATGGCACATAGACAGACTGACACATGACATAGGCGTAAGGAGGGTGTGTTCGACATTGGTTCTGGAGTTAACCGATCCATGTGATCTATACTTATTCAAAAAAAGATAAAATGGTTGAAAAGTTGGAAAGGGTATAATAAGTTTCTGCAAGACATGATCCACACAGCGGTCCAGAGAGCCTTATTATAATGGTTTGGGGGAACTATTGTAGATTCGAATTTTTAGATAGAGGAAGGGCAATGACTCTAGATCCATACTAGGCCAGAGAACTTGAAGGTTGATAGACGTTACTAGACCATGATCCATACATAGCTATTAGTCGAAGAGTGAAGGGTAAATTAGAAAAAAGATAAGAATAGAGGGAGAATTTTGCCGAAAAATGAAAGGGGTATAGAAAAGACAAATTACTACCTAGATCCATATTAGGCAGTAACAAAGATAGTATAAAGACACTTTTTTCGCCTTTTACGACACAGCTGTGTGCTGGGTTACCTATTCTATAACCGAGTAACCACGGTGAATAGGAATAAGTGTAGTCCAGGTTAGGGTCAGACTCCAAAACCAATAGCGGGTCCTCCTGATTAGTTACCTAGTGAATTTAACAATTATGAAATTTAAAATTTGAAAAGTGAATTAATTACAATTTAAAGATGTTAATAAGTTAGGGGTTTATGATTATTAATGGATTTAATATTTTAATTAAAATGGTGGGATTCCCAGAGGGCTTTAAATAATGGATTATAATTACAATTTAGGTGAATTTGAGTGTTTAAATCGGGATTCAAGTTCATTTCACGAAGGATCTCCAAATCCTCCAGAATGTCCATCTTCCTAAAGTTGTTGACTGGGACACTATGTAAAATTTTGCTGTTTGATGTAGGAGAGAAACTATGATTATTAAATTTAATGTGATGTCCAAAATTAAATTTTTCAGGTCTCGATAAGTGTTCCTTGATGCGTGTCTCTAGAGGCCTGATGGTTCTACCTATATAAGTAGCTTCGCAGCTATTGCAATGTAATTTGTAAATGCCACTTCTCGACAACTTGTCAATCTTGTCTTTGGTTTTTGATAATAGAGTTTTAATAGTGTTGTGAGTTTTAAAGGAAATTTTAAGATTTTGAAGATTATTTTGTAAAATTTTTGCAATATCAGAGGAAACGTTCCCGAAATAAGGTAAAGATCTGTAAATTGAGGTGACACTTGTTTGTGTGACGGGGAATGCTAAGTTCCTTCTGTTTTTAAGGAGAACTCTGTTGATCATATTATCTACTAGCTCAGGTCCAAAACCGTTGTTAACTGCTAGTTGTTTAAGTAAGTTGGTTTCAATTTTGAAATTAGTTATCGAGAGGGGTATGTTAATTAATCTATGTACATAACAAGAAAGGGCTGACATTTTATGTTGAAAGGGGTGGTTAGAATTAAAGGGTATTAAGTGATCTGTTTGGGTAGGTTTCCTATAAATGGAAAATTCGGAGGATTCGAATTTCAGTAAATAATGAAATAATTTGAAACTATGGAGGGCACTCGCAATGTTTAAAAACGGGAATTTCTAGGAAATAAAAATACGGGGGTTCTTGAGAACGGCTAATAGGTGCAAATTAATTTGAAATAAACATTTTTAAAATTACACTTAAGGAAATTAACTTAAATTTAACATTTTTATAATTAAATTAAAGGAAAATTAAGTGACTTGTCACAAAGGCTACCATTCTAAAATTGTGAGTCAGAAACTTTTTAAATTTACAATGTTTGTGGAGAAATATTATAATAATAACATTTCTTTGAAGACCACATGTCAATATTTAAACTAGTTGTAAAATAACGAAGTGTCAAATTTTAAATTGTGGCTGACGGACTTTGTTACTTCCGCAAAAGGCTATCATTCGAAAATTCTCAGTCATAGGGGTCTATTCTGTAACAATTCTTTTATATTTTAACGACCGTTAAAATATTGGCGGCCTTTAAAAATATTTTCGTATTCGTTAATTTACTTATGTCATTATTTAAACAGATTTCTTTAAGATAGTCCTCTAATGTTTTTTAAAGATCCGTTTAAAAATGACAGAAGTAAAGAAGACAATATTTTTAAAGGCCGTTAAAATATAAAGGAATTGTTACAGAATAGACCCCAGAAACTTTTTAAATTTAGAATGTTTTGCTTAAATGTTATTAAAAAAACTCCATGAAAATCACATGCCAATATCTCAACTGGTTCTCAAATGAGGAGGTATCAAAGTTATAATTTTAATATTTACTGGTATATTGTTGTATTTATAGGAAGAAAAAGAAAGTTTAATTCTTACCTTTAACCTTAAGACTTTCCGCCGTCTTCAATAAAGCGGACAATTGACAGTACTCAACGTTGACTTCCCCCTTGTACATAAACTCGATAAGCGTCCTGAGCTCGGAGAAACGCACGTCCTTAAGGATAACGATGGGATGCCTACTGGGATGGTCGACGAACAGCGTCTGGAAGTACGAAGAGCAAGCGGACAGCACTACCTTGAAAAAACAACAAACACAATTTACAGTTACCCTCTGTCCCTAACAAACCGAATATAATATAGTTTAAAGATGTACTAGTGACGACTTAAACTCGGAAAACACCAGGCGCCAGTTGTGTTAATGTGGTTTGCTTTACAACCCTTTAATACGGTTTTAATAGGACGCTGGTAACATCAGATGAAGATATGGTTTGTTCCAGGAGTAAAAGTGTTCTATTTTGTATATATTTAAATAACAACCAGAATTTACAATTCTATGGGTTATTTTGATGTCCTGAAGACTAATTTTAAAGTCCCACAAATGTTCTGAGGAGATCTTTCAGTGAAAAGACCTCTTCCGTCTTATTTTAAGTCTATGGACCAGTTTCTTTTCAGTCTTCTATTGTTTTTTTCTCATAATAATGGTTGGAGTAGTATTAGTATGTGACTCCTATCTTTGGTGTGGCTTTCAGCTTCTTTACAAAATTGTCACTTAAACTGTAAGATACATATCAGGGAACGTCTACTATTGCTCAGAAAATCTTTGACTGCGCCTTTTGTAAAATAGCTGTGCTGGCACATCCCCACAATTCTCAGACATGTATCTAGATTAAAATAATTACAGCTTAATATATTAATGTTATTTTCTATTAGCATTTTTGATTTTGTACCTTGTAAACTTCAGATGACGACAATACAGAAATAAAATAGCGATTTTATACACTTGTGATTCGATGTAGACTTAATAATAATAGTACTCTCCCCAATTCACCTCTATACAAGTGAATTTTAACCCCGAAAGCTAAGATTGTCCGGGGTAGGGACGGATATTAATTTCCGTGGCGCTCTAGAGCAACCTAAAGAAGATTGATGATGCCATTTTACTTACAGATGATGAAAACCCCACCCACCATCATCACTTAGATCGAATACTTTGCATTTGGAAAATTAAATATTTTAATTTGATTTGATGCAGAACTGGATCAAGTAAAACTAAATACTTAGTGTATTGAAAAAAGAAACAGGTTTTTTTGAGTGTACCTTGTGAGCTCTGATAGAGTGGCCCTCCGAGCAGGCCAAAGTGACGTCGACTAGGCTCTCGTCTCTTAACAACTGACTGAAGACGCCGAGGAGGTTGCTTTGATGATTGTTCCACCTCAGGCAGTAGTGCTCACTTCCCATCTCTCCTGACAACGGCCACACTGAAACAAAATAACAATCATTATATTCAATGAAACTGTTTTCTTTGTCTGAATAAAATTTAAATCTGATGAAATTTACGAGGGAGATAAATGAGAATAATAATAAAAAACAGAGTTGTAATTATTATGATGGTGGTCGAATAAATATACAGTGTCACCGTTATATACGATTTTTTTTATTATTATTTAGTTTACCTAAATTTAAAAATGACATTGACGAATTATTTCTGTCGATCGGATACACCTGTCAAATTACACACATTTTTCAAAAATACAATAAATTTATTTCTTTTTCTGTTTTCTACATATCTTTTTCTACAGAACTTCTTTTCGCATTTTCTTAACCTTACAATTTTTTGGCTCATTCGAATTTCTAAAATCTGCATAACTTTTGTTTTAATGTTTCTACTTGAATATTTAATAAAAAAAACAAATAATTATGCTGGAAAAAAAGCATGTCATACTTGATACAAAATTATTCTAGTTTCAACATATACATATAGTTAATAGTGCAGAAAAGCTACCACACATTCTATAAAACTAAACTAGAATTTTTTCGTTTTTAGCACTATACAGGGTACGCCACGCTCAATGGGACTCAGCCTGGTGGGTAATCTACAAACGATATTAAAAATTCTTTTGGCACAAATATAAAACTTCTTGGCGTCTACAATTAAAAATTAATTTCATTCATGTATACAGGATGAAATATATTGATCCATTCAAATTATTGATAATAGGTTTAAAAATAATAAATATGGGCATAGGGAACCTTACAGAATTTTTAAAGTAAATAAAATTTCTTTCATATTGGTACCATAAATTAACGCATTTTACTGTAATAAACCTCAAATTTCAAATACCAAGTACATTTTTTTAATATGTTAATGATTATGATAAAAAGTTACAATATTTTGTAAGGAATTGCCAAAAATTCGTTAATTATTTATTTTGTAATCAAGAGTAATCAATTAATTTCGAACATTACATTTTAAAAAATATCAAATAGATCAGCAATTGTCAAAGTATAAGGAACTGAATTTAAAATTTAAAAATTATAACTTTCTATTGGTATTATGGGGCTAACTTTTTTTTAATAATTGTTACCACCCCTTTTTTATATCTGACACGGTGTATTAATATCAGTATGTTACATACCTATTTTCGAGCACAATGGCCTAGAATTCAAAATGGTGGATAAAAACATTAAAACGATTACTTAAAGTACTTTAAGAATTTAAAATGTTAACGGCAAGACAGTGGCCCGAGCAGTGGCCTAAACGATTTTAGAATTCTCGATTTATTTTTAAAGCCTTGAACATTGTGAATTTCGACAATTATTCTCTCTTTGAGAACCTGAAGATTGTCCGGCCGATTTTTGTACACCACTGACTTCAAATGAGTCCATAAAAATACCCAGCGGTGTTAGGTCAGGAGACCTAGCAAACCCCTCTATGGGCCATTGTCTACAAATTTACCTGTTCGGAAATAACTGGGATAGGTATCTCCTAACTAGCAAACCAAAATGTGGTATCGTCTACTTCATTATTTTCCCCCAACGAAGAAAAACTACTATAGTCTATTTTTATGTATGAGAGAGTAATAAAACAGCATTTCTAATGCAAAACTTAGTACGGTCATTTTAAATATTTTTACAGAATAAACTAAATATTTCCTAAAATTTTAATAAATGTACCTGAGCTATTACAAGTTTTGGGTCTTTTATTGGTCCTTTATAAACATAAGCTGTACAGAACAATAGAAAAATGTTTGGACAGGCCAAAAGCCCTGTGTATTAAAGATTACATAGCCGTATCTTAAGATTATTTTCAATAAGTACCTATTTGCCAATTTTGTTTTATTTTAATTCCAAGAATTTCTTACAGTAATCGAATTATAAGTAGATAAATACCTTCCCAACAAATTTCACCGAAAATGCGATTATAGGTTTTCCATTTAGTAAGGAGGTCCAAGTTGTATATTCTTGACAGTTTACTAAATGTCGTTAAGTTACAACTTGCAAGGTGCAGTGTAAATTCTAGTGTGATTATGGAAAATTTGGAAGGGCCGCGTAAACGACAAAAAATCGGTCCTTTAACAGTTAATGAAAAAACATTAATATTTAATTGTTTTAAATCATTTACAGACAAACATTTATGTAAAAGTGTTGATGACACAGTGGAATTAGTTAGTAGTACGCTTGGTGTTGGGAAATCTACGATTTACAGAGTTGTTAAAGAAGAGAAATGTGGCGAGTTTCAAACAGCACGTAAAGCTCCAGGAAAACCAAAATTTCAATTACAAAATCTTTTGAAAGAAAGACTCCAAAGGAAAGTGTATGCGTTCTTCTTTAAAAAAGAATTTCCGACAGTAGACAAAGTTCTTGCCACGGTTCGAGATGATAAGAATTACCCTGAAATGAGTCGAAGCACACTATGGAAACTTTTAAAAGAAATAGGTTTTCTATGGAAAAAGCATTCCAGAAAGTCTATTTTAATAGAAAGAAGCGATATTGTAGTATGGAGAAGAAATTACCTAAGGACTATAAAAGAAATGAGAAACCAAAGAAGAAATATATTTTATTTAGATGAAACATGGAAGACAGGCTTTTTTAAATAATTTATCTACTGGTTTAAATCCACCATCAAGAAAGGGGCGCAGACTAATAATAGTACACGTCGATAGTTCAAACGGTTTTGTTAAAGGTGGTTTATTGACTTTTGAATCTACTCGTACCGGTGACTACCATTAGGACATGAATGCTGATGTCTTTAAAGAGTGGTTCGAACAAATTATAGATCTTCTTCCTCAGAACTGTATAATAGTAATGGATAATGCAAGTTATCACTCGAGATTTATAAAAAAAATGCCCACAACCAAGTGGTTAAAAAAATATTTACAGAATTGGCTAAATTCAAAGAATATTAAGTTCCATCCCGGTTCTGTGAGAAAAGAACTGAATCATTTGTGTTCCCTTCATAAAGAGAAATTCAAAAAATATGAAATTGATGAAATTGCAAAAAATCGTGGGATGACGGTGGTTAGATCACCACCATATAATTGCGAAGTAAACCCGATTGAACTGATATGGGCACAGATAAAGGGAGAAGTTTCAAGAAAAAATAATTCTTTTAAAATGAGTGATGTTAAACAGTTGTTTTTGGAGGCTGTAAATAATGTGAAGCCTGAAAACTGGGAAAAGGCAGTAAATCATACGATTAAAGAAGAAGAGAAAATGTGGAAGTTGGACAATATTACTGATGAAATGATCGAGCCACTCACTGTAAATATTGGTTGCGACAGTTCATCTTCTGATTTCGATTCTGATTTGGATTTGTAGGTAAGAAGTAGTTTTTATATTAAAATTATTATTTATGAACGTAACGTTGTTTAAAAGCCAAAGTTTAAACCCTTATACCTATATAACCCCTTTGACACAATGTTAACATACCTTGTGGAAAAATAAAACATTTTAGAAAAAATTGCACTTTTTTACCTTCAGCTGTTTAGAAGTTATAAGCAGGTTAATTAGGTGAAAATATAAGTGTATACTCGAGGAATAACTTCAAAAAATATTTTAACTGTCTACTAAAAGAAGTGGATTACGAATGCTTTATTATTTTAATACTCTCTCATACATAAAAATAGACTATAGACTAATCCATTCATTCATAAATAAAAGCCCCTATTTAGTGCAGTCATTATGTATTGCCGCGTATCTGGAAAGCAAGCCTCTGATACAATCGTGTGCAAACAAAAAAAGAACAATGAAACCGGAAGTGTGAAAAATTGGGCTAAAAGCGGTCGACTAAAATCTGCAACTGGTGAAGATATTGGCCTTGAATGTGCTTCTGCAAATCCAGGAAGTAACTACAGTTTCTTGGCGGGGAGGGTGCATTTGATGTAAGAATTAAGTGAGAACGATTTTAATCATAGGACCAGATTTTGTGAAATTTTGTTAAAACGTTGTAATCTGGATCCAAATTTCTCAAGAAAAAATGTATTTTCGGATAAAGCCACATTCATGCTGAACGTTTTTGTCACAATGACATGTTTAGTCATTCAGACTGTGTTTTATATTACGTAGACTGAGCTGTCGCATCGGTTGCCGCATTAGAGACAGCGAGACGGCTGCTAATTTAAGTGGGGATAGTTTGTGCGAGCATGCAGGAGCGGGCATGCGGTTTATGAACGAATCAGTACTTAAAACGACACTTGATTTACACTGTTGTCACACTAAATTGAGAATAAATGGCATTAAGAATGCACATATACTTTTTTAATGTAATTTTGAAAGCCTTTTGTGCATTTTAGAGCCTCAGGTTAAGTCAATACTGAATTATAACCTTAAACAACCCTTGTAACAAGACTCTCTCATAGTAATTTGACAACTACGGGGATAACACTGAGAGTATTTGTGTTTAAATTTCACAAGATAACATTTCACAAACCTCCACTGTTCAATCAATTTGTGTTAAATCCACACATTTAAAAAATGCATATTATCTTTCCTATATATAATAATCTCATCTCGTACTATCTATGCATTCAAGATTATCTATTCTACAAATAACAATCTCATCCAACCCCAAGATATAGTATAAGCCAAATATATTTGATGCAAAACCCTGATAATCATCACGTACGTAAAACAACCAAACAACATTTCGTTATATATTCTATCTCAGATTTCTCTCTTTCCCACTTAATGGAACTAACAATTCTAGAAAAATTTCACGTGTTGATGCAATGTTCGCCAGTTGGACGCGCCCTCCTTACACAAGGACGACAAACAAGAGCAAATCGCAACTCTCGTCACTTCAGTTTGAAACGTTCAACATAGATAGAGCCTATAAACAATATCTTGAAAAAGCTGAATCAGAAATATCGAGAACTAGAGTGTCAAATATGAACCTAAACTAGAAGAAGGTACATTTTTCTGATCAGGCTACAGAATAGCCATATCTGAAATCTATTGACATCCTTAAAACGTAACAACTTTTTTGATATTCTATTCAACTAAATAATAACATATCCCCCACCTCAAGATATGCCATCATATTTAAGAATATTTTTAAAAACCAGAGTGTCAAATATAGACCTAAACTAGAAGAAAGTAAAATATTTCTTATTCAACTCAAAAATACCGAAATTTTAAATCTATCGACATCCAAAACTTATCAACTTTTTTGGTATTTTCTCCAATAAATTAATAACTTATACCCCCACCTCAAGATATGCCACCATATTTAAGAATATTTTTAAAAAATAGAGTGTCAAATATGGACCTAAACTAGAAGAAGGTAATATCTTTCTTATTCAACTCTAAAATACCCAAATTTTAAATCTATCGACATCCTCAAAACTTATCAACTCTCAAGTGGTCGAAGTAGCTAATCAGATGTAGTGAAAAGAGGAATGGTGGAGGGGCTCCCAAGTGGCTTATTACCTAAAATAATAAAAAATGCTCAAATAAAGTTGTTAATACCATGATCTGTGAAGGTAACTTTCTTCTTAATCCATCAGATATATCAAATGGCTTTGCTACCTTTCTTAGTAAATCTTATGTGCAGTCTTCAGCCACAAATGTCTCGATAAACGAAAGCTACATGTATCACTTAAACATTACTAGCTTTTTATAAAACCAAGTATTAGATACTTTAAAATCAGTAAAGCCCAAGCGGACCACTGGACCTGACCATATTCCTGCTTTCCTTTTAAAAGACTGTGCTGTAACACTGGCTCATCCTTTAACTGTACTTATAAATACCTGCATCCGGACTAAAACGATACCGTCAGTGTGGAAAGAGTCTAAGGTTTGTCCCATATATAAAAAAGGAAATAAAACTGAGGTGGAAAACTATCGCCCTATCTCTATCATCTGTAACTTTAGTAAAGTGTTTGAAATGTTGCTGGAACGTACAGTTTACCAACACGTCCGCAGCATAATATCGGATCGACAATATGGCTTTGTAAAAGGTGGTTCAACAGTTACAAATATCTACATAATTACGCAGTATATTTCAGAAAACATTGACAACCGAACTCAGACAGATGTTATTTATACGGATATGACAAAGGCATTTGTTCAGCTTGACCACGGTATTTTGGTAAAAAAAACTAGCCTCTTTTGGACTTTCAAACAATCTTAGTCGGCTTTTTATATCATATCTCACCAACAGAACACAATACATTCAATTAAATGGATTTAAGTCTGATCAGTATTCTGCCACCTCCGGCGTTCCTCAGGAATCAAATCTAAGCCCGTTGCTGTTTAACATTTTCGTGAATGACATCGTGGAAATACAGTGAAACCTGTGTAAAACGGAATCGCACGGTCGTGCACCGATTTTCCGGCATATACAGGAAATATACCAGGCATATACAAAAAGTGATGATTTTATTAAAAAAAATCTAATATACGTACATTTAATATATAGTTGTTATTATTACTATCTACCTACATATTTTTATTTATTATTAGAAACAATATAAATTATTATTTATTCCACATTTCTATCAATGTAAGTTGTTTTTTATTCTTTTGTAATACGTAAGATGATTCCATGAATGTCCTTAATTCTAAAATCTTCTTTCTCATCGGTTCGCTCTCTATTCTTTGGGAAAAATCCTCTAACGCTGCAACACTCCTCAAAGCTTCAGAAAATTTTTTTATCCGATCGGATTCTTCAACTTCTGTTCCTGTAGATAAAAATAATAATTTAAAAACAGATCGTTTTGAAAAGCTAATGGGAAAATAATTTTTTCTATCTGTTATTTTTGTGATGGTAACTGAAATCTTCCTATCTTATTTTTATTATGTATTTTAACTTTATTTCTACTTGGCCAAATGCCCAATTAAGATGGAAAGAATAAATAAAAAGTTGTTTATTTTTTTAGAGAATTAGAAAAATCGCTTACCAATTCCAATCCCATCATTATCGTCTGCCACAGTAGTTTCCACGGCAGTTTTTTCTAACACCAGTTCTTCTATGGACTGAAATCCAGCATTTGTTGTAACGGCTTCATCTAATGTGATGTAATCATGAACATTACAACCGGGATTAATTTCAGTAATTAACTCTTCGACTTCTTTTGTACTTTCGTCAATTTCGTCAACATTTTCGATTAGGTCAACGTCTCCATCTTGCTTGATTCCACATGCCGCAAAACATTTTTTAACACAATCAGGTTTAATATTTTTTACTGAATAATCAATCCATCTGATAGCATCCAAAACTGATATTTTTTTAGCCAAATCTCCTGCTGATTGAGAGAATCTCATATTCGCAATAATTGACCGCAGCACTTGTTTTCTGTAATGCATTTTGAAGTTTTGTATAACTCCATGATCGAGAGGCTGTGTTTGACTTGTGGTGTTTGGTGGTAGAAAACACAATTTTATATTGGATAGTATTATTTTGGGGTGACACGTTGCATTATCCAAAAATAGAAGGATGTGTCGATTTTCAAATTTCATTTTTTGATTTAAAATTTTTAGCCACTGTTCCATAAGAACTGATATCATCCATGCTTTTTTATTTGCTCGCCAATAAACTGGTAGCTGAGGCACATTGGTATTGTTAAAACATCGCGGTCTGAGGGATTTTCCAATAACTAGAGGTTTTTCTATTTTTCCGTCAGCAAAGGCGCAAAACAAAACGGTTAACCTTTCTTTAGATTGTTTGCCTCCTTGACATTTTTCACCTTTAAAGCACATTGTCTTGTCCGGCAGCGCTCTATAAAAAAGGCCAGTTTCGTCACAATTAGCAATGTCTTTTAGGGTATATCCTTTAATTAAATCTGTAATGTGCGATGTCCATTCAGTCACAGATTCCATGTCGACGTCCTTAGCTTCACCGCAGATCTGATTAAATCTTATGTTATGTCGTGTTCGAAAACTTTCCAGCCATCCATTCGAAGCTTTAAAATCTACTTTTCCAAAATGGTTTGCAATTTCTCTTGCTTTTTCTTGAATAATTGTTCCAGATACAGGAAGATTGCGAGACCATTTTGAAATGTTTGCACTTTCACAGATAAACTCAAACTGTCGTACCTACACAATACTGGTTTATTTGTCTATTTACTGCTTTTGTACCTAAATTTCTGTGATAATGGTTCTAAGTATTGATAATAGTTCGCCCTTATTATGGGGCTTTCCGAAATCATAAACTAAATATGTAAACATCTATAAATTCTTTTATACCTGCAAAGCAATAACATAAGTAGGTTCCGGCTTAACAGATTAGGGAAATTCCGTGTTCGCGTTAGACAGGGTTCCGGCTTATAAGCAATTTTTACATTACAATATGTAGGTAATAAAATTTCCGTCATACACAGGATTCCGTGTTACACAGGTTCCGGCTTACTCAGGTTTCACTGTAGTTGATTTACACCGACGACTTTAAATTTTACATAACAATTAAGAACGTCGTGGATTGTGAAAGGCTATCTGAAAATCTTCTGAGAGTTATCGAATTGTGCCGGGAAAATAACCTTAATTTGAATCCCGCGAAGTGTAATGTCATGTCTTATTCACTAAGCTCTGATCCAATTGCTTACAATTACCGTATAGGCAACACTCTATAATGCAGACCGAATAACTTTGTGGATTTGGGCGTTACTTTTTATTCAGCACTATCCTTTAATAATTCATAATTCGGAACTGTCGGGATTTTAAGAATGCAAGTACGTTAAAGTATCTTTATTATGCGTTTATCCGCTCAAAGCTTGAATATGCTTTGGTTGTATGGAGTCCCAGTTACCAGGTACACGTTACCAGGTTAGAGGCTTTTCAAAGACGGTTTCTCAAATATTTAAGTTTCCGAAAAGACCAAGTGTATCCTCCAATTGGCACCCCACATAACGAACTGTTAGTAAGACATAGTTTTTCAAACCTTAAAGCAAGGCGCAAGTATTTTTCAGTGGTTACACTGCATAAAGTCATAACCAACCACATAAATGGTAAAGACCTGCTGCATATGTTAAATTTTAGGATTCCCCGCCAAACTTCTAGGTGCAATGATACATTTTACTTGACCACTCCTCGCACCAACATATTAAGGAAATCTCCATTATACGTCACGTGTAGTAATTGCAACAGCATTAATTCTGAGTTAGATATATTTAATATTAGAATTTTAGACATAAAACATTTGCTTTTGTGATTATTTTATCGATTTAAATAGTCTGTTTTTTTTTTCTTTCTTAAATCTTTATTCATTGTTTTGTGTATTTTTTACAAATTTGACAATAAAACAAGATGTGCCTCATAAATATACAGTTCATCAAATTTCTAGAGGTGTTCGACGCCCAGACAGAGAACGCGCTACGTGTGACTAAGATAGCTATTGTACAGTCTGCTAAACAAGTTATTTTAAATAGTTTTTAATATTTTTAGGTAATTAAATTTTAAAAGTGTGGAATAGTTTAGGGATTCAATTGGTATGATTGGACTTTCTTAGAACGTTTTTAAAAGCAGCTAAAGATAGTATGTAGAATTGAAAATAATTATTATGCCATAAAAGGTGTTTTGAAATTCCTTCAACCTTTTGAAATTGAGTCAGAAAATATAAATTTTATAGGATAGCGGAAAATACCTATAATTTTTTTGTAGGCCTTTGTAAATCGTGGAAATAGTTTATATTTTATTTCTACCTTATTAAGGAAAATGGTACTTATTATTAATAACGGTTGTTTCTGAAACATTACTAAAATTTTCGAAATTTTGTTTTTCTACAAAATAATAAACTATACTATTTAGAAAAAAATTTATTTCTCTTATAATTTTATAAAAAATAACAGGGGAATATTTACATTTCTTGATCTATTAAACAAAACGATAAATTATCTCGACGAATGACACCATGTTCTAGTACGGAAGCTAGCTTTACATTTTGGTTGGTGGTTTCATGGGTTTCATATCAATTTTTTGTAATTGTAGTTTACACGTACATATACCTCTTAACACTTGTTTGCTTTATTAAAAAAGTGTGTTGTTGTGATTTACGTCGAAATAAGTCAAAAACAACTTGAAACCCCATATAAAATCAAAAAGGAGAAACGGAAAAAAATTGAGCCTGTAAATGAACACAACTCAGAAACAAAAATAGCTATCTAATAATAAAAAAATTAAATTTGATTCTAGTGCAGCTTCACCTATATCATTAACTGTTTTTGGTTTTTTAATGGTTTTTCTTGGTGATCAAAATTCCGATATCTCACGGTTATCGATTCTTTTTTTCTCTCCAGAAATGCGGACGACAGTGTTTTTAGATACTCCTGTGAGTAAAGGGGCAGCACGGGTTCTGGCACAATCCTTATGTAAATTAACATGGGAAATTGCTAAGGTTCATTCTAGCAATTTTTGTCTAAAAGTCCAAAGGTCAATCGAAGTTCGAAGTCTGGGTTATCAGTAAACATGATAACGTCGAAAATCCAAGATGGCGGTAATAGTTGACGTAAACAACGAAAAATAAGCAAAAAATTCAACCTACCCTCCTTCACCCCCACGACCCCCTCATACTTATAAAATATGGTCGGTACATGTGATACGTCGTTGAAAAGGTCTTAACGTACAGAGTAAGGGAAAAATAATGAAAAAATGTCAACTACCCCCTTTCATCCCCGCGAACCACCCCCTCATTAAAAAATCGATCAATCATAGTGTGTGATACCTCGTTGGAAAGGGTTTTAAGCATAGATTACATAAACATAATTTAAAAAATTCCAACTACCCCCTTTCATCCCCGTGAACCACCCTCTCATTGAAAATCGATTAATCATAGTGTGTGATACCTCGTTGGAAAGGTCTTAACGTACAGAGTAAGGGAAAAATAACCAAAAAATTCCTACCCTCCTTCACCCCCACAACCCCCTCATGCTTATAAAATATGGTCGGTACATGTGATACGTCGTTGAAAAGGTCTTAACGTACAGAGTAAGGGAAAAATAATGAAAAAATGTCAACTACCCCCTTTCATCCCCGCGAACCACCCCCTCATTAAAAAATCGATCAATCATAGTGTGTGATACCTCGTTGGAAAGGGTTTTAAGCATAGATTACATAAACATAATTTAAAAAATTCCAACTACCCCCTTTCATCCCCGCGAACCACCCCCTCATTAAAAAATCGATCAATCATAGTGTGTGATACCTCGTTGGAAAGGGTTTTAAGCATAGATTACATAAACATAATTTAAAAAATTCCAACTACCCCCTTTCATCCCCGTGAACCACCCTCTCATTGAAAATCGATTAATCATAGTGTGTGATACCTCGTTGGAAAGGTCTTAACGTACAGAGTAAGGGAAAAATAACCAAAAAATTCCTACCCTCCTTCACCCCCACAACCCCCTCATGCTTATAAAATATGGTCGGTACATGCGATACATCGTTGAAAAGGTCTTAACGTACAGAGTAAGGGAAAAATAATGAAAAAATTAATCTCCTTTAACAGAAAAATCATGCGCAATGCCACAAAGGCCTTAGCACGTATCTTCACTGCTATTGGTCCGATTTAAACGGGAAAAACGGAATTACGTATAGAACGATTAATGTACAAGAGAAAAATCCTGTGCAATGCCACAAGGGCCTTAGCGTGTATCTTCACTGCTATTGGTCCGATTTAAACGGGAAAAACGACATTACGTAAAGAACGATTAACGTAAAAGAGAAAAATCTTGTGCAATGTCAAAGGGGCCTTAGCACGTATCTTCACTGCTGTTGGTCCGATTCAAACAAGAAAAACGGCAATATGTAGAGAACGATTAACGCTTAAAACTACAACGTGGCCAAAAGGACCTAAGTCTCGGCGGAGTCAAGGAAATCGTGAGCTGTCAGCGTAACCTAACCTATGAAGTTGGGTAACGCCATTTTCTATCCGGGCCATTCAGCTGTATGGAGGAGACGTCACCTGTTAGTGACGCGACTGGAATATATCGCCGGGCGTAGCAGCAAAGTCAGTGGACGGCTAAGCGATCCAAGATGGCCGTTGCACAGTATAGCCTGCACCCGGAGGGGAAAACGGGGAGTGTGGAAACCGGCGCAATATGAATCGACTGGCGTAAGTCAGAAGGAGCAGGTGCACTTAGTATTGAGGCACTTGCCATCTTCCAAAAGTCACCACGTAATACCAGTCATTTGCCCCATAGATCAAACAGAAAAAGATGGTTTCGTCACGTTTCGTTACGTTTCGTTACGTTTCGTTACTTTTCGTTACGTTTCGTTACGTTTCGTTTCGTCACGTTTCGTCACGTTTCGGCACGTTTCGATACATTTCGTTACGTTTTCGTTTCGTGGACAAAAGGACCTAAGTCTCGGTGGCATGTCACCAGGTGCAAAATGGTCAAAAGGATCTTAGGCAGACAAACGGAAAGATAGACAGACAAAAATACAGATAAAAGGACAGGCAGACGGAAAGAGGAGACAAATATCTCCTTAAAATTTATTGATACGAGGATCCAAAAAGACCCAAACATTGAATAATACTTAGAAATCATGTAGAGAGCAATACACGCCTAAGACGAAGAATAAAAAAACTACTGAAGAAGATGAAGAGTGAAACGTTGATATCCGTAGAAATTTATAGAAAAAAGAATGGAAAATCGTAGAAATCTTTAAAGAATACACGCTGCTGCATTGTCAAAGGGGCCGTAGTTGGTTAGTACAATAAATGTAATAACCAAGGAGACATTACTTTTCTGGATCTCTGAATACGGGAAGGTAGCAGTCAAAAGTTCAGTATTTTAGAATTAGTCTAAGAAGTCGTATTATTATTATAGTCATACATTATCGTCGTTTCCTTATTACTTACAAGTACAATAAAAATACTCTACGTCCATTGTCGATGGTAAAAAGGTAACAAAATACTCTTCGTCCATTATCGTATGTAAACCTGCGCAGTACGTTATTGTCGTAAGTCATCGTCTTAATCTTTATTAAAAAATAAATACAACAACAATTACAATATACCATCATCGTTTGTACTTGATTATCTTCACATTTAACATTTTCAATCTTAAAAATCATCTGTCAAGCATTTATTATTACTGTCTCTTTTTTTCAAGCTGTCAACCTAAAAAAAAACAAGACATATGTCATCCGTCACTATTAAAATAACATTTTTACTCACATTTTCTGTATATTATTGTTCAGTTTCAGTATTTTTGCATAATCTTCTGTCTCGTATGACTCGTTAAGTCCAGTAAAAATACCCCATTAATTTTCATAAAGTAATTATTGATTGCTTTTATATTTAGCATTTCTGTCCTAAAAATATGACATCAGGCATCCGTCATTATTAAAAACGTTTGTACTCACTTTTTCCGTATATATTTTATTGTTTAATTTCGGTTTTACATCTTAAAAATTATGGCATCTGTCATTAAAAAACCAATTAATAAAGCCCATTCTTAGACATCATCTCTATACCGAAGGTATTTCTTAATTAGAAAGCAATTATCGATTGCTTTTATATTTAGCATTTCTATACATTTCGACCCTAAAAAATATGACATCTGTCAGCCGTCACTATTAAAAACTTTTGTAACTCACTTTTTCCCTCATTATTGGCATTTTCTTGTTTAATTTCGATTTACATCTTCTGTCTTAAAAATATAACATCTGTCATTAAAAATCCAATAAAAAAGGGCCCATTTTTAGACAGCACCTCTGTGCCGAAGGTATTTCTTAATTAGAAAACTATTATCAATTGCTTTTATATTTAGCATTTGTATAAATTTTTTCGTTTTTCAACCTGAAAATATGACATCTGTCATTAAATCCAATAATAAAAATATGATATCTGTCATTAAATCGAATAAAAAAGTACTACTTACATTTTTGTCCTAAAAATATGACATCTGTCATTCATCATTATTCAGTAAAGTTTTCATTTCATACATACTATTTAATAAATCCTTTTTTATCACCAAAAATTATGTTAGAAATAACCATTTAATTATTTTGTATCGGTATTTGAAGTTTAGCTGTATATTTCGGTGTTACCATAAATTCTCCTCTGTCCTAAAAATATGCCATCCATTTTCAGAAAGTAATTATTGATTGCTTTTATATTTAGTATTTCTATACATTTCGACCCTAAAAAATATGACATCTGTCAGCCGTCACTATTAAAAACTTTTGTAACTCACTTTTTCCTCATTATAGGCATTTTCTTGTTTAATTTCGATTTACATCTTCTGTCTTAAAAATATAACATCTGTTATTAAAAATCCAATAAAAAAGGGCCCATTTTTAGACAGCACCTCTGTGCCGAAGGTATTTCTTAATTAGAAAACTATTATCGATTGCTTTTATATTTAGCATTTGTATATATTTTTCGTTTTTCAACCTGAAAATATGACATCTATCATTAAATCCAATAATAAAAATATGATATCTGTCATTAAATCGAATAAAAAAGTACTACTTACATTTTTGTCCTAAAAATATGACATCTGTCATTCATCACTATTCAGTAAAGTTTTCATTTCATACATACTATTTAATAAATCCTTTTTTATCACCAAAAATTATGTTAGAAATATCCATTTAATTATTTTGTATCGGTATTTGAAGTTTAGCTGTATATTTCGGTGTTACCATAAATTCTCCTCTGTCCTAAAAATATGCCATCCATCATCAATAAATACATTACCATTTAAAAAAAGTACAATCAAAGTTTAATTTCATACATACTCTTTTAATGGAACCAGTTTTAGTTAACAAAAATTATGTTAAAAATACGTAGTCGATCTAGGTATCTGGCTATTTGAGATTTTACACTCAGTTTTTCATTATTCACTAAGTAGTTAGGTGCAAAGAGACGACTAAAATTAAAATTTTCAACTACTTAGTTACAAACAAACTTACTTACATCTGAAAATAAAGGTTCAGTTCAGAATGAATTATAAATTTTCAAGGTGTTCGGTTTGTATAAAGATAAACGATATCATCGGTTATTTCCTGTCTACAAGTATAGATAACTCAAAATATTAAAACAATATTTTAGTGCTTAATGGTAGGCAACCATTAATACAATGTAAGAGCAAAAGGACATTAATCTTATTAATAGCCCATAGTTAAATGGAACAATCTCTACAATAAAAATTTCTAAAACTGTTTAATCAGTAATTTTCATAGAAAATTCATGATGGTTGTATATACCGAGGGAACAAGAAACACCAAACTATCAATATTATTACATCAATTAAATGGACCAAAAGTAATACTGTATATGTTATTTTCACCGGTAAATGTTTAATTGGTAAAAGAACATACTTGTTAATACCTAATAGACCGAAACCGTTAATTCGGTTTCAAAGGAATATTTATATTGTCACATTAGATTAATAACGCATCCACCAATGGTGTGACAGTATGCTCGTAGAGATGTTCACTGTACATTGAACAGATTCCAATTCGAGTACCATTCTCATGAGGCAAATAATATAGATATCTCGTTACAAAGTCTAGATGAGAGACAAGTTAGATATTATTGGACGGCGTTACGAAAAACAAATGGTATTATGTAGAATACGTGACGTAGAATAATATTAAAAAGAAAAATAATACAAAAACCAAAAGAACCTAAGTATTCACTATTATCGAATAGAATTAAACGAGAAAAAATTACATTGTAACGGAAACGAGCCGTAGATTAACGCTGAAGAGAAAAATTAGGCACATTAACTTTGAAGAGAAAAGCCATGTGCAAACCCAGAAGGACCTAAGTAGTGACTATTATCGGATAGAATTAAACGGGAAAAAAATAAAATTTTAACGGAAACGTGATGTATATTAACGCTGAAGAGAAAAATTAGACTCAATAGCCGTAAGGACCTAAGTATTCGGCTATTATCGATGCAATTCATATTAATAGGCATACATCGTCATTAGTCATTGTAAGAAATCTCAGTTTAAAGCATTCTTCCTTCATTGTGGTATGTTATCGTTAGTCATTGTCGTTGGATATTAATAAAAACAAGGTAAATGAATACTCAACCAATTAACTTAACAATTACAAATCTTGAGCTGGCGTAACATATACTAACTACGGTCATCGATTGTACTCGAATTATCTTCTCAGGTCCTCGTTTGTTTATTTTCTTCTATCACTTAAAAAACAATCAATGACTTAGCAAGTTACTAAGCAGAATTTTGCTACAACAGTCATCTGCATGTCATTCGTTGTTGAGCACCGCTTATCTTTATCAGTATCGATCAGATTGTGACTAAATTTAAACGAGCAGAATTTTTTGTTACAACCGTCATCTGTGGGTCATTCGTTGTTAAGCATCACATATCTTTGTTAGTATTGGTCAGATTTTAAGTAAATTTAAACGGGTATTACGTCATTCATTGTTTCTTTTCGGGATTTTTTGAAAATATTTCTCATATTTTCGCGAGTTTTGAAGTCGTAAGACCATATGACATACTAATAATAAATCTGTTACGCTAATAATGTAGGATTTGCTTCAACAAACTACAACGTATATTTTTCTACGGTCAATGCTAATGTAAGTTTAAAAAAACCTCGTTTCAGGACACCTCTGAAGACATCTGAAGACCTCTGAAGACCTCTGAAGGCCGTTTCAGAAGACACCTGAAGAGCTCTGAAGAACGTTTCTTAAGACCTCTGAAGAACGTTTCAGAAGATATCTGAAGACCTCTGAAGACATCTGAAAACGTCTAAAGAGGAGTCGAACACCGTAAAAGGACACAGTATAAATTAGTGTGTTACCTCAAAATACAATAGATTTTATAAAGATGACTGAAGACATCTGAAGACGACTGAAGAGGAGTCGAAGACCGTAAAACAGCACAGTATAAATTAGTGTGTTACCACAAAAATACAATAGATTTTATAAAGATGTCGTCGGATACAGCACGTAAACGAAAAATTGTAGATCTTAGACGTGTTATACGAAAAAAAGTATAACTCTCTGAAGAAAATGGAAGTTGATAAAAAAGAATTGAACTTTTTAAACTCTGTGATAGAACCATTAAAACAAATAGCTGAAGTATCGTAAAACATAATCCTTCGTAGAAATGCCTGCAGAATAACATTTCAAAACATTCCATTGCCTTAAAAAAATATATTTATTGTAATAAGAAAGACATTAACGTAATGCAGCATCTTCATCGCAAACATCATCCTACATATATTAATGGTGTGATACCATTTATTTAGATTGAAACGGTTATACTGTAACATTAGTATCATTCATATCAAATCCAACGGTATAACAAGATAACTCTTAATATAATTTTTCGAACTTCATATCAAAGATGTACTACGACAGTGAAAAGTCAGCCTACCAAAATCTGTTGAAGAAGCCTCTAGAGAGACTCTATGAACAAAGAAAAGGAGACATAGAAGCAGCGTTTAAAGAATCGATGATGAAAAAGTGAAATCAATCGATAAAGGAGAACATGCGCAATAACTGTCACACCAACAAGGTACACCGAGTACCATTCTCATGATGGAATAATTTTGGTTATTTCGGGAAAACTATCCAATATTTTTTAATATTACTGTCTACTAAATGGTAAATGTTTTAGATTCTTCAATTAATAATAACAGATCCTAGATACGAGAATATTTGTAGTAAAAGTATGATAAAAGTCTTAAGATGTTTATCCACGATTAAAGCTCATGGAATCAATACCAGTATCAATATCGGTGGTAAAAGCTAATGATCTTAAAATTACTTGTAATATTCATCTGACATAGATTTGTCGTCTAGATGAGAGACAAGTTTTTGTAGACATTTCACTTAAAAACGACACTTTGAAATAAAATAAGGCATACTATTTTTTCTATCAACATTGCTAATAAAGTAAATATTCATTCAACAAATCTCTATCAACAGAGATATGAAGAGTATGAAGAACTTCTTAGCGATTACTTGTAACAAAGCATGGTGAGTATATTAAATTATATGAACTACATCATTGTCAAAACGGACAAGTCTATATCTTATTTACTAGTACATTTTTCGCAGGAAGTCATTAGCGTAAAACATAATCCTTCATATCAATACAGACGGTATACCAGCATTTATATTCGAAAGTATATTTATGATGTAATGAAACTGTTAAGTTATATTTCTCGTAATAAGCTAGACAGCATCCTTTACAAATCAGTGGTGTTCTAACGTTCATTTAGAATCAAAGGATAATTTTTAATGTAAGAAATATTAGAGTAAAGGTACATTTACCAATACTGTGACAGTATCCTTCATACCAAAGCCAATGGAAAATTACCATATAAAAATTCAATAATATTCAAACTTGTTGACATATCAGCTAAATACATTTGACGAAACTCTAATAGAATATAATATTTTTCTACGACTAAATTTAAACAGATACACTGGATATTAAGTAAAGTCTTTTGTAAATCAACTATATAATTACAAACGAATTCCAATGGCTAGGTAAAAACGAGGTGATTCAGAGTTCTTAACATTTAATAAATTTTAATATTAAATAGCTACAAAAGATGATTTTGTAGCAAAATTAGGATGAATTTCTTAATTTATATAAAATGGAAGATACGTCAGAGTACTCAGCATTTATTAAAAAATAACGTTAAAAAGGTGTCAAAATTTGATACAAAAGAATAAATAATTTAAATTTAAAGGAATACTTATATTATATTGTAAGAAATATTAGAGTAAAATTGCAACCACCAATGTTGTGACGGTATCTTTCATATCAAAATGCAATGATGAATTAGGATTTTTATAACCAAACAGTGAATTAGGATATTATAATTTTTCTGCGTAGGCTGTGTTATAGCAGAGTAGGTTAATAGAGCTAGTATGATAAATTTAGGAAGGTACATTGATTTTATTAAAGAAATCTAAGAAAAGTCTAAATAGTAAAACTGGCTGATAATAGGCTAAGTGATAATTCGATAGAGTACGTCATTAAGCAAAGTTTTAGTAATCAAATAATGATAAACGAGATCCAAAGACTATATAAAATACAAAATAAATAAAATAACATTAACAAGTATGAAGATTTGATACAATAGTATGAAGGATGTCTTTGGCATTTTAAATGGCTGAACCTATATTTTTTTAACAATTAAAACAACGTTAAGTAGATATGATTCATTTTACCAGAAAGGTACGTTCTCTAAGAAAAGTCTAAATATATCAAAGCAGGTTAATTATAGGTTAGTTTCGGAATTTTCAATATAGTGTTCAGCGTATTTAAAAAAAAAAAAAATAATAATAATATAGTCGTTGATAGCATGGCATTGTAGCTGTCAGACATTTGCAATAGCTATTAGCTTTGAAGGTATTATTATCGCCGCGAACCAAGGTTAGGTTAGAAGACATACGAACGATACGCATTTGATGGCCATATCGCACGAAGACGAAATTTGAGAACGACGCCATAGGCGAAGTGCTCAAACGTCTGAGGGCGATATGGCCATCAAATGCGTATCGTTCGTATGTCTTCTAACCTAACCTTGGTTCGCGGCGATAATAATACCTTCAAAGCTAATAGCTATTGCAAATGTCTGACAGCTACAATGCCATGCTATCAACGACTATATTATTATTATTTTTTTTTTTTTTAAATACGCTGAACACTATATTGAAAATTCCGAAACTAACCTATAATTAACCTGCTTTGATATATTTAGACTTTTCTTAGAGAACGTACCTTTCTGGTAAAATGAATCATATCTACTTAACGTTGTTTTAATTGTTAAAAAAATATAGGTTCAGCCATTTAAAATGCCAAAGACATCCTTCATACTATTGTATCAAATCTTCATACTTGTTAATGTTATTTTATTTATTTTGTATTTTATATAGTCTTTGGATCTCGTTTATCATTATTTGATTACTAAAACTTTGCTTAATGACGTACTCTATCGAATTATCACTTAGCCTATTATCAGCCAGTTTTACTATTTAGACTTTTCTTAGATTTCTTTAATAAAATCAATGTACCTTCCTAAATTTATCATACTAGCTCTATTAACCTACTCTGCTATAACACAGCCTACGCAGAAAAATTATAATATCCTAATTCACTGTTTGGTTATAAAAATCCTAATTCATCATTGCATTTTGATATGAAAGATACCGTCACAACATTGGTGGTTGCAATTTTACTCTAATATTTCTTACAATATAATATAAGTATTCCTTTAAATTTAAATTATTTATTCTTTTGTATCAAATTTTGACACCTTTTTAACGTTATTTTTTAATAAATGCTGAGTACTCTGACGTATCTTCCATTTTATATAAATTAAGAAATTCATCCTAATTTTGCTACAAAATCATCTTTTGTAGCTATTTAATATTAAAATTTATTAAATGTTAAGAACTCTGAATCACCTCGTTTTTACCTAGCCATTGGAATTCGTTTGTAATTATATAGTTGATTTACAAAAGACTTTACTTAATATCCAGTGTATCTGTTTAAATTTAGTCGTAGAAAAATATTATATTCTATTAGAGTTTCGTCAAATGTATTTAGCTGATATGTCAACAAGTTTGAATATTATTGAATTTTTATATGGTAATTTTCCATTGGCTTTGGTATGAAGGATACTGTCACAGTATTGGTAAATGTACCTTTACTCTAATATTTCTTACATTAAAAATTATCCTTTGATTCTAAATGAACGTTAGAACACCACTGATTTGTAAAGGATGCTGTCTAGCTTATTACGAGAAATATAACTTAACAGTTTCATTACATCATAAATATACTTTCGAATATAAATGCTGGTATACCGTCTGTATTGATATGAAGGATTATGTTTTACGCTAATGACTTCCTGCGAAAAATGTACTAGTAAATAAGATATAGACTTGTCCGTTTTGACAATGATGTAGTTCATATAATTTAATATACTCACCATGCTTTGTTACAAGTAATCGCTAAGAAGTTCTTCATACTCTTCATATCTCTGTTGATAGAGATTTGTTGAATGAATATTTACTTTATTAGCAATGTTGATAGAAAAAATAGTATGCCTTATTTTATTTCAAAGTGTCGTTTTTAAGTGAAATGTCTACAAAAACTTGTCTCTCATCTAGACGACAAATCTATGTCAGATGAATATTACAAGTAATTTTAAGATCATTAGCTTTTACCACCGATATTGATACTGGTATTGATTCCATGAGCTTTAATCGTGGATAAACATCTTAAGACTTTTATCATACTTTTACTACAAATATTCTCGTATCTAGGATCTGTTATTATTAATTGAAGAATCTAAAACATTTACCATTTAGTAGACAGTAATATTAAAAAATATTGGATAGTTTTCCCGAAATAACCAAAATTATTCCATCATGAGAATGGTACTCGGTGTACCTTGTTGGTGTGACAGTTATTGCGCATGTTCTCCTTTATCGATTGATTTCACTTTTTCATCATCGATTCTTTAAACGCTGCTTCTATGTCTCCTTTTCTTTGTTCATAGAGTCTCTCTAGAGGCTTCTTCAACAGATTTTGGTAGGCTGACTTTTCACTGTCGTAGTACATCTTTGATATGAAGTTCGAAAAATTATATTAAGAGTTATCTTGTTATACCGTTGGATTTGATATGAATGATACTAATGTTACAGTATAACCGTTTCAATCTAAATAAATGGTATCACGCCATTAATATATGTAGGATGATGTTTGCGATGAAGATGCTGCATTACGTTAATGTCTTTCTTATTACAATAAATATATTTTTTTAAGGCAATGGAATGTTTTGAAATGTTATTCTGCAGGCATTTCTACGAAGGATTATGTTTTACGATACTTCAGCTATTTGTTTTAATGGTTCTATCACAGAGTTTAAAAAGTTCAATTCTTTTTTATCAACTTCCATTTTCTTCAGAGAGTTATACTTTTTTTCGTATAACACGTCTAAGATCTACAATTTTTCGTTTACGTGCTGTATCCGACGACATCTTTATAAAATCTATTGTATTTTTGTGGTAACACACTAATTTATACTGTGCTGTTTTACGGTCTTCGACTCCTCTTCAGTCGTCTTCAGATGTCTTCAGTCATCTTTATAAAATCTATTGTATTTTGAGGTAACACACTAATTTATACTGTGTCCTTTTACGGTGTTCGACTCCTCTTTAGACGTTTTCAGATGTCTTCAGAGGTCTTCAGATATCTTCTGAAACGTTCTTCAGAGGTCTTAAGAAACGTTCTTCAGAGCTCTTCAGGTGTCTTCTGAAACGGCCTTCAGAGGTCTTCAGAGGTCTTCAGATGTCTTCAGAGGTGTCCTGAAACGAGGTTTTTTTAAACTTACATTAGCATTGACCGTAGAAAAATATACGTTGTAGTTTGTTGAAGCAAATCCTACATTATTAGCGTAACAGATTTATTATTAGTATGTCATATGGTCTTACGACTTCAAAACTCGCGAAAATATGAGAAATATTTTCAAAAAATCCCGAAAAGAAACAATGAATGACGTAATACCCGTTTAAATTTACTTAAAATCTGACCAATACTAACAAAGATATGTGATGCTTAACAACGAATGACCCACAGATGACGGTTGTAACAAAAAATTCTGCTCGTTTAAATTTAGTCACAATCTGATCGATACTGATAAAGATAAGCGGTGCTCAACAACGAATGACATGCAGATGACTGTTGTAGCAAAATTCTGCTTAGTAACTTGCTAAGTCATTGATTGTTTTTTAAGTGATAGAAGAAAATAAACAAACGAGGACCTGAGAAGATAATTCGAGTACAATCGATGACCGTAGTTAGTATATGTTACGCCAGCTCAAGATTTGTAATTGTTAAGTTAATTGGTTGAGTATTCATTTACCTTGTTTTTATTAATATCCAACGACAATGACTAACGATAACATACCACAATGAAGGAAGAATGCTTTAAACTGAGATTTCTTACAATGACTAATGACGATGTATGCCTATTAATATGAATTGCATCGATAATAGCCGAATACTTAGGTCCTTACGGCTATTGAGTCTAATTTTTCTCTTCAGCGTTAATATACATCACGTTTCCGTTAAAATTTTATTTTTTTCCCGTTTAATTCTATCCGATAATAGTCACTACTTAGGTCCTTCTGGGTTTGCACATGGCTTTTCTCTTCAAAGTTAATGTGCCTAATTTTTCTCTTCAGCGTTAATCTACGGCTCGTTTCCGTTACAATGTAATTTTTTCTCGTTTAATTCTATTCGATAATAGTGGATACTTAGGTTCTTTTGGTTTTTGTATTATTTTTCTTTTTAATATTATTCTACGTCACGTATTCTACATAATACCATTTGTTTTTCGTAACGCCGTCCAATAATATCTAACTTGTCTCTCATCTAGACTTTGTAACGAGATATCTATATTATTTGCCTCATGAGAATGGTACTCGAATTGGAATCTGTTCAATGTACAGTGAACATCTCTACGAGCATACTGTCACACCATTGGTGGATGCGTTATTAATCTAATGTGACAATATAAATATTCCTTTGAAACCGAATTAACGGTTTCGGTCTATTAGGTATTAACAAGTATGTTCTTTTACCAATTAAACATTTACCGGTGAAAATAACATATACAGTATTACTTTTGGTCCATTTAATTGATGTAATAATATTGATAGTTTGGTGTTTCTTGTTCCCTCGGTATATACAACCATCATGAATTTTCTATGAAAATTACTGATTAAACAGTTTTAGAAATTTTTATTGTAGAGATTGTTCCATTTAACTATGGGCTATTAATAAGATTAATGTCCTTTTGCTCTTACATTGTATTAATGGTTGCCTACCATTAAGCACTAAAATATTGTTTTAATATTTTGAGTTATCTATACTTGTAGACAGGAAATAACCGATGATATCGTTTATCTTTATACAAACCGAACACCTTGAAAATTTATAATTCATTCTGAACTGAACCTTTATTTTCAGATGTAAGTAAGTTTGTTTGTAACTAAGTAGTTGAAAATTTTAATTTTAGTCGTCTCTTTGCACCTAACTACTTAGTGAATAATGAAAAACTGAGTGTAAAATCTCAAATAGCCAGATACCTAGATCGACTACGTATTTTTAACATAATTTTTGTTAACTAAAACTGGTTCCATTAAAAGAGTATGTATGAAATTAAACTTTGATTGTACTTTTTTTAAATGGTAATGTATTTATTGATGATGGATGGCATATTTTTAGGACAGAGGAGAATTTATGGTAACACCGAAATATACAGCTAAACTTCAAATACCGATACAAAATAATTAAATGGATATTTCTAACATAATTTTTGGTGATAAAAAAGGATTTATTAAATAGTATGTATGAAATGAAAACTTTACTGAATAGTGATGAATGACAGATGTCATATTTTTAGGACAAAAATGTAAGTAGTACTTTTTTATTCGATTTAATGACAGATATCATATTTTTATTATTGGATTTAATGATAGATGTCATATTTTCAGGTTGAAAAACGAAAAATATATACAAATGCTAAATATAAAAGCAATCGATAATAGTTTTCTAATTAAGAAATACCTTCGGCACAGAGGTGCTGTCTAAAAATGGGCCCTTTTTTATTGGATTTTTAATAACAGATGTTATATTTTTAAGACAGAAGATGTAAATCGAAATTAAACAAGAAAATGCCTATAATGAGGAAAAAGTGAGTTACAAAAGTTTTTAATAGTGACGGCTGACAGATGTCATATTTTTTAGGGTCGAAATGTATAGAAATACTAAATATAAAAGCAATCAATAATTACTTTCTGAAAATGGATGGCATATTTTTAGGACAGAGGAGAATTTATGGTAACACCGAAATATACAGCTAAACTTCAAATACCGATACAAAATAATTAAATGGTTATTTCTAACATAATTTTTGGTGATAAAAAAGGATTTATTAAATAGTATGTATGAAATGAAAACTTTACTGAATAATGATGAATGACAGATGTCATATTTTTAGGACAAAAATGTAAGTAGTACTTTTTTATTCGATTTAATGACAGATATCATATTTTTATTATTGGATTTAATGACAGATGTCATATTTTCAGGTTGAAAAACGAAAAAATTTATACAAATGCTAAATATAAAAGCAATTGATAATAGTTTTCTAATTAAGAAATACCTTCGGCACAGAGGTGCTGTCTAAAAATGGGCCCTTTTTTATTGGATTTTTAATGACAGATGTTATATTTTTAAGACAGAAGATGTAAATCGAAATTAAACAAGAAAATGCCAATAATGAGGGAAAAAGTGAGTTACAAAAGTTTTTAATAGTGACGGCTGACAGATGTCATATTTTTTAGGGTCGAAATGTATAGAAATGCTAAATATAAAAGCAATCGATAATTGCTTTCTAATTAAGAAATACCTTCGGTATAGAGATGATGTCTAAGAATGGGCTTTATTAATTGGTTTTTTAATGACAGATGCCATAATTTTTAAGATGTAAAACCGAAATTAAACAATAAAATATATACGGAAAAAGTGAGTACAAACGTTTTTAATAATGACGGATGCCTGATGTCATATTTTTAGGACAGAAATGCTAAATATAAAAGCAATCAATAATTACTTTATGAAAATTAATGGGGTATTTTTACTGGACTTAACGAGTCATACGAGACAGAAGATTATGCAAAAATACTGAAACTGAACAATAATATACAGAAAATGTGAGTAAAAATGTTATTTTAATAGTGACGGATGACATATGTCTTGTTTTTTTTAGGTTGACAGCTTGAAAAAAAGAGACAGTAATAATAAATGCTTGACAGATGATTTTTAAGATTGAAAATGTTAAATGTGAAGATAATCAAGTACAAACGATGATGGTATATTGTAATTGTTGTTGTATTTATTTTTTAATAAAGATTAAGACGATGACTTACGACAATAACGTACTGCGCAGGTTTACATACGATAATGGACGAAGAGTATTTTGTTACCTTTTTACCATCGACAATGGACGTAGAGTATTTTTATTGTACTTGTAAGTAATAAGGAAACGACGATAATGTATGACTATAATAATAATACGACTTCTTAGACTAATTCTAAAATACTGAACTTTTGACTGCTACCTTCCCGTATTCAGAGATCCAGAAAAGTAATGTCTCCTTGGTTATTACATTTATTGTACTAACCAACTACGGCCCCTTTGACAATGCAGCAGCGTGTATTCTTTAAAGATTTCTACGATTTTCCATTCTTTTTTCTATAAATTTCTACGGATATCAACGTTTCACTCTTCATCTTCTTCAGTAGTTTTTTTATTCTTCGTCTTAGGCGTGTATTGCTCTCTACATGATTTCTAAGTATTATTCAATGTTTGGGTCTTTTTGGATCCTCGTATCAATAAATTTTAAGGAGATATTTGTCTCCTCTTTCCGTCTGCCTGTCCTTTTATCTGTATTTTTGTCTGTCTATCTTTCCGTTTGTCTGCCTAAGATCCTTTTGACCATTTTGCACCTGGTGACATGCCACCGAGACTTAGGTCCTTTTGTCCACGAAACGAAAACGTAACGAAATGTATCGAAACGTGCCGAAACGTGACGAAACGTGACGAAACGAAACGTAACGAAACGTAACGAAAAGTAACGAAACGTAACGAAACGTAACGAAACGTGACGAAACCATCTTTTTCTGTTTGATCTATGGGGCAAATGACTGGTATTACGTGGTGACTTTTGGAAGATGGCAAGTGCCTCAATACTAAGTGCACCTGCTCCTTCTGACTTACGCCAGTCGATTCATATTGCGCCGGTTTCCACACTCCCCGTTTTCCCCTCCGGGTGCAGGCTATACTGTGCAACGGCCATCTTGGATCGCTTAGCCGTCCACTGACTTTGCTGCTACGCCCGGCGATATATTCCAGTCGCGTCACTAACAGGTGACGTCTCCTCCATACAGCTGAATGGCCCGGATAGAAAATGGCGTTACCCAACTTCATAGGTTAGGTTACGCTGACAGCTCACGATTTCCTTGACTCCGCCGAGACTTAGGTCCTTTTGGCCACGTTGTAGTTTTAAGCGTTAATCGTTCTCTACATATTGCCGTTTTTCTTGTTTGAATCGGACCAACAGCAGTGAAGATACGTGCTAAGGCCCCTTTGACATTGCACAAGATTTTTCTCTTTTACGTTAATCGTTCTTTACGTAATGTCGTTTTTCCCGTTTAAATCGGACCAATAGCAGTGAAGATACACGCTAAGGCCCTTGTGGCATTGCACAGGATTTTTCTCTTGTACATTAATCGTTCTATACGTAATTCCGTTTTTCCCGTTTAAATCGGACCAATAGCAGTGAAGATACGTGCTAAGGCCTTTGTGGCATTGCGCATGATTTTTCTGTTAAAGGAGATTAATTTTTTCATTATTTTTCCCTTACTCTGTACGTTAAGACCTTTTCAACGATGTATCGCATGTACCGACCATATTTTATAAGCATGAGGGGGTTGTGGGGGTGAAGGAGGGTAGGAATTTTTTGGTTATTTTTCCCTTACTCTGTACGTTAAGACCTTTCCAACGAGGTATCACACACTATGATTAATCGATTTTCAATGAGAGGGTGGTTCACGGGGATGAAAGGGGGTAGTTGGAATTTTTTAAATTATGTTTATGTAATCTATGCTTAAAACCCTTTCCAACGAGGTATCACACACTATGATTGATCGATTTTTTAATGAGGGGGTGGTTCGCGGGGATGAAAGGGGGTAGTTGGAATTTTTTAAATTATGTTTATGTAATCTATGCTTAAAACCCTTTCCAACGAGGTATCACACACTATGATTGATCGATTTTTTAATGAGGGGGTGGTTCGCGGGGATGAAAGGGGGTAGTTGACATTTTTTCATTATTTTTCCCTTACTCTGTACGTTAAGACCTTTTCAACGACGTATCACATGTACCGACCATATTTTATAAGCATGAGGGGGTTGTGGGGGTGAAGGAGGGTAGGAATTTTTTGGTTATTTTTCCCTTACTCTGTACGTTAAGACCTTTCCAACGAGGTATCACACACTATGATTAATCGATTTTCAATGAGAGGGTGGTTCACGGGGATGAAAGGGGGTAGTTGGAATTTTTTAAATTATGTTTATGTAATCTATGCTTAAAACCCTTTCCAACGAGGTATCACACACTATGATTGATCGATTTTTTAATGAGGGGGTGGTTCGCGGGGATGAAAGGGGGTAGTTGACATTTTTTCATTATTTTTCCCTTACTCTGTACGTTAAGACCTTTTCAACGACGTATCACATGTACCGACCATATTTTATAAGTATGAGGGGGTCGTGGGGGTGAAGGAGGGTAGGTTGAATTTTTTGCTTATTTTTCGTTGTTTACGTCAACTATTACCGCCATCTTGGATTTTCGACGTTATCATGTTTACTGATAACCCAGACTTCGAACTTCGATTGACCTTTGGACTTTTAGACAAAAATTGCTAGAATGAACCTTAGCAATTTCCCATGTTAATTTACATAAGGATTGTGCCAGAACCCGTGCTGCCCCTTTACTCCTGTGGCTGCAGCAACACGATCATTTACATTTTTAAATGGTATTGAAGGTGAATTAAAGTTTCCTTCTCTTCTCATAAACTCTATAACATTGGCTATTATTTCGCGAGATTGACTGTTAATCACGCGGCCTCTTAATTTGCTATTAAACTCCATACTTAGGTTCTATTAAACTGTAATGAGCAAAAAACACAAACGAAAATAAAAGAAATGTTTTAGCGAAATTTACATCTGACATTTACGTCTGAATGAAATAGTGAAATACTTGATGCGCAGAGTGTACTTTCATTGCGTAAATCCGTGGGGATGCCTGTCAGTAGTGCTTTCTCTGTCTAGCCGTCGAAAGCCTCTAGAAATTTGATGAACTGTACCACACAAAATTCCTGTTAAAGGCTCTTTAACTGACGCACTGACGCACGATGAAACGACGCCACGTTGCCAGACTTATAGAAACTATTTCGCAATATGATGATTATGATTTGAATAACATTTCGATTAAGAAGAAAGTTTATTAAAATAGTAAGTGTCCAGTTGCTTCATAAAAACTGAATTTAAACAAATATTGTTTTAGTTTTAATATATTTGTTTTTAAATTAAACTATACGATCTTAACCTTTAAATTTTCGTTTATCCGGAATTTCAACAATTCTTTGTAAGTAGCGGCAACAAGGTAAAAAACATATCGACTATTGTCTAGTAGGTTAAAAATTAGCCAATCAGATTTTAGGCTTCATTATGACCATGTTTCAAAATTACTGTGGCACGCGTTCCAAATTTGGTTGAATTTTTGAATTTTATAAAATTCTTGTAGGAAAATTTCAAAAAAATATTTGTAGATTATATTTTGTGCTAGCTTTTAGAAAAAAAAAAATTCAAATTTCACTAAACATGTCATTGTGACAGAAACGTTCAGCATGAATGTGGCTTTATCCGAAAATACATTTTTTCTTGAGAAATTTGGATCCAGATTACAACGTTTTAACAAAATTTCACAAAATCTGGTCCTATGATTAAAATCGTTCTCACTTAATTCTTACATCAAATGCACCTTATAAGGATGCGTTCTTTCTCTTTTAAATAAATAACCTATGCACAAACGCATAACTGATATCGTTGTTTTGCACCCCTTCCCTTTTCCCGCAAAGAGACTGTAGTTACTTCCTGGATTTGCAGAAGCACATTCAAGGCCAATATCTCCACCAGTTGCAGATTTTAGTCGGCCGCTTTTAGCCCTATTTTTCACACTTCGGGTTTAATTTTTTTTTGTTTGCACATGATTGTATCAGAGGCTTTCTTTCCAGATACGCGGCAATACATAATGCACATACTTCTTGATGAGTCCTTTTTCAGTCACCATACTCAACTATTATTAAAATTTAAATTCTTTCTTTTTCAGTACGTATTATTTTTTAAAACGGCAGCTGATTATTTTACTTTTATCACACTATTATACGTGAGAACTGCACTGAATGTCGAATTAAAAATAAATTTCAGGTGAAGTTAAAAAAAAAATTTCTAACAAGACTGTTTAAAGAAATTTAAACAAATTTAATGCTTAACACTCGGCAACCCATTATACTGATATCATTCGTATATCGGTTCAATAATTATTAATACACCTTTGTTCAGAAAAATAGTCTCTTTAAAATCTTGATGTAAAAAAGGGAGATTAAAATTTAAAAAAAAAGTTGGGGGCAATGTCAGCATAAAATTTTATTAAAATTATTTTTTAATATTTTTGATAATTCAAAAGTTACATTCATTATTCCACACATTTGAGCCACACTGTATATAGAAAGTGTATTTCTTGGAGAATGCAGTCCAAATTTTAGTAAAACTCTTTAACCATAGTCGAGCATTTGGAAATGTTTATTTTCATTATCAAGATATAATGGTGTGGTTAAAAATAGAAGTTACATTTGCACTATTATAGTTAACATTACAACACTCATGTATAAAACATTAATGATCTAGGTATTTGATTTTTATTACTTACATCAAATATTTCAATTAAAAACACTACTATAAAAGTGCGAGATCCTTTAAACCCCCTCCCCGGCGATCCCCATGTTTAATTACTGAATTTTTGAAAAACCAAGACCGAAAATTTAGGACGGTCGCGGTGATCTAAGTTTCTACACTTATGACATAAATAACGTATAAATATCTCAACCATTCTACCCTCTAGCGCCGAATCAGGAAACTATCCTGTCGTCCATTCTTCTAGAGATGAAACAATCGCCCATTGTGATATTTTGTCACCTTCGGCGACTTCCTTGTACCCATCAGCATACACTTAAACAAATTAATGCCACGTCTTCAGGTGTTCCTTCAGCCACACTGTGGGACATTTATAGCACTTCTAATGTCTGCCAATCATAATTTACCATCTTTAATGTCGTTCACGACCGTACTTAATAATCTAAATTATTAAATTAATGGTAGTAGTAAGTAACTATGTATGCGCAAGTAGTTATTACGTGGTCATTTATTTTCATGTCTATTGAGCATGTGGGTAACAATTCATTCACTCGTTCACGGGTAAACAATAGTTTGTGTGTGTGTATGTTAAAATAGCTAAAATAAAATGGATAAATGCAGTGGCGGAGAGTAAACCCCGGCCTAAAGGGTTACGTTTGTAGATATGAAGATCGGAAAATTTCGAAAATAATAAATAAAAAACCAGGCTAAATACATAATTGTTCAAATACTTTGAACCACTCTCGAATAAAAAATTATTTCATTGCAAATGATTCGGTTGTAAATTATTGTCACAACTTAAAGGTTATTCTACTGCTCTCAGTTTACTAAGGTGTCCTTTGAGTCGGCAATGCCCAGTAAGGATCCCTGTTACAATACGTAGCCTATTCTTGCTCAGGCAAATACAGGCTTCCGATCTTTTCAGGTTATATTCACCCAGAAGTATCTTAGCCTGTCTTAGCTCCAAGGATTGTTCCAATTATCGGTTCTTCTACTAACCACTTCTTTTTTAATCTCACTTCACAACGCCATCTTTTGGTATGTCCTAGTCCTCTTTGGACTATATAACAGAGAATATTTCCAAACTTGCCTCTAAAAGGATCCGAGACTGATATTGATGATTCGAATACGAATCCTTTAGAATTTTCTCTGCGGATCCGGATCACGGATCCTTTTTTTCTAAAGTATTCGAATCCCGCTCTCGGATCCTCAAAAAGTATTCGAATCCTGGATTCGAATCCTTTCGAATCCCCCAGCTCTGGTATTCACATATTACACTCAACTGACGCTCATTTTAAAATTTAATTTAATCAATTTTTCGCTGTTGCTAGGTACACGCTAAAGTGTACGCAAATCAAAAAATTATATACACGCGAAACGTCATATTGCTGTGGTGGGAGGTGTTTGTATGAATGCGCCTTGTTTGTTTTCAACGTGACTAGCACAGTAGTATTTTATAAACCTTAGAAGCAAATTTCACATACATGAACAAATAATAACAATGCCGTGACAACAAGAAAACGAAGAAACGACTTCTCGTAAGGTGGCGGCTTCGCCGCCACAAAAAAAATTCAATCCATACCTAGCTACGACCGGCGTGCACACAGCTCACCTACTCTGTCAAGACGTTTCGCGTGTATATAAATTTTTAAATTGCGTACAAGTTAGCGTGTACCTAGACACTATGTTTTATGAAAAGGATCGACACATGCCAGTTGTAAGGTGAATAAATTTTTAATAATTAATTTAGCTGCAATTGTAATATGTTTAGATAATGAAGAACAACAACACAGAAACGTCGTGATATGTGTTCACGATATTTTAACACGTTGACTGCCAACTATAAGATAACTCGTAGATTGTTCTTGTCTAGGACGCAACTACGAGTTATCTCGTCCTGTGTTTATTTGCCATTTTTGTGCAGCTACGAATAAACTCGAAATATATCAGTTCTAATATCGATAGATGGCTTCTGGAAAAAGAACAAGAAATCACTGCTGGCTTGCATGAATAGAAAATTTATTAAAAATGAATCCTACTCGACCATTCACTGTTGGGTTCTAATTAACAGTGCTGTTCCTAAAGTGGGGCTGGGAAACAGTAACAAAGCCTACACAGAACACGGGGCTAATGGTCGTAGTAGTCGACGCCGATGACACAAAAAAAAATGAACAAAAAATATAATTATAAAAATTAGTTCAAATTCGAGAAATAAAATATTTTATTGTTTGTGGAACTTCTTAAAACAACCTTCCACACAACGGCTTTACAGAAATAACGCGTTTCTCGGCGTTTTTTGCTTGGGTACATATACGACATTGTATGTCGGACGCTGTTTTTTTTTTTTTTTTTTCGGTAGGTGGTAGACTCTAAATAATGGAGCTCTTGCAAGTTAATTATTTTCGAAACTGGTTGAATCTCTTCTCCAATCGTTACTGTCCTCGCCAACAATTAATTAATAACAGAACACTCTAGAAAGAAGTAAATGTGTTGCACTCGACGATTTCTAATGGCGTTTACCATTGGCACTGGCAGTAGGCTCTGAGTATATTTGTGTCCCTGTTTATCTATATGGAAAAGAAGAAAGTAAGAATACACTCAGAATGCACTGAATATTCCAATGGAAAACGCTATAAGATACTATACTGACGAATATGGATGCATATCTATGATTCAGCTTTAGAGAAGCGACAGGTCGAAGCGCGTCTGCGTGCGAATTAACTCGTAGTTGGCTTCCGCAAAGAAATTTCTGTTACATAAGCCAACTACGAGATAATTCGTAAGACCTTTAAAAAAAAACACATTTTTTATGCTTTTTGATAATAACTATGCACTATAATTAGAGTTTTTAATAATATGTGATTAAATCAAATTGTCATTTTAGGCCAGATTTCTGAAAATTGACGTGGCATTCAACGTGTTAAGAAAACGAAAAACCGAAGGAGAATTATTCACTCTATATAAAGGCCTTATATGCAATATTTTCGTATGATAAAACATACACTTCAATACATTTTGAATAAAATTTCAGCAAATTTGATTAAGCAAAATACATTTCGGGAGGCAATTTCACCGCTAGAGAATGGACAAATTGTGGCTAGTCTAATTGTTGTTTGTACACACTGACGCAAAGGTTCACTCACGGTTCGATCAAAATATCCGCACGGAGATACACCTCGGTCAAAGATCGTGAGCTTACCGTGAGCGAAACGCCAAATATGAATATTTTCATTTAAATAGAGTGTCACAATATTGCATCGCGCCTTAAGTGGAGCGTAAGCGGAGCGTGACCTGAACTACAGGGAGAATCGGTCTTAAATCTCATCGCTAAATGTTGTCGTTCACAATTCGGTTTCATTAACTGTACTCAAAAAGTGTGCTCTTTCATAATCCTTCATAATACAGGGTGTAACTAAATAAGTGTAAAACATTTGAGAGGGTGATTCCTCATCGAAAAAAAGATAGGATCTTACATATAAAGAAACTTCATTGGAGCATCCCTTGTTAAGATACAGCCTCTTAAAGGGGGTACATAAAATTTGTTTAACAATTTTTTTCACAAGCACTAAACAAGTTACAATATTGAAATTAACCTGACATTTTCTACTACCAAAAAGACACTTAGCCAGTAATTTATTTGGTTTACCCCATGGTTGTAAGGGGTGGAAAACGCAACCCCTAAAATTTCGTTCCAACGTAACTTTTTGTCTTATTATTTGTTTACCATTTAAAAATTTATTTCCGATAGCCTGTTTCCTTCTAAACAAAAAATGTCTCTTGAATTTTTTGCCCAAAATAAACCAGTTCGCAGCAAAAAATTATTTTACGAACAACTACAGAGATACATCGTCATAAATGCGAACTGGATTTATTGTTATTTTGTAGTTACTACCTGCATTAAATGATTAAAAAGGGGAATAATCAAAACTAATTTATTAATAACAAAACATACAACATGTAGAAATCATAGTAAATGTTCAATATGTCTACCTTCAGACATTACGCATGCGTCTAGACGTCGGCGCATTGAGCCACGTATTCGCTCAAATAATCCTGGAGTCTCTCTAATTACCCTGCACGCATCGATGATGCGGTTTCTTAAGTCCTCTACATCGCGAACGATAAACCAAATACTGCAAATGGCCACAAGTAGAGAAATCGAGAGGATTGAGATCCGGGGATCGAGCGGGCCAATTCTGTGGTCCTCCTCGACCTATCCACTGATTTGCATATGTTTCAGTTAAATGCTGACGTGCTACTTGACTAAAATGGGCAAGAGCCCCATCATGCATAAAAAACATATCCCTTCTGACGCACAAAGGAACTTCCTCCAGCAGTACGGGATGCACTTCTCTTAAAAATTGAACGTATGTCTCACTATTTAATCGAGGAGGTAGAAAATGAGGCCCAATTAAATAATCACCAATAACTCCGGCCCACACGTTAAGAGAAAAGTGTTCTTGATGGTGAGTTTCGACAATAGCGTGATCAGCCCATATGTGGTAATTATGAAAATTAATAATCTTGTCCCGAGAAAAACTACATTCGTCTGTGAATTCGATCGTCTTCAGAATGTCACAATGTCTTTTAATAATGTCCAGCATCCAATTGCAAAATTCAAGACGGTTCGGAAAGTCTCGCGGTAACAGTGCCTGTACTCGTTGCAGATGGTAAGGGTATAAGAGATGTTCCTTTAAAATTCGAAATACCGTTATATGATCAACATTTAGCTGGAAAGCAATCTTTCTAGTACTGGTAGTAGGTTGTTCTTCAATAAAAT
Source organism: Psylliodes chrysocephalus (assembly GCA_927349885.1). Classification (NCBI taxonomy): domain Eukaryota; kingdom Metazoa; phylum Arthropoda; class Insecta; order Coleoptera; family Chrysomelidae; genus Psylliodes; species Psylliodes chrysocephalus. Next base: position 12,351,630 of record OV651818.1, on the reverse strand, counting down.
TAAGTAGTGCTTCCTCAAGCTGTGGTGTTCTTACTTGTCGATGGCGACCACAATCGTGCGTTCTTTTGTTGAATGAACCATATTCTCGTAATCGTTGATGAAGTCGGGCAAATATTCTATGTGAAGGATGCTGCCGTTGAGGATACATTTCAGCATATCTTCTAGAAGCTTCTAACCCATTCCTCTGCGACAGACCGTAAACGTAATGCATATCAGCCATTTCCTCATTTGTGTATGCCCTTTTAATAACAAGTGAATTATTAAAGTAACAAATTACGAACAGAACAACAATACACAATTAGTATTTCTTCAATTTCAAAAATTTAAAAACTGACAGCTTGATTTCAATGTAATTGTCAGTATCGCTAATAGCGGCCTACTAGATAAATTAGTTTCGTATTTTCGTTTTATGGCGATATCTATCTTGTTCGTAAAATAATTTTTTCCTGCGAACTGGTTTAATTTGGGCAAAAAATTCAGGAGACATTTTTTGTTTAGAATGAAACAGGCTATCGGAAATAAATTTTTAAATGGTAAACAAATAATAAGACAAAAAGTCACATTGGAACGAAATTTTAGGGGTTGCGTTTTCCACCCCTTACAACCATAGGGTAAACCAAATAAATTACTGGCTAAGTGTCTTTTTGGTAGTAGAAAATGTCAAGTTAATTTCAATATTGTAACTTGTTTAGTGCTTGTGCAAAAAAATTTTAAACAAATTTTATGTACCCCCTTTAAGGGGCTGTATCTTAACAAGGGATGCTCCAATGAAGTTTCTTTATATGAAAGATACTATCTTTTTTTCGATGAGGATTCACCCCCTTAAATGTTTTACACTTATTTAGTTACACCCTGTATATACAGGCTATCATTGAAAATTTTCAAGTAAGGATGAAAAGACTGTGAAATTACATCCAGCTCTGCACTCTCTTATACACCAAAAAATCAAGATTCTATCTTAAATTTAAACAGAAATAAAGTCAATAAATGTTTGCACGACCTCCCGGTACATTGAAATAAAACGGATAGGCATCTAGTAAGGATAGATAGTGAAAAACTCGTAAAAACATTTGGGAAGCAAGGATTATGGTGACTGTACAAATTCTTAGCGTACGCCACTGGTTTATGTATATATTAAAATAAAACGGATAAATGACATCGGTCTGTGTTGGATGGGAGTGCTTTAGAATTTTCAAGGGCGTGATAGGCGTGCTAGAACTGCTAGACAATGAGCATTTTTCCTGCCAGACGACCGCAATGCGTTCTTTTTAGCCTTTTACGCAGTTTCTTATTATTGCCCACATTATTATTATTATTAACTTGCGGTACTTTTTTCTATATTTTCAAGAAACACTCTTATGCGTAATAATTGTTGCGATCATAAACGCCAAACTTTTTTCGTCAATTTGACTGGATTAAATAATAGCAAGGTTAACCTGACTGATTCTAATTATTGTTCTATATTTAGAAACTTCTATATTTATTCTGATTTACTTTTTTTAAACTGTCCTATTTTTTAAGATTAAAATTAGCTCCGCAATTTTTCCAATAAAAATTACTTTTATATCTCATTTTTATAAAAAAAAATAGTATTTAGGATTAGTCTTATTAAAATATTGTTACGCAGGTTTTTGGTAACTCAATTTATTTCAATTGAATTTTTACAATTCAACTATACAACTGATAACATGAGAATGTAAAACGTCTATCATAAAACTGTAACTCTGACGTCAAGATCATTGACTTATATAGCTCGCTTGAACCTTCTAGAACCTTCTCGAACCGTCCAGATATTTCTTGACACGAAATGACATTTCAAGACTATTCTCTCTTCTTTTACTCGTACTTTTACTTATAACGACCGCAGGTTACTGCAGGGTAACAATATATTTACAAGAGCTTAAAAAATTTCCAGGAATAATTTAAGCTTGCGTGGTATTCGGTAAGAAAATTTCACACCATAATTTGGAAAAAATTATTAATCCAACCTGACATTTTAAATTAATTTCACTGCTTGTCGAGTTGGCCAGGGTATTGTTGTTTTTGACATATGTTGATTTGTCATTTTTGTTTAACCGGTTCTGTCACAAAGATTAATAATTACTAGTTTAAAACGTATGTACGTTGAGTTTAATAAGTGTATAGCGAAATGTCACTATTTGGTAAAGAAAGTCAACAAGTAATTAGACAAGAAATTCAAAATATAACACAAGTGTTTAGAAACAGTTTGTTGAATTTTGTGACGAAAAGTTGTAGAATATTCATGAGTGTATGAATGTAGTACGGCTACTATACTGGAGGTCTACGCATTTAATATGAAAGAGAAAAATTTTGAAGATTATAAGGAAAGTGTGGTCAAAGTAATGTGGAACTCTACTGCTAAGCAGTTACAAGAAATTTATTACGAAAAATATGAAATAAAATTTAATCAGTTTTCTGATGTAGAATTTACGACCGCCAGTGATGCACGCGATGCTAAGCGCAAAACATTACAGAGAGACTCATTAAAAAGAAAAGTGAGTGCTTCACCTTAACCAGTGACGAATACAAAAAAATTATTGAAATGTGGGATGAAAATACTCCAGATTGATTGCAGCGTAAATTTGTTCACATAGTTTCACATAAGTTGGCATGGAAAGGAGGGAAGGATATTCTGCGTGTATCCAATACTTCAAAGAAGAAACTGATAAATTCAGAAATCCGAAAGGTCGGATAGAAGATAATCCAATATTCTTTAAAACCAAACAAGGTGGTTCTAAAAACTGTCTGATAGTAAATGCTTGATTACAAATTTTGACAATTCACAAATGTATCCGGTTCGTTTGTTTAAGAAGTTGATGGAAAAAAGAGGAAATCTTATTCAGACTGACAGATTATTCTTAACACCAAACCCATACTGGAGTCAACCCAATTCAAAAGGATGGTACAAGAATAGCCCAGTTGGTAAGAACATTGTATCTTCATGCTTTAAATCAGGAGCACCTGATATAGGAATTGACACTAAAAAAGTTAAAATAACCAATCATTCTGCAAGAGCAACAGCTGTTTCAAATTTGGCCAAGGAAGGAGTTGGTGAACAACAGCTCGTTAAAATTACTGGACACAGTAATAGTCAGTCAATTAAACCTTACTTACAATTGGACGTTGAACATCGCCATCATATGATTGAATCCATGAGGAAAATTTCATCAAGTACTAGCAAGTTTAATCATGATCAGAGCACAATGCAAAATAAAACAGAAAATACCCAGATTCAAACCACCAATTCAAGCCAGCCCACAAACATTTATAATAATTATGTTTTTAATATTAATAAAACCTATAATAATTAAATGCATTGCGGTATTATTTTGCTTATTAGTCAATATCATTAGAGATTTGTCAATAAAGATATTAGTTCTACATGAAATAAATTCTAAAAAAATAATATAGGTATAGCCACCATATTTCGTTAAATAAATAAAAAAATTACCAACTTTAGTTGGCTCAATTAGCTCAGTCTATCGCCCTTTGGTAATTTTAGTTAACTAAAAGGGTGATAGAAATATATTTTTTACAAGTAACACGACGCAATTTCGAAGAAATGTATATGTAGATATATCTACCATATTTCGTTAAATAACAAAAAACACCAACTTTTGTTACACCAAATGCTAAAATTCAAATGGATAGTATTTCAATATATCGCCCTTTGATAATTTTAGGTCACTAAAAATGGTAGAAATGTATTTTTTACAAGTAACATGATGGAATTTCAAAGAAATTCATATGTAGGTATATCCACCATATTTGTTTAAATAAAAAAAAATACCAACTTTAGTTATACCAAATGCTAAAACCGAGATGGGTATTAGTTCATTCTATCGTCCTTTCATAATTTTAGGTCACTAAAGGTGTTAGAAAAGTATTTTTTGTACGCCCATTTCAGTAAACGTTAAAAATCGCACTGTCAACATTCCTTGCAAATGACATTTAACAATAACATGCACGTAATGAGATCTCATAACATCTACGTACGACTTTATTTGGTCTATTTACATAAATTTAGTCAATTGAAAAACATAAAAACTTTTAGCATTAGCGAGATAAATTTGGATTAAAAAAGTGATGCCCCTAAATGTCGGCAACACATTATACAATTTTTTAAAAAATTAATCATGTTTTATTAATTTATTTTATTTATTTATTGATACACTGCTCAACAGGCAATTCCAATTACAGAGCAGGAAATTCTGACAAAAATAATTACGAAAACATAAGAATAGGTAAACATTATACGGACTTAAAAACTACACATATTATGCAGTGGTGATGATTTTAAAACATTAGTTCTTGCTAATAGGAGATAGAAAGTAGACTGCGACCGTGTAGTAGTTCTCGGAACGTTAAAAGCAAGTTTTTCTAATAATTGTTCGCAATGGATTTTGTTATGTACTAATTTGTATATGAAAATGATTAGATTACAATTTCGCCTTGTCTCAAGCTCAATAAAGTTATGTCTGTTAAGCAGATATTGATGAGGTGTACCTATTTCCGGATGAATTTTAGGAATCGCCGCTGCACTGACTCTAACTTGTCCCGATGAGTTTGGTAATGGGGATTCCAAATTATGGAAGCGTACTCCAGTTTAGACCAAACGAATGGAAAATACAGCATTTTAAGAGTTTCTATATCTAAAAACTCCCTACTAACACGTAACAAAAACCCATACATTTTTGATGCAGCAGATACAATTTTTTCAATGTGTAATATAAATGAGAGCTTTGGATCGAAATTTCTACCAAGATCAACAAAATGTTCAGGTCTTTGTAGAGATGACCTGTTTATCTCGTAGTTGAATAAAATAATATCCGGTTTTAATAAAAATGACATTATAAAATATTTTGATGCATTTAAAGGGAGTGTAATTATCCCACGGAGGGGCCCTAAGCAGGAGGATCGCAAGGAAGTAGAGGAGAATGCGCTAACACCGGCTTATTTCTCAACCACTTTGCTAGAATCCTCTTTCCTTAGTAAGCCCTTATGCCGATCGACTCAGGTAGTCGTGGTGTGATGATTTTAAAACTTGAAGTAATCCTTTTTGCTAATGATACACTGGACCGACACAGAATTCGAATTTGCACTATATTTGCGAGAGCAGTATCCACGAGAAAAGTTATAGATCTACTGCCTATTTTTGAGGGAAACGCTTATATTTATGTCTTTAATTCCATAGGTAAAACAATTATGTAATTGGCTAAAGCTCTGCTAAATTTGCAACGGCTGTATATTTTAAATTTAAACTATGTCTTTTTAGGATGAATAATAATGAAATTCAATTAGAAGATAAAGTACTTTTTAGAAAGCTAGAAGGGTTGTACGTGGGTGTGAAATATTAATAAGACATAGTTTGGACACGCGAATTATTTTGGATTTTTTTGATGTCTGAAATATCTCTGCGTATGTAAGTATTTCATTCGGGTATAAATGAAATACGGAAATATGAATGTTCGAAGTTATTCCCATGAGAAAGAGTAACTAGTCTCCGAAATTTAGTATTACTTCGTGATTGACTATTTAGTAACAATTTAATATTAAAAATTAAAATAACTTTACTGGCTTTCGAGTACGAATGCCAGATGTAAAACCACAAGTACTTGTGTCGACGTAAGAGTGACTCTACATGTGTGATTGCAAAAATTAGTGTTTGCGGATTCGGTTAATTGGGGTACATGTATGGTGTATCGTTGCGGAGCTGCAACTCGGGTAAGAATTGGATCGACGCTACGGGACCCTGACAGTTTAAGCGACACCAATTTTTGAGTAATTTTATGTTATTATGCATTATGTTCACAGTCAGCATTGAAAGAAATTGAACTGAAAATTTTTAAATCATCCGCACATAAAAGACAATTTACATCCATGCACACCACGATATCGTTAATAAACATATTAAAAAGCAAAGGACCAAGGACAGCTCCTTGCGGCACCCCAGACGTTGCAAAGTATTCTACAGACTTAAAACCATTTAAGAAAACATATTGTTGACGATTTTGCAAATATGAACGGAACAGTTTTATGACAGACTCTGACAACCCGTAACCGATAAGTTTGTTTATGAGCATCCCATGATCAAGTCTGTCAAACGCCTTTGAAAAGTCTGTATACACAACATCGGTTTGCAGTCGTTTGACCATATTTTCTGCGATATGCTGTGTGCATCTAACGAGGTTTGTTACAGTAGATCGACATTTTACAAAACCATGTTGATGCGATGATATCATGGGTGAAATATAATACTCTAAATGTTTGTGCAGAAGGATTTCGAAGACTTTACTAAAGTTACATATTATCTATATTGGTCTAAATATCAGTTTTGTCACCTTTCTTAAATATAGGACAAATCTTGGAACTTTTCCACAAATTAGGTTTAGTATGAAGCTTAATGCACATATTTAAAATAATCATTAGAGGTACAGTAAGACTAACTATAAACGCCAGCATATGCTCAGGGCCGGTGGTTTTCTTCGGTTTGAGATGTCTTAAAGCCCATAACACTTCTTCTTCCTCAAATTTAGAGAGGTTAAATATTGTGTTACATGCAAAGTCGAATGGTGGAGTAGCGTTTGTGGATACATTATAATATTTGCTAAAGTACTCGGCATCAGGATCACTTAACGACACGTTGTTGTATGTCATGTTGTTAGATACCAAGTTATTACCCTTCCTTTTATTTAATAAAATTCCAAAATGTATTTGGATTATTTTTTATATGAGATTCCGCTAACTGTACAAAAGATCGATATGAATTTTCGATGTCTAATTTAATTTTAGTTCTCAGGCGTTGAAACTCGCGAAAAGTACCCTTATCACCATTTAACTTATACAAGTGATGAAGTTTAGCTTTAAGTTTAATATCTTTAATAATATTAAAATGAAACCATGCAGGATATTTGTTTTAATAGTGTATTTGGGAACACAGGGATCAAAAACGTTGTAAAGTTTCCCGTAAAAATAGGAGCAAGCGTCATCTAGATCATATTAAATACTTCCAAATATACCCAGTTAATTTTGCTAATCATATCATACAGCATAACGTAATTTGTTTTAGAGAAGTTATAACATTTTTATAACATTTCTAAGCATGCTATGGAAATAAACGTCTTGCCATTTATATTGTCAATTTTTGTAACAAAATATTATTGTATTTGAACATTTTCTCAACTTTACCTACGAATTTGTCTGTTAGTAGTAAAAGTGATGAAATTATGAGCACTCCACCGGAGATTCTAGAAAAAGCTCAAGCTGCCACACATAATTTGTTATCCAAATCCAAAGAAAGGTACGAAATTACCTATCGAAAATTTATTGATTGGCAACACAAGCATGTATGTCCTTTATTTAATAGAAGAAAATAAGTGGGCTTAGAAAAGTATAGTACCTTACACGAGTTGTAAGCCCATTATACATTCGTGAAATTTACGCACTCGCCGTTGCGCGGCTTCGTGCGTAAACTTTTTCACTTCGTGCGTAATGGGTTACTTACAACTCTTGTTACGTAATATACTAATTCTGTTAAAGCAATCCATAACACTTCTAATGTAAAAAATATAATATTAACATGGTTTGTTGTAGTAGGTGGCCGTAATAAATAGGCGGCCATGCTTTTGACAGACGAGGTTTATATTGGTAAACTACATTGAGTTACTGTCAGCAAACAAAGATATTCTTATGTACAACATTTCTTGTAAGCATTTGCGTTAAACAATTTGAGAAAAATGGAATGCTTTGAAAAATAAAATTTATGTAAATGCTGCAAAGAGTTGAGTCAAGTGCAAATATGTCATCCAAAATTAATATATTTAACGGATTTAATGGAAGATTGCGATCAGGAAGCGTTAGAGTCGAATGGTTTGTTTACGAAAATCCAAGAAAGTCTGCTGAAGATGTCAAGTAAATATGGCCTTAAGTTGTTTTAAAATATTACATATACAGGGTGGTCCATATTTGTGGAATATATTATTTATTGGCTTTATTATTACATTTTGAAAAAAATCCTTGAACAGGTCGATTTTTATTTCTAAAATGACATTTTCTGAACAAAATTATTTATCTCCCCCTTCAACCCCTTCCGAGTAAAAGTCACCCCTTTAATTTTTTTAAATAGAAATGGGTAGCGTGTGATACCTCATTTTAAAGGGTTTTTAATTCCCTATTCAGCAGTATAAGATTTTTTGTTTTTTGTACATTTATATTTAAGAACCATCAATTTTTATTTTTAACTATTCTATTAATAATACTACAATTTTATGGTATTAAATGTTCAAAATGACTGCCGTTAACTTCTTGATAATAACCAATGCGGTTACTAAATTCTTAAAGAACATCTTGTATGACGTCCGAGCCAATTTTTTCAATTTCTTCGGTGATTCTTTCTTTTAATTCGTCAATAGTCTCCGGTCGATTTAAATACACTTGAGACTTTAAGTGGCCCCAGAGAAAATAACCAAGCGGCGTTAAATCGGGAGATCGAGGTGGCCATTCAATGGCTCCACGCCTGCCAAACCATCTGTTAGGAAATACTTCATCCAAGTAGTCTCTCACTCCACGTGCAAAATGTGGTGGAGCACCATCTTGTTGGAACCAAATATTTATATCTGTTTCATCTGGATTGTTATTATCAGGATACAGAACTTTTAATTGAGGTACCAAAAAATTTGTTAAAAAATATAAATATCCTTCACCTGTCAGAGAGTCATCAAAAAAGTAAAGACCAATGATTTTATAATACCAAAAAACGCAAAATTGTTGTTTTGCTGACGTTGTGTTCGGCAGCAAGTTGTCTAGTAGATTTATGCGGATTTTCTTCAAGGGCTATCAACATCTAATCGTTCATCCTCATCAACTTCAGGGGTTCTTCCTGCGTTACGAACTTGCTTCACATGCCCAGTACTACGAAATTTCTTTGCTACTTTGCTAACTGTAGACTGTGAAATATTATGTCCTGGATATTTATTATTAAATAATTCACATACCTCCCTATGCGTTCGTTTTCTATTGTCGCAACCAAGCATTATTAAAATATCTATTCTCTAAGTTTCAGATAAATACGCCATAACGACTGTTCATAAAATTGAACTAATTAAATAGTATAAATTATAATCGTCAATTGTAAATAAATGTTCCTTGTTTATTCCCTTGTAGCAGAATAGCAAAAGTTTTTCATAAAAAGCTCGGTTTAACTTTTTATTGCCATTTTTTTACATGGTCTAAGATAAGATAGAAATATTATTAATAGAATAGTTCGGGGGCTGGTTAAAAGCTTTAAGAATAAAAATTGATGTTTTTTAAATATAAATGTACAAAAAACAAAAAATCTTATACTGCTAAATAGGAAATTAAAAACCCTTCAAAATGAGGTATCACACGCTTTCTATTTAAAAAAATTAAAGGGGTGACTTTTACTCCGAAGGGGTTAAAAGGGGAGATAAATAATTTTGTTCAGAAAATGTCATTTTAGAAATAAAAATCAACCTGTTCAAGGATTTTCCTCAAAACGTAATAATAAAGCCAATAATTAATATATTCCACAAATATGGACCACCCTGTATGTCCTAAAACATCTAATTAATTCGTCACCTTTCTATTCACCATTAAGAAGAGAATTCAAGCAACATTTAAATCTTACTATGGTTGTAGATAATATGTTTACCTTATTAACTGTCAAAAAATTTCTACTTAAATATCGTGAAATTTTTTTTAGTTGTCATGGTAACTAGTCAAAATTAGGGAATCTTATTGGTTGAAAAATTGAGGTGTGAAATTTTCATTTTAAACTGCAAAGATTATCTCTTGGATTTTCTTTAAATTGTAGTAAACTTGTACAGTTTTTTAATTTTGGTAATATAAATGGCGGAAATTACGCAGAACATGTTCTTGACATAGGAGTACCTAAATCAAAATTGAAATAAGATAATAATTATTGTGTTGTTTTAAAAGTAAAAAAATTAAGTATTTGAAGTTAATGATATTGATTTCTATCCACTAAAAAGATGGAGTAAGTTGATTATATGTCACTGGTAAATTTATTATTTTATTTGATTAACCTAATCGGCTACCTTTTATAAATTACCCTGTATTCAGTATTAGTTAAATACTCGTAGTTTCAGCTTTAACTCGAATCTGGATATTTTTATTTAAATAGAATCGGGCTGTTAAAACATTTTGTGCGAAATCGTGTCCACATATCCGTGATAACTTCATAAAATGACGAAAAACAATTTTGTGCGCATTTTTATAGCCATGTTCTAACTGAATTCGTGAATGCATGACTTTCGCGACGATTTATCTAGGTACCTATGTACCCATTCGTTATGTTTCCTAAGATAACGTTCACATGGGTATTTAAATTTTGCAAAAAAATAACACCTTAATTAAATAGGACGTGTAGAAATCGTAGGTAGATAATGATTCTTGTTAAATTTGAACAATAAACAATACATTTTATACCGTGAAGAGTAAGTACGAGAGTAAGTTAAAAACTTTACAGATACTTTAGAATGGCATTATACAGTGAACACGTAAAGTTTGGAACAAATTCGATAAAATGTTTATTGGTCAACCAAACTAATTAATGCTCAGACATGTCTATGTTGTTTGACTTTCGAGATTCTCAGTTCGTCGGAACATATATTTTTTATTATTTTATAAACCATTTTTTACTTTTGGTTCCGATTTTACACTTCATTTAAGAAACAGGTCACTTTTTGCCACGGTGCAAATATGTTCCTGCATATCAACCCTTTCGCAGACACAAAAAAATACTTGCAATATCATCTTAGCTTCAGAAAAAAACGCGTTTAGGTTATATCGCGAATCTCGTTGAAAAATGTGAATATCCGGTCACGTGGCCGAAATCCCACCACCGGAAGTAGCAAAACTGGACGAGAGAAAATAACTCCAAAGAAATTTTTAATTGTTATTGACGTCTGTAAGCATAATTTCATTGCCTGCAGAAAAAAAAACATTCATCGGTACGCAACTTTACTTTGAATTTAACAAGTCACACAACAGATCCCACATAGTACATGTTGTTCATCCCCTTCCCTGTATCCAACTACAAATAGCAAGCAAAAAAGACGACGTGCCACTTTTTGCACTCAAATACATTATTTAAGTGCTGGATATTTAAAATTTGTAAGTAATGTAAACTCCTTAACGTGACAGCTACCGTTTCAATATGTATATTCCATCTAAGATGTTTGTCAATTGTTATTCCTAAATATCGCTGTTCCTGTAAAACACTGACGCAAGTGCAAAATTATGACATTTTGACTCTCTATACGATATAACTGGGGGTGGTCATAGTACTCTACTGGAAATTGCAGCCATGGTTTGCTATATTTATGAAATTACTTGTTGGTGACTATATCTCTGTAGGCCAAAATAAATAAATAAAATTGTTTCGTCCTGTGGTCGAGCCTTACCCTGGTTATAGAACTCTTATCAGGAGATCGTATGAAGGTAGAGGATTGAAAATGGTAGATGCTCTGTAAAATTAATATTTTAGATTTAATAATCAATATCAATATTATTGAATTTTTAAATGAACAATTTGTTAAAGGCTAAAGTTACTCTATTTTCAATACTATTAGATCGTGTGGAATATTTTGTCAAAGAATACAGAGGATCACTTGATAAATCGTTTTTTGGTGTTTATAAACTTCATCCTACATTTCCTAGATATTGTCATACGTGGGATCTGTAATCTCTTATTATATTTATACTTATACTACTTGCTCTTTCCACAGCACATAGGATAAAAACTATTTCAAAAATAGAGATAGGGAATACCTGGGGGAAAAAATTGGGATATTAATGCCGAAACTATTGAAATCATCCGGTCCAGGTCATGATCAGCCTAAGTAAATAATACCTTGCTAAAAAAAAAAAAACTGTAATATGTGTCGCATCGGTATTATTGTTTTACATTGAGAAAACTAAATTAATAAGAGGTAATATTAAGAAATTACTAATTACACATCGCAAGCCTTACCATGCAGCATCCTACGAGACTGTTTCAAAGTGGATAAGAAAAATGTTAAATAAAGAAGGCACTGATACGAATATTTCTTAAGCCTATGGTATTTAAGGCATGCCGCTTCTTTAGCGGCATTCAGAGCTGGAGTTGACATAGAAACGATTAGAGCTGCAGCCGGTACGTTGATCAAAGATTTCCCAGAAATTTTATAAAGTTTATAACAGGCCGCTTATCAATGACAATGAACTAGTGAGAAATATTAACTCCTGATTTACAAATTAGAAATCTAAAGTTTGGTTAATTTTAGAGATTAACCTAATAGAATATATTTACACCTATTTGTATTTTGATATGGCATTAGATTATAATTAAAACAGTTAAATAATGAAAACATATAATTTCTTACTTTGTACTCTTTTGTATTATTTTTAATGGAATTGTATAAGAATTTTGATAAAATTTTATTAATTAAAGTTACTTATCATTATCATAAGAACTTTATTTATTTTAAGGACTTTACTTAAAAAAAGGGCATCGAAGAATATCGCTCCCGTACTTTAAACATCTACATGTGTATTCTATCAGGACAGGACCAGGAAGTATAATTTAAGATTAAACGACTTACCTGTAAGGAAGTTCAATCGTAATTATACGACTGGTCCAGTCCTGATAGAACATCCCTCCTTTTAAAGTAAGGGCTTACTTTTGTACATTACCCAACCCGAAAGGTCGCGATTACTAAAACGCGTAATGAAGTATGGGTGATGTGATGGGACAGAAAATTGTTTTGTTTTTTTTTAAAAAGTGTACGCTTGCATAAAATGAAGCAACTACATGTGTATTCTATCAGGACTGGACCAGTCGTATAATTACGATTGAGCTTCCTTACAAGTAAGTCGTTTAATCTTAAATTATTTATCATAGTGTCTGGTCATTATGAATATTGCTACGCGATCGTCGGGCAATTTGCCTATTTAGCAGATAGAAACAAAACGCGTGACAAGCGCTAACCAATTAGAAAAGAAATAAACGAACGCGGACGGTTTATATTTTCGAATTGTCTAATTGTATTGTTGTGCGCTATTTCTTAATTTAGTGTCGAAGTGAGAATTGATACGCACGTTCAATCTAAAGTTTAAGTATCTTCAAAGTGTCAAATAAAACACCAGAAGAATATCAGCATTTGCGAAGATTCGATGTAATGACTATTGGAGAGACAAAAAACTAATTGCTTAGTTAAAAAAAGATAACTTAATTAGGTATAACGTGCGCAAAGAAGACATATTTCAGATTTTACATGACATCCACCTAGCAATTGGACATAGCGGAAGAAATCAATTGGAGAATTTGCGCTATAAAAATATTACGAGAAAAATTATTGTCATTTATTTAAATTTATGTGACAACTGGGAAAATATATGAAACGTTCCAAAAAAAGATTTAGTGGTTAAACCTATTCTCAACAGCAAAATGAATACAAGGTGCCAAGTAGATCTAATTGACATGCAGTATAAATTTATACTTGTACACCAAGATTATCTCACAAAATTTGCGCAGTCCCGTCCGGTCAGGAACAAGCGTGCCGAAGAAGTTGCATATTATGTACTGCATGATCTGTATTTTTAACGTGTGGAGAAGAAATGCACCTCCTAGCTCGTGAACCAGCCTACAGATTTAATGTAGTTGACAAGAGGTGCTTCTCTTATATCGGCCGGTGTTAGCCGATACTCGCCGAACACAAATCTTCTAATAAATGAGAGCGTTGAGCAATCATAAAGGATATGCTCGATGGTCTCATCTTCTTGTTCGCACCCTCTACAGAGTGCGGATGCTGACAGCTCCATGATATGAAGATGCTTTCGTAATTGGCAATGACCAGTCAGAATGCCTGTGACTAGGCGCAGATTCTGTCTAGTCGTAGTCAACTATTTGTTTGTTGCAGTGTTGACAGGATAACTTAAGAGCTCCCTGGCAACTCTGCAGTTTCTTGTTTCATCTCATCTTTCCTTGAATTTCACAAGGGAATGTTCTTTGATTAGGTCTGTCACTGCCGATTTTGTCAGGCTAATAGAAGGGCCAGGTCCAAAAAGTACTTGGTTGGCTGCTTTTTTGGCTAGTGAATCAGCAAGACGGTTACCTTTCGATGTGGCGTGACCTTTAATCCATCTTAAGGTGACCACGTTGTTGATGAATACTTCGTGACATTCTAGTACTAATCCTGAATAAATTCGTGGTCTGTTCAGGGTGAGTAGTGCTTGTCTGCTATATGTATAGATGAGCATGTTCCTTCCAGTAATATTGTTTCTGGTTATTTCTTTTGTTGCTATGAGAATCCCCGTTAGCTCTATTTGAACTATACTGGCACTATGGCTCACAGCCCATTTGATGTTTAGGTTTAAGAATCTGGAGTATATTCCACATCCTGAGCCTTGTTTTGTTTTAGAACCGTCGGTGTAGATATGAATCGTACCTGCCACTTCCGGCTCTTCTCTTTGTTCTATTATAACTTTATATAGCTCATGAATGATATATTTCGGTGAAATGGAGTCCATGTTCGCTTGAAGCAGTGGGAGCGTATCCAGCGCCTCCTGCCAAAAGTGACGTCTCGCCTCACCAGATCCTACATTAGGTTCTATTCCGACCGTGCGGAGGCGTGTCATTGTCGTCAAAGCAATCTTTTTGATGTAAATATCAAGGGGAGTGAGACTAAGAATGACTTCCATTGCTCTAGTCTGTGTTGTTTTCATGGCTCCTGTTATGTTGAGACATGCTGCTCTTTGAATTTGTTCTACATTACGGATAGCTGTTAATTTTTGGGTTTTCGGTAACCAGACAACTGCACCGTATGTTAGCATAGGTCTTATGATAGCCGTGTAAGTCCATGCGACGACTCTGAGGGAGGAGTCCCAGGTGCGCCTCACGGTTCGGCGGCATTGTTCATAAGCAATGTATGCTCTTTTAACTCTGTTTTCTAAATGCGAGTTCCTTGTTAACTTGCTGTCAAAGGTGAGACCTAGGTACTTCACCTCTGTTGCAAAGTTTAGTTTTGTGTTTAGGAGTATTTTAATTCCATTTTCAACCTTTTCCTTGCGAGAAGGACTATTTCTGTTTTCTTAGGATTGATAGACAGTGATTGGCCCTTGCACCAATTTTCTATAATTTTTAGAGTTAATTTATTATTATTAATTAATTCCCTGTTTGCAGAATGACCAGGTCATCTGCATATACTATTGTGTAGTGACTGTCATTATTGAGGCGGCTGATGTGGGTGTCGAGGACCATATTCTACAGTATAGGTGATAGCACCCCTCCCTGTGAATCTTTCTATCCGGTTAGCAACTAGATAAAGGGCTGAATCAGTAGATCTGCCTGGGGTGTATGCATGTTGTTTTGGGTGTAGTGGTGTTGTTGTAATCACCGCATCCCTTATGTACCTTTCGCATAGCCTTTCCAATGTCTTCATGGAAAACGATGTCAGACTAATTGGTCGGTATGTTTTTGGGACAGTGTAATCCATCCTTTCAGGTTTAGGTACTACATGATATTTTTACAAGTATACTTCAAAGCGGTAATGACAGAGAGTTCGCCAATAAAATCATTCAGGAAGTTAATGACATGTGGCCTGAATTGAAAATTGTGCATGCTAAACCGGGACAGTCTCAGAGCCAAGGGTCAGTAGAAAAGGCAAATCAAAATATCGAGAACATCCTAAGTACATGGTTGGAGGATAACAACACAAAAAAGTGGTCAAAGGAATAACGTGTTGTTGCGATTGATGAAAAATAGAGCGTTTTTTTATATTCATTAACTGTACTCCATATGAAGCCACGTTCGGGACGAAGTTGAAAGTAGGACTTAAAAGTTCTTCTACACCACATATGTCAATTCAGAAAACTATTATTCGCCAAAAGCATTATCACCGAAAAGAACCAATTAGAGTCCAGCGAAAATGATCAAGTAGAGTCCACAGAAATAGGCCATTTAATCTACGAAAAAAACCAACTAGGGTCCAGGGAAAATAATGATATACAGTTATATTCAGCTGGCCCAAGCCAAGGTTCACCACACACTACCTTGGATATGTATTGTGAAAAAAACTAGTACCCGCAGATGAAGGGCTTCATCAAAACAAAACATGGAGAGCAAGAAAGAAAATGTTCTGGTTGTTAGGAAATTGGCTTTAAGTAATTTGCAGAAACAGGCTAATAAAATTTTGGATGCATCTAACGCTAAATATCCTGTAGCTAAAATAGGTGACACCGTAAGGGTCCGCGTTCCAGATGTTAATTCTTGCTACCGTAATTGAAATAAAAAGCTCAAACCTTTACAAATTAGGAACAATACATAGTATTTTGAATCAACTTTATTTAAGAAACCAATTTACAGTGTGCAAGGAACAATTTGTTTCACTTAAAGATATTCCAGAGGTAAATATTTCAATGATATAATGTAATAAGGATGTCTTTTAAATATGGAGAACAATGGCTCTTCAATTAAAATAGCTACACACCAAAATTTTATAAAAATCGAACGAAGCGTTTTTGTGTTATTAAAAAAAATTGAAAATTTTCTTCCAACTTTGAAGCTTCCTCACAGGCAAACGATGGACTTTATGATATAGGTAATTTTGGCTCAATCGACTTATTTTGATCTCACCAACATACAGTAGATCTATGTACACGGAATTTTGGGATACCCTGTATAAAGAGTGCAGTCCTTCGTCGAGATTTTGAAGTAGTCTTGAAGTCAAGAATAAAATAGCGTTGTAATAGTCGGTAGATTTTTTTCGAAAAATTCAAACTGAATATTAGATATAGTATATTGTGTTTTTTTAATAGCTTAACATTCTTGTTTCTAAGATCTTTTCAAACATTTTTGCGTAATTATTGATTATTTGTTTTTCTCCACATTTAAACATTGATTGGTTTAATTAGGACAGTTTTCAAGCAGGAGAGACACTGACTTGTTTTAATAATTTTATTAATTAATTGCCTTAAAGTTAAAGCAATTTCCTCATTAACATTTTTCAAAAGCTCTGCTCTTATCAAATCAAAACCTGGTGCTTTATTTTTATTTTGAAGAAGTAGAAATATAGAAGATGATAATGATTGTGACGGTATTTGGGGATTGTTTGGAATTGCTATTTTTTTCTGCCAATTTACTTCAACCTGATGCATAATGTTTGTTAAACTTTGTGACTGTTTATTTTTTCTTTATAGTAATTATTTTCGGTATTTTCCATCAATGTATTTAGATTATTGCTGTATATAATAAACTCTTGTTTTAAATTTTTGATTTTTGATCATTTTTAAGTTTTCTATACAGGGTGTTTATTAATTGAGTGCCGATACTTAAGGGTGTGAATCCTTAGGTGATTTTAAGAAGAAAAGTTAATATCAACATATGTCGTAACTCACTTAATTTTTGAGCTACAGGGTGTTACAGTTTTAAGAAAAAAATTACTTTTTTATCATAATTTTTTTATCACTCCAGATATTTCTATGAAATTTTGTACACACGTTTTAATAATTAAGGAGCATTTTTTGACGTATAAGATTTTTTTAAATTTTTACCAGTGACGTCCGTACGGGGTTTGAACTGAATATTTTTGAAGAAAAAAATGGTACGCCACTGTTTTTTCTGAAAACCAAAATTTTTAAAATCATCATTTATTTTGGAGCAAACTTGGATCATAGACTTACTTTCGTACGATGCACCGTTTTCGCGTAAAAAAATAAAAACCATTGTAGTGGTTGGTCAAATTTTTTCCTTAAATTCATTGATACCTGCTTTTGATATTTTGTTGAAATCTGTTAGGCACCCACCATGCGTGCATTATTGCCCTCTTAAAGCAAATGAAATAAACATTAGTAGGCTGGGTACAGCGTCATCATTTTTGACGTTTCTTTTCATAAAGACAATAAAGTTGACATTGATTTTACATTATTAAATAATTATTATTAGAGTAAAAGTTAAAATCTGAAAAAAAAAATAGTAAATTTTACGAACAGTGAATTAGCTGACATGCATTTTAGTTATGGGCTTGCAGACGGAAATGCATACGAAGCCAGACGGATATACCAAGAGCGGTATCCAAATCGCGTACTACCCGATCCGAGAACATTTTCTAGGATTCATAGACGTCTTCACGAGACCGGAACTTTAAAAGTAGACCACAGGGCTAAAGGAGTCCATCAAACAGTAAGAACACCGGAACTTGAAGAAGCAATTTTACATGAAATTGAGGAGAACCCCGAAACTAGCACGAGGAGAATCGCGTCAACATTTAATGTTTCACATGTACTTGTTTGGAAAATTCTCATCAAAAATTTGTTATACCCATATCACATTCAAAGAGTCCAAGCATTACTCCCTAGAGATTTCCCGTTGCGCATTAATTTCTGTGAGTGGTTTCTTCAAAACCTGCTGGAAAATCCATTATTTGACAGGCACATTCTTTTTACCGATGAAGCTAATTTTTCTCGAAACTCAATAATTAATTTCCATAATAACCATTTATGGGCGGATGAAAACCCTTATGCAATTGTTGAGTCAAATCATCAAGAACAGTTCTCATTAAATGTTTGGGCTGGCATTATTGATGATTATTTGATAGGCCCATTTTTTCTCCCAAGAAGACTTGATGGACAATCATATTTACACTTCCTTGAAGATGATCTGCCGCCAATGCTTGAAGACCTTCCTCTTTTATTAAGAAACCAGATGTGGCTAATGCACGATGGTGCGCCTCCACATTTTAGCTTACGAGTGCGTGAATTTTTAAATCACACCTATCGCAAGCGGTGGATAGGTCGCGGAGGAACGCAGTCCTGGCCGCCTAGATCTCCCGACCTTAATAGTTTTAGACTTCTTTTTCTGGGGGCATCTGAAAAGCTTAGTGTACGCAGTGCCGATTCAAACCGAAGAAGAGTTACGAAATCGTATAACAGTCTGCTGCCAAACCATAAGAAACACCCCAGGAATCTTTGAAAATGTGCGTCAGTCTATGCGAAGAAGAGTAGATGCTTGCATACGTGTGGGTGGAGGACACTTACAACAATTACTGTAAATAATTTGGGTTCTTTATTTTGTTTGTATTCTCTTGTAATTTCGTTTTAGATTCAAGATTTTGAATTTTCATTTTACTATAAATAAATCCCGATTTTTAAAATACATAGAATTTAAAAAAATCAGGGATGTTCATTTTTTTTTTCTATCCAAACATTCAATATGATGCCTACGTGGCCGTCACTGGTGGAAGTAGAAAATTAATTTTTGCCCCAAAATAACTGTTTTCACGCATGGTGGGTGCCTACCAAATTTCAACAAAAAATCAAAAGCAGCTTAAGAAAAAAAAATTTGGTTTTTATTTTTTTACGCTAACAGTGCATCGTACGAAAGCAAGTCTATGGGCCAAATTTGCTCAAAAATAAATGAATATTTCAAAAATAATTTTGGATTTTAGAAAAGCAGTGGCGTACCATTTTTTTCTTCAAAAATATTCAGTTCAAACCCCGTACGGAAGTCACTGGTAAAAATTTTAAAAAATCTTATACGTCAAAAAATGCTCCTTAATGATTAAAAGGTGTTTACAAAATTTCATAGAAATATCTGCAGTGATAAGAAAATTATGAAAAAAAAAAATATATTTTTTTCTTAAGACTGTAACACCCTGTAGTTCAAAAATTAAGAGATTTACGACATATGTTGATATTAACTTTTCTTCTTAAAATCACCCAAGGATTCACACCCTTAAGTATCAGCACTCAATTAATAAACACCCTGTATAATGTACCTAACCCTAGTTTCAATTAATTTCATTAAACCGTTAGTTATCCATGAATTTCGTTTTATTTATTTATGATTTAATTTAATTTTATGGGTATTTTTTCTACCACTGTGGTAAAGTTTTCCATGAAATATTCAAAGCAATTATCAACATTATCAGTATGTATACATAAACGCAACAAATGGACACTAATATTGCCAATGCTTTTAATTGAGGAAGATGAAAATAATTCAATTATTTAAATATTAATTATTAATATCAAAAAGCAGGTATCCTTTTCAAATTTGCAAAAAATAAGCACATTTCTAAATTGAAAGTTTTGTTAACCAATTATTTGGAATAAGCTTAAAGCATCATTGGGGTCAGGATTTCCTTTTTGCATTAGCAAAAATGAAAAACTCTTAATTAAGGTAGTATAGTTATAAAAATAATTTTAAAAAATCAGCTCCAAAAAAATGAAGAGTTTGATGATTTTCTCATGGATCCATCATCAGATATTAACCAAATTTATTTCGGACCACCCAAAAAGTATCTAATTTCTAATAAAAAAGAATCATCATGGAAATCGGATAACGTGGTAAATAATTATCGCCCAATATACAATAAAAATATATATTCCCACGAATTGAGAACCTCCCCCTTTTTTGAAGTCGCTTAAAAATTAAATTGAGCATGTATCCTTTTAAGTTTAGGTTAGGTTCCCTGGAAAAAATTCTGACGGCGTCCATACATATAAATATCTCAGGAATGCCTGGTCAAAACTTGGAAGCGTGTAGGTGTGATCGAAATGTCAATACATCATTAAATGTTTTTCCTATGGGGTAACGTTGCTTACATATGTTTCCATACACGTAATATTTAAAAAATGGTGAAGGCGCAATGTGTCCCTCAAAATTCCGTATTTCGAAATCCACAATTTTGGTTGAGGAACCTTCTTATAATATTTTATCGCTGTACAAATTTTGAATTTTTTACCAGTGGTCGAAGTTTTAAACTAGCAATTTTTGTCAACCAATTATTGGAGGTGATAAACTTAAATTATTCCTCATTTTGTGGCAAACAGACTTAGTCTAATGCCATTCTCTCTCTCACACACACACACAAATATACAAGGGTTACAATTTTACAATCATTAAAAAAATTCAAAAGAAAATTTGGATAACAACAATAACTAAAACTATATAACAAGTTAATAACTATGACACTAGCACACTAGATTTTAATTACGAATTTATTTCAAGCTTCTTATTTAACAGAGTTTGATAAAATTGCATTTTCTAAACCAGGAATTCCCAAAGTGATCGGTACCGACCCCCCAAAACTGATTTTGGGGGTCGACGAGGTTCTAGAAGGGGAAGGCGAGCTATATAAGTCGACGATCCTGACGTCAGAGGGGCAGTTTTATGATAGACATTATAAGTTAATGTTATCAGTTGTATAGTTATTGTAACAGTTGAGTTGAAATAAATTGAGATACCAAAAACCAGTGTAACAATATTTTAGTAGGAAGTATCATTGTTGTACTTTTAAAAACCAAACAAGTCGATAAGCGTGCACAAGTTCGTAAAAGATAAAAAACTCAGCAAGTCAATAAGCGTGGACAAATTCGTGCAAGATAATGAGTTCGAGCGTACAAGTTTTTCAGGCACGTTTTGACTTGCTCTGTATTTGAGGCATATACGCGATTTAACACAAACGAAATCATGATCAAGTTCAAGTCCAAACATACTCCTGATATTTTACTATACAGTGTGTCCGTAAAGTATGGAACAAATTCATTTTTAGCTAAACAGACCATTTTAAGAAATAATCCTGAAACACGTTGATTTTTGATTTTAATTTACCGTATTTTAAAATAATAATCTAATATACAGGGTGAATTACTTTCGAGTAATGACGTCACCGTAATTTTTTTTAAACGAAACACCCCCATTTTGTCTCAATTTTCGGATTACTCTAGCTGAGCTGATTCCAAAAATGTATCACATGTTGATTCCAATTGGTACAGGGTGGACTTGTGGTCTAGCAGACAGAATATGAAAGAAATTATTTCTTATCAATTTTGAAAAAACATAGTCGTCATTATTTGCTTAGTAATTTATTGATGTTCAGTGACAGTTTAGTACTACAATATTTTTGGCATTCGTGAATGTTTTCATTATTGCTTAGATTTAATTTGAATTAGAAATGGAGTTAAGTGTAAAACAAAAAATTGAAATACTTATGATGATTGGGCATGGAGGCAGATCGCGAACTCAGATGGAAGTGTGCAATTTGTTTAATGATAAATATCCAGAAAGACCTATAACGCGTTCAACAGTCAGTAAGATTGAAAAGAAATTTCGAGAAACTGGTGCGGTTGAAAATGTACGCAAATCAGGTCGTCCCTCTGCAAATACTGATACAGCATTAAATGTTTTACTTAGTTTTGAAGAAGTTAGTCGCGATATCGGTGTTAGCAAAACAACGGTACACAAACTATTATTAAAGCTTGAAAAATGGCATCCTTATAAAATCAAACTTGTGCAGGAATTAAACGAAGATGATCCCGATAGAAGAATCCAATTTTGCGAAAAAATGATGAATAAATGTCACCGAGACCCTCTCTTGATACAAAACATTATTTTTTCTGATGAGGCCACTTTCACGTTAAATGGCGAGGTTAACAGTCAGAATTGTAGATACTGGGCAAAAGAAAACCCCCACTGGATGCGTGAGCATCATACACAATACCCGCAAAAGGTAAATGTATGGGCTGGAATTGTAAGAAATCGAATCATCGGACCCTACTTTATCGAAGGTAATTTAAACGGGGCAACGTACCTTGAGTTTTTAAGGGGGTATCTCGTACCTACTTTACGTAATTTGTTTCCCAGCAGACGTAATCCTGGAGGTTGTGATGAAAGTTTATGTTTTCAACAGGATGGTGCACCTCCACATTATGCTGTAGATGTTAGAAGGTACCTAGATAAAATTTTTCCGAACAGGTGGATTGGTAGACGTGGACCTATCGAATGGCCAGCGAGGTCACCAGATTTCAATCCTTTGGATTATTTTATGTGGGGCCATCTGAAGAATGTTGTGTATCAAACGAAACCAGCAAATATTCAAGAATTAAAAGAGAGAATTCGGACAACAATAAACAATATTTCTCAAGACACAATGAACAAGGTTCAACAAGAATTTGTACACCGTTTGGGTTACTGTCAAATACAGCAAGGGCTGCAGTTCGAACATTTATAAAGTCATGTATTTCATCATATTCTGTCCGCTAGACAATAAGTATTTTTGATAATATTGTTAATTTAACTAATAAAGAATGTTACGCGTTACTTTATGACGGTACGCGACAACTCGGCGATGCAAAGCCGGCGACGGTCAACTCGGCGATGCCAAGTCGGCGATGGCCAACTCGACGATGGTAAACTCGGCGACGATTAACTCGGCGAAAAGGAATACAATAATATAATATGCAATTATTTATTATAATACAATTATTTATTATAATACAATATAATATACAATCTATAAAAAAATTGATTAGAGAACTTGATTAATAAAATAAAAATATATAAGAGATTTTAAAAGTGGCAATAAAATCAATTAAGGGTTTTAACTACAATTAGGGTTTCTAATACATATTATTAGAAAGCAAATTAAAATATTAAGGGAAAATTTAGAGCTTAAGATTTTTCAATGCAAAATAAAAATAAGATATAATATATTAAAATATTAGGTTATGAAATAAAAAAAATTAAGTAACATATTATATGCTGAAACGGAATTAAAAAATAAAAACTGAAATAAAAAAAGGCTGATTATAGAATATTGTTATTTATTATAATACACATTACAATTATTTATAATACATATATTTATTATGATACAATATGATATAAAAAAACTAATTCATGTTGTAATTATGTGATATCCCTCTGAGATACTCGATAAAATTTTGCCTGTTATAATTGGCCACTTTATTTAAAATCCTCTCGTCGGCTTCCTCATAACGTTTCCTTTTTGATGCGCCATTGCGCCCGGCAATTGCTCGTTCATAGTCTGCATCGTACGAAGACTGTACCTTTTTTAAATTATCTATGAATGTCCATAACGAAGGATGAGCAATGCCAGAGCCAAAAGCCAGTTGCAACTTGCGATGACATGCTTCTGCAAAATTATTTGTCCTATCTCGTCCATTCAATGTTCGAAAATAAACGGACCAAACTGCTGATGGAAAAGTTGCTGGCACTCTGGTTCCATTATTCCTAAGTCGACCGATATAATTGCTGGTAAACCATTCTAAAATTGGTTTTAATATTTCTGGCAACTCATTTTCCAATTCGGCAATGGCCTCAATCACATCCTCTTCTGGGACAAATACCAATGATGTTACCATTTTTGGTTGTAGTGCAAATTCGGGATCAGTATTGTACATTCCTAGGAGATTGCAAGAAGATAAATGCTTTCGAAGATTTTTGACCAAGTGGAATAAGCATCCTCTAATTTCGGCTTCTGGGAAAACTTGTCTTACGGCCTGGTGAATTGCCAACTCAAAGTCGACACTGATGCTTTCCGGATTTAATTGCGGCCAAAGAACTTTTATCATGTTAAACACATTGAGATATGTTTCTGCACTTTTATTGGGCAGCAAGCAATATAGTACAGGAAAAACTGGACCCTTCTCTTCATGCGTATCTTTTTTTGCCAGAACAACAAATATTTGAGCAAAAAGTGGAGGACACAATAAGAATGTGCCGTCAACAAATAATTCTTTCATGCTTGCACTCCATGTTGCAAGGTATTCTCTACCAAATATTAGAATTCGATGTGGATCCACTTGATCTCTTCCGGAATCTGTCAGCAAAAAATTCTCAAATTGAGTAGGGCTGTAATAATATTGCGAGTACACTTCTGGGATGATAATTTCACTAAGAGTTTCTGGATTGGCGGGTGCTTTGCACATGGTTACTCTTACTCTTTGAATGTTTCTCCGCATAACACTGAAACTTGGAAGCATTCCTTTAACCGCAGCTGGTACATTCTTCAAAACTCGTCCTCTGATTTGGACAGGATTCTCCATCGTTTTCGCGGCCAGGTGCTTCACAGTGGTATTCATTTTTTGCAGAACAACATTTTTTGCTGCATTTCCTACCGTACTACATGTGTGTTCATTTCGTATACATTTGAAAGAACCATCCATAATATTGGTCCATATTCTTCTTTTGCATCTTTCATGCTTGTTTTCGCAGCGCCAGAATTGAATGGTGTTGTCCTTGTTCGTTTTATCCTTCGTGTATAGGTAGCCATCCCAGTAGTACTTTTCGTGACCCCTTTGGCTAAGAACTTTATTTTCCATCTTGAGTCTCAGTAAATAAAAAACTCACACAGACAAACAAAATTACACACAATGTCTTTACTTCTGAGATGAATTCGGAATATTAAGGAAAGTGAATATTACCAGTCTTTTATAGGATGTAGGTACAAGTAAGCAGGTAATTATCAGGTAATCTTATTTTTATTTTGTTTTGAAAAATCTTAAGCCCTTAAGCAGGCAATTATAAGGTAATCTTATTTTTATTTTGCTTTGAAAAATCTTAAGCCCTTAATATTTATTTGCTTTCTAATACTAGGTATTAAAAACCCTAATTGTAGTTAAGACCCTTAATTGATTTTATTGCCACCTTAATTTTGTAATTCCAAACAACTCTGGCCATTAAATTTTAATTTCTTAATCAAGAAGTTTCTTTTTCAGATTCTTAGTTTTAATATTTAATATATTTTTTCCTGTATATGTTGATTTACTTTAGTAATAATAACTTTTTTCCAGTTTCTTATTTAAAATCTCTTATATATTTTTATTTTATTAATCAAATTCTCCAATCAAATTTTTTTTATAGGTTGTATCTTATTTTGTATTATAATAAATAATTGAATAATATATTATTGTATTCCTTTTCGCCGAGTTGATCGTCGCCGAGTTTACCATCGCCGACTCGGCATCGCCGAGTTGACCGTCGCCGACTTTACATCGCCGAGTTGACCTGCTCCGACTTTATGAGCACACACAAAACTATTGTATTTTTGCCCACCCTGTACCAATTGGAATCAACATGTGATACATTTTTGGAATCAGCTCAGCTAGAGTAATCCGAAAATTGAGACAAAATGGGGGTGTTCCATTTAAAAAAAAAATACGATGACGTCATTACTCGAAAGTAATTCACCCTATATATTAGATTATTATTTTAAAATACGGTAAATTAAAATCAAAAATCGACGTGTTTCAGGATTATTTCTTAAAATGGTCTGTTTAGCTAAAAATGAATTTGTTCCATACTTTACGGACACACTGTATAACAAACTTCATTCGCGGTAACGATCCTGTACTGTTTCCGAACGCATATTATAACTGGATTTGTATTGTTTAAATGTTTATGCAGGCGTGTATGGTCTACCTTAGCGTTAAGAAAACGTTCGGGACCAGCTCCGCGAACGAAGCTAATATTTTACTTATTCTTTTTTAATACAGATTTTCAATAATCGCGCTATAAATTACAATACGATTAACTAGTTTATAATTATTATGTCTATTAACGCAAATTATTAAATCGATAATTATAAAATTTGTAATCACCATCCGATGAACAGACAGCTTTACGTAGGCCTAAGTATAGGTGATTAAACCGGAGATCGCCACCACATACGTGTGTGATTTCAATGAAGTAATTACTCAACTATAGATATAGTTAATTAGCAATCAATTATGGATATGCGTTTGTGTTAACGTAGCAAAAAGCACATAGACAGATAAATAAGTGTTTTTTCTATTGTGAGAGGATTAACTAAAAAGAAATGGTTTGTTTTATTATGCGTATGGATATGGATATTCTTCAAAGGGCGATATGAGGCGTAGAGTCTGTCTGACAAACAGAGCTGAATCAACTACTTTCTAATAGTAGTAAAAAAACAGTTAATTACTAATTTTGTTTGCTTATCCCCTAAGTAATAATTGTTTATTTATCTTGGGACTATTAGTTTTGTAATTTTAAATATAATTTGTTATTGTTTGTTCCATCTATTTTTCTGTCGTTTTATTATCAACCAACTTATTACGTTTCACTATCCCTTTCCAAAACCAGTTATTTTTTTTTTTTTGTAAAAGAAACACTCCAAAAGGGGCGTTTATAAATATTACAATCTGATCAAGAGTTGATCAATGAATAATTTTGTTATAACCTAACTTAACTAAGGTTGCAATCTTAAAAACTAAATTTCTACTCGCTAATATACCTTAGGGTCTGATAACTTAATTACACTAAACTAACGTGTAACACTAAACCGCCAGGGTCGGCCCAGGGTAGGGCGATCCGGGCGGCCGCCCGGAGCGCAATGATCTAGGGGCGCCTAAATCATGGAAAATTAAAATAAACTGATAGAAGAAATTAAGTTACAAGATTTTATAAAATGCACTAAAAAGAAAATAATATTTTTTTATCAATCTGATATCATATCAATAAATTATTTTTCATAATAAAGCATTGTCATCGGACCCTTGTAAGTATACCATATTTAATTTAAATCGGTTCACGGGAATTTTCTCAAAAACGCGTTGCAAGATTTGACTGATAGTTGACAAGATTAAGAGGCGGTAGACGGAATTTATTATTTTTATTTCTAAGCACATAATTCAAATAATATAATATATTTAAACATTAAGGCAAAATCTAGTTGAATTCAATTCAACATGACAAAACCACTTAACCACCGCCTTTCAAGAATTGACAAGTTCTTCGGCCCGTGGCGACACGACTGTACAGGAAATAACAATTTTGAAACCAAGCGAAACAAGATCTAACAGCCCTTTTTACCTGCATATAAAAAGGAAAGAGACTTAAAACAATGCATTATTTGCCACTAGACTTCGGCTGGTGCAAAATAAAATAGTGTAATGTGAGCCATTTCATTATTCAGTCATGCTCTAATACTCCAAGTCCCTCTCTGTATTATTTGGCCTTTGAGGCTCAACTTGTCCGATTATTATACATAATTAAACCCCGTAAGACCAAACCTATGTGACGACTATGGTGGAGACACTTTCGCGAACATTCCAGAGTCAACGAGATACTATTTCTAGTCTAAATATAACGTGATAACGTTTCTGGTACATTCTGGTAATTTTGGTGGAGGAGCATTATAGACCACCAATTTGTATATAAATATTGGTGGAGGACCAACAAAAGTTAGTTATTATAAGGACAGTGAAGATAAACAGTAATTAGTAGATAGACAGTGGTGAATATAAATAGTGATCAGTTTAAAGACATTCGAAGTATATATAAATTAGAATAGTTGTGTTATAAAATAAATTATTAATAAATAAACTGTTGTTTTAAAGTAAACAAACATCACAATAGTTTGTTTAAATTGTTAGTGCAAAAAAGCTTTAAAAAAGTGCTTGTGCAAATTGTCCAGTGCGTTTAGCTTCTGTGAAAGTAAGTGTTTTAATTTTTGTTTTCATTTTTAAAAACTAAAAAAATCCATCAGACATAAGCACAAAAAAGGGTGGGGGGTAGATTTCAAAAATTAGAGTTTAGATCAAAACTTGGCTTGTGTAGTATTAAATGAAAGATAATTGAGTCTGGAGTTGAATAAAATGCATTTTATTTTTTTAAGCCAGTGGCGCACAAGGGGGGATTTCATAAATTAGAGTTTATATCAAAAAATGGCTTGTGTGCTATCAAATAAAAGGTAATTGAGTCTGGAGTTGAATAAAATGCATTTTATTTTTTTAAGCCAGTGGCGCACGAGGGGGATTTCAGAAATTATAATTTAAACCAAATTATGGCTTTTTTTTATATCAGTATTATCTTTTATTTTAATTAATTTGTTCCAGGAACCAAAATGTCCGATGCTAAGAGAAAACTCTCTGGGAGCGAATTTAAAAAGCGGAGATTTAACAAGCAAACACAGCTTCAAAAACAGTCAGATGCGCTGCAGAACTTCTTGAAAAAAAAAATATTTGAAGTTAATTCAGTTATTGGCTGAGTTTGATCCAAAAATGGAGGAACACGTTCGCAGAGTACTCAATAAAGAAGAAATCAAAGCTACATATCTAGGGAAAACTATACAAAATGAAATAATTGAATAATTGCATGACAACATGAAGCACCACATCATTGAGCAAGTTGAAAAGGCTAAGTATTATTTCGTGATTCTTGACTGTACTCCCAATGCAAGTAAAGTAGAACAGATGACATTTGTGGTAAGATTTGTCTCCATACAGGAATCAGAGTCTGAAGTTCAAGTTAATATCAACGAACATTTTTTGGGTTTTCTACCCATTGAGAGATCAACAGCTAAGAATATGTCGGAGGTTTTACTTGAAGAGCTAGAGAAAAATAGGCATAAAGTAGAAAACATGCGCGGTCAAGGGTATGACAATGGTTTCAATATGAGAGGAGAAAAATCGGGAGTACAAACAAGAATCAGAAATATAAACCCCAGAGCATTTTATGGTCCATGCAGCAGCCATTCGCTAAATTTGTACTTGGAAATAGACCCATATTTTTTCTCTTCAGTTGATACAGAATATTTCTGTTCGCGCCGGTCCCCGTTGTAACGATACTCTACTCTCTTTATAGCTTTGGCGCCTTTTTCAAATCCACATTCGAGGCACAAAAGATTTCCAAAGCAATTGTTTTTATAATATGTGTAATATTTGTTTATTAAATATTCAATCAAAATTTTTATTATTCAAACCACGGGTAATTCTAATGCCAGGATTAAATTCGGCATCCCCAAAAACACCCGATTAACGAGTTTGGAGCGATTTTCATGCACGCTGTCATTTCTTCTCCAATTCTCCCCCCGCGCACCCCCACTGAGCCACCCCCGAGCGCCACCAGGGAAATCTAATGCCACAATCAAATTCGGCATTCCCAAAAACCCCCGAGTAACGAGTTTGGAGAGCTTCCCATGGACTACGCAATTTCCCCCCTAGAATGACTACCCGGATACCCCTGTAGAGCCGCTTTGGAGCATCCTCAAGTAATTGCAATGCCAGAATTGAATTCGGCATCCCCAAAAACACCCGATTAACGAGTTTGGAGCGATTTTCATGCACGCTGTCATTTCTTCCCCAATTCTCCCCCCGCGCACCCCCACTGAGCCACCCCCGAGCGCCACCAGGGAAATCTAATGCCACAATCAAATTCGGCATTCCCAAAAACCCCCGAGTAATGACTTTGGAGAGCTTCCCATGGACTACGCAATTTCCCCCCTAGAATGACTACCTGGATACCCCTGTAGAGCCGCTTTCGAGCATCCTCAGGTAATTGCAATGCCAGAATTAAATTCGGCATCCCCGAAAATCGCCGATTAACGAGTTTGGAGCGATTTTTATGCACGCTGCAATTTCACCCCCAATCCCCCCCCCCGCGAACCCCCACAGAGCCACCTCCGGATAATTCTAATGCCAGAATCGAGTTCGGCAGCCCCGAAAACCCCCGAGTAACGATTTCCGAGCGATTTTTCCGAGTTTCCAGTCGTTCCTCTAATGGTGCAAGTAATGATACAATTGGAAAATGCACTTTCCGGCCCAGAAGGCATTTTTCAAAACATGGCTAAACCAGACGATATAGACTTTTTTCCTGGGACCTTTCTGAACACAATGCAGAAAACCACATCTCGATATCTGCTGACCCTAAAAATTTCCGCTATTTCGTCGAATCTGATCTAATTGCCCTGGACTATTTAATGTTTCTAGCTGAATTATTTTGTTCACTTTTATTCTACTTCTTTGATAAAACATTTAAAATTAATAACAGCTGCTCTTAGTAATGTATTTTGCAGAACGTACGCACTGTATATTTCGTAATTATTAGCATAACAGTGTCAATTAATTCAATTCAGCGAGAGCTCTTTGTAGACCTCGAAAACCATTGCCAAAAATTTGCGACGTGATTGATAGGTATGTTCTGAAATACCGGTTTTTTTGCACTAGCGTGTCGGATAGAATTTTTTTACCTATTAGTAACAGATGGTTCAAGGAAAACTGTATTTAAAAAAAAGATAAAAGCTAGGTATTTTAGTCAGCTGGAATCGTTTCACAAATAATCTCTGAAATATATTCAGTGGAAAGATAATTATTTTGAGCGAGTACTTGGTAAACTTTGTAATTTCTATGGTAGGTAAACTAAAAGCAAATCTATTTTAAACATGTGTAATTTTTATTGCAATTTTATAAATCCTTTCTATCAATAACAAACTGATTATTCGCCAATAAAAAAGGTGACACATATGTTCTCTTTAAGGAGAATATTGTATACAAAACGCATACATGCAATTTGAATGCGTTGCAATTAATTTTTATTGTGACAAACAATGATAATAAAAAGCAGAACGACGGCCGACTAATTTTTAAACTATAAATTTATTTTAAGAGGAGTATTTATTTGGCTTTAGAGCAGAACATGCAAGGGTTTCGTAGTACCCCACTTTTAAAGTTTATTTTTGACTTATTATGAAAGAAAAAAAAAATGGGCGTGTAGGTAAAGGTTAAATCTGCGGTCTTCTGGAGACACTTTTACAAAATTTAAATCTGTTTTTTCTAAAACACTCAACTTCTTTTACCCATTTTCTCAATATTTTTTAGAAAAAACTAAATTATATTTTGAAAACATATTTCTAGAGGAGCATAGATTTAACCTTACATATTTTTTTCTTTTAAAAGTAGTCAAAAATAAACTTTAAAAGTGGGGTAATACGAAACCCTTACATTGCAAGATTTTTCGTCTGGAAAGTGGCGCCTCTGTTAGATTTTTAAGAAATTAATATTTGTGAATGAAAACAATAATTTATAGGAATAAATAAATTTTACGTATTTGTACACATTATTTTATGTAAATCATTTATATCATACGCAAGGGTTTCATAGTACACCAATTACGGATTACTTTCTATTTTTACTACAAGAAAAATTAACCGTAAGTACAGGTAAAGGCTCAACCCGTACCCCTCTTGAGTCACTTTTTGAAAATTTGAATCTGTTTCTTTTAAAAAAATCTGAAAAGATGTCTTTCTAACGAAAAGAAATACAAATTCGAGAGACGCTAAAATGGTGGTTCCCACCTTATCGAGACTGAGGCCCACAAGGGTAAACTCATAGCGTAACAAAAACGAGAAATGATTTAACTTGGACCGAAATACCGAAAGCCGATAGTAGTATTAGCACGTTGAATTTTCAGTTTTGTGAAGCATTAGCATTACTTAGGCTAAACCATGTGATGATTTTTACAAGCCTTGATTTTTAAAACCATTCTATATCACCTTTTGATTAAGGTTTAAAAACTTGTTTGAGCAATTTATCCAATAATAATATAATTACTTAGAACTTCTTTTGTACTTACAACTCATTTGCTTATGGCATTATTTCCCTAAACAAAATTGACAGGGCCATGCATATCTACTTTCTACTGACTAAATTTACAGTATTTTAAAGTATTGATTGATATCATGAACAACAATGACATTAACGAGAAAAATCAAATTTGGATTCAATATCTCTATAAAACTGTTCCACACAAATTTGAAGAAATAAATATGGCGTGGAATATTGTTGACATGATTAAAACAATTTTGCCAGAGTTAGTTTCACACACACGAACCAAAATATGTACAAATTGCTCAAATAATATTAAGGATTTCATTAAAGTTTTATATGCTACAGTATCAACAAATAATCTCCAGACACCTCATACCGAAATTGCCAAAATTTTTGAACCATCTATTAACAAAATGTGCTGTACTTGTAATACAAGAAATCTTAAAATCGTAAATACTCCAGGAGACTTACTTTTTATTCGCGTTTACCGAACTGGACTTCAGCAATATTTTACTAATCTAACAGTACAAGAAATACCCAAAGAACTGATTATAAATGAAACTTCATATTACTTTAAGTTTTTAATAGAATTTGTACCTTCATTAATAGATACAATTGGACATTTTATTTGTCGCGTACCAACTAAGGAAGGCTTTTGCGTCATTGATGATCTTTCGTACACCGAAAAAATCACGAAACCAAGTCACAAAATAAAAAATCCTAACGTTATTGTCTACTCGAAAATTGGAACATACAACGGCTTTAATGATTATGAAATTATTCAAACAAACTGGCAAACAACGGATCTCATTCCCAAAATCAAACAAACTGAACCGAAAACATACAAAATAGAGCAACTCAAACGTCAGAAGAAAGAAGAACATTCTGTTATAATGAAAAAGGTGAAACAGTTACCTTGATTAACCCTTTTCCTGACCTTGATCCCTAATTTAAATTTCTCCATGAATAATACCAATTTTGCACCGTTCTATAAGTAGGATTTTTACTTCCACTGGCCAAAATCAATACCATATGCTCATCAAATTTATAAACTTTCTTTGCTTCTGTTATTGTCATACTCAAGATAATACTATCATTCAAATATTCATAAACAAATCATTTACATATGGCTTGGCTTGAAGAAATCGAAGTGTCTCAGCTGTTTCAAGAGTATGATTATGTTTAGTATGTATCGTAATTATAAATTGCAATCCTTTCTGAAATAATACCAAATTACAAAATTTCAAACTGAGAAATAATTAATTACTTGTACCAAAAACAAGACGAGTATGTAAAATTTGATTTTAATAATAAACATTAGGTATATTTAAAGTTCTATCCTATTATTTACCTTAATAAATAATGGATCTTTTAATCTTGTTGGTTTAGAAGTCCTAAAATCCACTGAATATTTATTTGTTTGTTTGTTTGTTTGTTTGTTTGTTTGTTTGTTTGTTTGTTTGTTTGTTTGTTTGTTTGTTTGTTTGTTTGTTTGTTTGTTTGTTTGTTTGTTAGTGTCATCCATAGTTTTAAGGTTACTTCGAATGTATCATTTTTGAAAATTACGTTTTCAAATTCAGTTACCAGGTATCTCAAAATGTTCATAAAATATGAAAATCACAGTAAAACCGTCACTCGCTTAATAGACCATCAGATAGTGACTGATTTAGGTGCCCCATTTTCGCATGCAAGCCTCGAAGAGGGTTGAAAAGTACATCGATTTTGAGTAGAATGAAAGCAAATTTACGAGCGGCCCCTGGGGATAACATATGGAAAATTCGATTTTCCTTAACAGAAATAAAAGGTGTTTTTTGGTCATTTTTCCACGCAAGCCATTTTCACTATATGATTAATTAATAGAACTAGGCTTCGAAAAACCAAAGGCTTTAATGTTGCAAGTGGCTAAAGGGTTGAAATAAGGGCATAATCTTGTAAAGAAAAATCGATATTTTAACCGATTTTTCCACACAAGCCAATCGAGAGTATGAAAACATACATCATAACTAGCCCGAAAAACAAATTGGCTTGAGTGGCGCGAGTGGATAAGTCCATTTTTAGGTTGGAAAATTTAACAGAATTTTTTTTCGATTTTTCAGTGATTTTCCCATCAACGAAATTTTTTGCAATAAAAACTTATGAATTTAAGAGACCAGAAAAAAATAATGGCTTGAGTGCAGAGCGTGGTCTTCATATTTTCAGAACATAGGAAAGTTGCTGGAAAAATGTATGCAAATTGCCACAATTTTCCCACACAAGCCGTTTGACATATGCTTAGAAAAGGTGATTCTAAGACTATATAACAAAAGGCTTGAATGTCGGACATGGCCATCATATTATTTATATCTTTATAATTTATTCAACAAAAAGCTGACAAGAAAATCTAGAAATTTCCACCATTTTCTCACGCAAGCCGTTTGTCATATGCTTAGAAAAAGTAATTCTTAAACGATATAACAAAAGACGTGAGTATTGGACATGGTGCATATTATTTATCTAAAGAAGAACTGACCAAAAAGTTTACAAATAAATATTTATGCAAAGTTATTATTATTTATTGTTCGGTGATTATTCGTATAGTAAATTTTAATATGAATTTAGTGCTGAATTAACAATATGTTTATTTTATAGAAAAATTTATATATTCTTTCAAAGGGCTATTAAATATAAACTTTAAAATACCTGTTAAGGGTCGATCTTTTAACCTCTGAGTAAAGTTACATGTAGGTTTACTTGACAGATTAACAAACATTATTCCTATAGTTTAATCAGAAGTAGTTACTTTCAACAGAGGTGAAAGGACTTGGCCTTATTAACAGATTCGTTACAAAGATATTTTTGAATTTTTATAAAATTAATGTATGTATAAAATAAAAAAGCAGCTACTAAACATGAAAAAGTAGATATCCTAGAATTTAATGATGACAATCAAGTATTCTATGGAATATACACTTCGAAACCATTTTAAATCGCATTTATGTAAGATATTAAAGCAATCAAGAATGTCATAAGATAAATCTTTTAACAGATCAAAATGATTTTCTTGAAGTCTATTAGAAAATGTTGTTGTTCCTATGATATTATGTGACATTATTTCAAAGTATACAAGTAATTAGATTAAATAATTATTGTGCGTTATTGTTTTGGGTAAAATTGAAGTTACAGGTTGTTGTGTTCATTAAATTAGTTATTTTTCTTCAAATTAAATAATTGGTAAGTACTATGATATACATTTATTTAGTTAATCTGAACTGAAATATTTGAATTTTTACAATCATTTAAAAGGGCGTTAAGTTAATAAACATTTAAAAGGCATAAAATTAGTCGTTGAATAGTCCGGCCACGAGACAACTCTTATAATAAAATTAATATAAAATAACTTTGAGAATCGATATTTAGATGATTTAGGTGATATTTAGGTTTTAGTTTTATTTTTTTTTTTTTATATGGCGAATTATAAATGATTCCAAGCATATGCCAAATGGCTTGTGTGAGAAAATGGTGGATATTTATAGATTTTCTTGTCAGCATTTTTTTAAATAAATTTTGTATAAATAATATGAAGACCATGTCCAACACTCAAGCCTTTTTATATATAGTCTTAGAATCACTTTTTCTAAGCATATGTCAAAAGGCTTGTGTGGGAAAATGGTGGAAATTTATAAACTTTTTTTGTCAGGTTTTTGTTAAATAAATTATTTATAATTAATATGATGACCATATCCGACACTCAAGCCTTTTGTTATACAGTGCGTCCATAAAGTAACGCATAAATTCATTATTGGCTAAATGAACAATAAAATTAGGAATTCCCAAAACAGGTCGATTTTTGATTTCAATTTACTATTGTTTCAAATCATAATCTAATATACAGGGTGAACCACTTTCGTGTAATGACGTCATCACCATTTTTTTCAAATGGAACCCCCCCTTTTTTTTCAATTTCCAAATTGCCTTTGCTGAGCTGATTCCAAAAATGTATAATATGTTGCTTCAAATTGGTACAGGGTGGGCAAACATGCAAAAAAAAATATGAAAATTGTTTATGGAAAGTAATACGTTACTGAATGTAATAAACAAATTAAATGGAATTATGTAGTTATGCAATTAATGTGATACACTTCCAAAAACAAACAAACGAACGAAAATTTACAATAAATGTTCAAATTGTTCTCCATTGACCGTTAGACAATGACTGAACCGGGCATTACTTTCGTCTCTAACATTCTGTAGCATAGCGGGTGTTATGCTCTGTATTTCTTGTCTGATTCGGTCTTGTAGTTGAGGGATATTTCCAGGTCTGTTGAAGTAGACTTTAGATTTTAAATAACCCCATAAAAAGAAGTCTAATGGGTTCAGATCAGGTGATCTAGCAGGCCATTCCACTGGTCCCCTTCTTCCTATCCACCTTTGTGGAAAAGTTGTGTTTAAAAAATTGCGCACAGCTACTGCGTAATGTGGCGGTGCGCCATCCTGTTGAAACCAGATTCTGCGATCTACATTAGTGGGTATTTGAATATCAGGAAAAAGCTGGATCAGATCAGGAATTAATGTATTTTGTAGGAAATCCAGATATAATGCTCCTGTTAAGTTTTCATCGAAAAAATATGGACCAATAATTGTATTTCTCACAATACCAGCCCATACGTTAGTTTTTTGTGGTCTTTGCGTATGGTACTCTTGCATCCAGTGTGGATTTTCATCAGACCAATAACGGGTGTTTTGCCGGTTAACATGACCGTTCAAATAAAACGTTGCCTCGTCCGAAAATAAAACGTTATCAATGAAATTGTTATTTTGGTTCATCATATACTCGCAGAATTCAGTTCTTCGGTCAAAGTCGTCTTCAGCCAATTCATGGATGAGACGTACTTTATAAGGATGGTATTTTACCTTTTTGAAAATGTTTGATACTGAAGACTTTCCAATACCAAAATCCCTAGATAATCCTCGCACTGTACAGTGTGGATTTTCTACAGCCGACAAAATTATGTCTTGTTGAATATTTTCATCAATTTTTGGTCTACCTTGCCTTGCTGCATCCCTCACATGTCCTAATTCTCTGTATTTTCGCTCTATTCTACTTACCGTAGATTGTGAAATAGGTTCACGATCTGGGTGCATTTCATGGAATAATCGGCATACCTCTTGTTGAGTCCGCATCTTATCGCCAATACCAATCATCATTAATATTTCAATCCTGTCACTTTCGGTTAAAGGCATTTTGTAAAAAAAGTTCACGAACGTACCTTCTCTACAGCGTTAACAATACGAAACTGTGCTTCAATGTTTTTGACAGTGTTGTCAAATAAAAAAAACTGGTAAAAGATAATGCCAAACAAAAAGATTTTTATAGTCCAGGGGCTTGGATCACTAATAAAAGCTGTAAGATACAATTATTAAGAATAATGCTGTATGTTCTTGATAGTTTATCAAAGTAGTTGTAATAACAATACATAATTTCATTTAATGTGTTTATTACGTTTATTCGTTATTTTCATTACTTTGTAAGTAAATTTTTGCATTTTTGCCCACCCTGTACCAATTTGAAGCAACATATACATTTTTGGAATTAGCTCAGCAAAGGCAATTTGGAAATTGAAAAAAAAGGGGGGGTTCTATTTGAAAAAAATGGTGATGACGTCATTACACGAAAGTGGTTCACCCTGTATATTAGATTATGATTTGAAACAATAGTAAATTGAAATCAAAAATCGACCTGTTTTGGGAATTCCTAATTTTATTGTTCATTTAGCCAATAATGAATTTATGCGTTACTTTATGGACGCACTGTATAGTCTTAGAATCACTTTTTCTAAGCATATGTCAAACGGCTAGCGTGGGAAAATGGTGGCATTTTCCATACAATTTTCCCGCAACTTTCCGACTCAAGCCTTCGTTTCGTCCACATCCGATACTCATGCCAATTTTATTATTACGTCTAACACATTAATAACATTCTGTGGTTAAAAAGGCTTGCATGAAAAAATAACTCAAAAATCAAAACAAATTTGCGATAATTTTTCCGACTCCAAAATGCACTTATCCATTCGCGCCATTCAAGCCAATATGTTTTTTGGGCTAGTGACGATGTATGTATTCATACTTTCGACGGGCTTGTGTGGAAAAATCAGTTAAAATATCGATTTTTCTTTACAAGATTACGCCCTCATTTCAACCCTTTAGCCACTTGCAACATTAAAGCCTTTGGTTTTCCGAAGCCTAGTTCTATTAATTAATCATATAGTGAAAACGGCTTGCGTGGAAAAATAAGCAAAAAACACCTTTTATTTCTGTTAAGGAAAATCGAATTTTCCATATGTTATCCCCAGGGGTCATTCGTAAATTTCCTTTCATTCTACTCAAAATTGATGTACTTTTCAACCCTCTTCGAGGCTTGTATGCGAAAATGAGGCACCTAAATCAGTCACTATCTGACGGTCTATAACCTTAAAACAATCAAATGCGTACCGATTCGATTAACCAGAAAAAATTATATTATTGACTTATGTAATTATTTTTAAATTACATACACATTACATATGTTAAAAATTGTTAAAAATAAATATCAAAAGGATACAAACATTTTTAAATAATTTGACATTTAAGAACAATTCACACATCACAGTTCAGGGGTGCGTTCAGAAATCGAGAGCGTCAAATTTTCAATCGTCCGGACAAAATTCGTCGGAACGTTTATTTTTGCCCGATAAATACGAACGGTAAGTGCAAAGTATTGTCAAATCAAGTTTTTGGTTATGTCTTTTCTGTTATCTGAGATTGTGAGAATTATCAAAAATTAGTAAATAGGTAACATCATTGACGTCCACATATACTTTTTTATGTAAAAATTCAATTCATTACCTTTAATCCTTTGTCATAAAATTGTATCATTTTCTATAATGAAATTACTATCGTTTCTAACAACTAGACGATAATTGATGGAAATAATTCTCTCACTCATACTCACATTTAAATATTTTTTAATCAAAAAGTAAAAATAGGAAATTAAATACTGGGTGGTTCTCTTAGGTTAATTAGGGTTATGACATACTGCGCAAGTCGAGTAAAAATTAACCTACTAAACACGGTGGGTAAAATTTCTTTATCCCGACGCGTTTTTCTTTTAAATAGGAACGGCTGAGGTAATTCGTCCAGATAAAACGTTCCATATTTAGGAACGCTTTTTAAAATTTAGACAACGTCCGGACGCATTTATCCTACATTTCTGAATGCACCCCAGTTGACAACTTGATACTTGATATTTGATATTGACAGGCACAGCCATACGAAATAAAATAACCGGTTAATTATTCTATGGGGTTGCGACTGAGCCAGTGTCACTGTGGCTAGGAGCGAAATAGTAGTAAATTTAAGTTAGCAACACCATAAAAAAAATTAAGAAACTGCTTGTATTAACTGCTTGTATATTTTTCATAAATTGGCAGGCTTGATAACTTCTATTTCGAATAAAAATAGCCTATGATTGCAACTATGAAAGTCGCAACCCCCCTTAGAAATCTCACCTTTACAATTTGACAGGTCGCTGGAGTGCATAATTTTGCAATATATGGAATTTTAGTAATCTAAGGAATTTAGACGTGGAATGCTCGGAATGTATAAATTAGTCGCATAAGGATTACACAGGCGGATTTAAGAACATTGATATTAAAGTAGTTAGGATGGACCAAAAATTCTGAAAATCAATAGGGTTCTAAGTTAAAAGCAATTATTTAAGAAAATCAAAACCGCAAGTCAATCAAAACTTTCGTTCTCGAGTTATCGTACCGTCGTACATACATACAGACGACCAGACTAACATTTTTTTTGCATTTTCGGACTCAGAATGATCGGAAACGTGAAAAAAAGTTTAAAAAAATGGGGGTAAGAAAATGTTTTCGTCTGCACGAATGCAATACTGAGGCCCCATGGGAAGGGCCTCAGTAATAAAATGCTAGAAGGGAACAATACATTTAATTTTTACCTACAGGAGTATTTATTTTTCACACAATAAAAATGAAAAAAAAATACGTTAAAAGCTTTTTTGTTTAGAGGGTGACACCAACAGAAAGTATATCATTTTCTACTATTTACAAGTGATAGACAATTTATTTTGTTTTATGTCTGTACACTTTGTTATGTTTTACATACAGTAATTCCGCTCAATTATTTTAAATTTTATCATTTATTTATTAAAAAAATGAATCCGAAATTAAAAGGTATACAGTGAGATGTGAATTATAAATTAACTTTTATATTGCACGGGAGTTATTTTTTTTTTAATGAATACATCTTCAAGTTAAGAATAATTAATTCTAGCATGTTAACTCTTTAATCTTTTAAAGTAATGTATATTTTTTCGAACTAAGTATATCATTTTTTCTGCGCGTGGCTTTGATTTCTCGCACTCTTTGATG
The DNA here is from genome assembly GCA_927349885.1 of Psylliodes chrysocephalus. NCBI lineage: Eukaryota > Metazoa > Arthropoda > Insecta > Coleoptera > Chrysomelidae > Psylliodes > Psylliodes chrysocephalus. The sequence goes on along the minus strand of OV651818.1, from coordinate 12,311,026 downwards.
CGCATTGCAAAAGAAGATTTTCTAAAAAGTTTGCCAATGTCTATAGATGAGAAAAAAAAACGAATGTTACACGATATCAAGATGATTGTTCAATAAGAGACGAAGAAATCTCATAATTTTTTTAATTTTTTTCTAAAGCCACTCAATATTTGGAAATTTATTTTCCAGAAAAAGTTTTAAACTGTGAACTTTTTATTTATTCCGAATGTGATTATGTTGCTGCACGTCCGGATGAAATTTAAAACAAAAACAAAACTCTATGATATATTTAAAATGTCCATATGGAGCTAAAGAGGTAAACTATTCGCTCCGTGCGCGACAGCAGCGCCAATTTGTTTTGGTATTAAAGGAGTATTTCTGCCTATACTGACAAATACAATTTTTAATAGAATTCGTAAATAAAAAGTATATATGTTAGTTTTAATAAAAGTATATGGATTTATAAAACAATTAAAACATTAATTTATTATTATTATTATATATTTTTCACGCTTAAATTGAAGAAAATTATGTATAATCATTAAAAATCAATAATAAAATATAGGCAGGCAACAGTATTTACTGGAAAATGTATGAGAAGTTGCCTAAGTCTAATAAGTTGTCATTGAAGAAACCATTTATAATAGCGTGAAGTTAAAATGTATAAAAAGGATCGCTACTTATATTTTCATTTTTGTTCTAAAGAAAACATAGAATGAATGATTAAAACTGGTTTCCGATCAGTAAGTCACAAAATTGCATACCAGCCAAATATTATAATCAACGGCAGAAATCTTGAAATCTAGTCCTTGCTGAATGAACATTTAAGAATAAAGGGATATTAAAGAACATCGTAAAATGATAATTTATTGTTTATTTAAAAACTTTCTAGTTTCTGATGTCTACTATTTCCAGCATTACTGTTATTATCACAAAAATAAAGGTAATTTTTCTTCTTATTGTACACCTATCCATTTATTTCTTTGATTTAATTTCCACTTTGTTAGTGAAATTTGTTATATAAGTTTCACTGTTTTTTTTTGCTAGTATTTGTACAATTTTCAACACAGCAACTCCGGTTGCTTATTGTGTTGTTTTTACCTACTTTTTTGAAAAAAAGTAAAATGTATACGTGTATTTGATATGCCAAAATTACAAAATATCCCCCTAAAATGCACGAATTATCTGCAGCTAGCGCTAGTATCGCTTTTGCTTCCCTTTCCATGACTTCGCACGGAGCGAATCGAAGAAGGATTATGCAGTAGAGAAATAACTTTTTGGAAAAAGGATAATACCATTAAAGAGAACCACAATTGGTATTTTCAAATTCAGGGCTAGCTGCACATTACACAAATGGATTTGTGCATTTTGTTCGTTTGGACTCCTCGAAGAATAAAAGTGGAGAATATTCCTCATAATGACAGCTTTTGGGAAGAAAAGGTGCAAAATAAAATTCAAAAATAAATGGTGAGAAATTTTGTTTAATTATAACTAACATGACGCAAGGAATCTTAAAAATTTTCAAATATGTTTATTTATTTAAGAGTTACATTTTATTTATTTCTAAAACATGGTAGAACCATCAAGAGACGATTTCCTAAATTCAAATCACGAAGAATCTTATTGCACATATTATCAGCCAAAAATTCGGGGCATTCACGCTGCGTTATTGATTGCAACGATACAGATGTTCTAGTCTTATTAATTTATTTAAAGAAAATTTTGAGATAAAATGTATAGTTCATAATAAGGCGAGGAGACTCATGACTATTTATAGCAGTACATGATTTAAATTTAGATGAACACCTAAAAAATTTTCCTGATTTTCATTCTATGACCGGTTATGATACAACCAGCCAATTGTTTGGCATTGGGAAAAGAATCTGTTGGAAAACCTATCTTGAACACCATCACCTTTTGGATGGATTTAGCACTCATCAGTAAGTACTCTGAAAACACATTCTCTATTCTTAAAAAATGTTTCATAAAATTTTAATCAAAAACTGCCATTGCTACTTCCATTAACATTTTGAGAAGATTAATGGTCTTTTCAAAATCATCACTAAATTACCATCGACTGAAGAAGCCCTAAGAATATATTGTTTAAGATGTTTTTACCAGATACATATTTACCTAAGCTCTTTAAAGCCGTAGATGCAGCTTCCTAATGTTGAAAAGTAGATCAAGATTGAAGTCTGATACCCACTATTAAGACTATGCTCGACCTGCCACCAGACATAACAGAACTTATCATTCAAATGCAAAAAGGTACTATACACCGATAATTTTCATAGATGTAAAATATTTTAACAATACTTTTGTTTTAGACTATGGAAGCAAAATTTGCAAATGCCGAAATAGTATATTACATTACGAGTGTGAAAAATCACTTTTCACACAAGTGATGTACAATATTTTTCCTACGACCACAAAATAATGTCATCAAAAAAATGTAAAACCAAGGTTATTATTACTATAATAATTAAAATGTATTTAAAAAAATAATCAACAATAATCGTATTTATTCAATTTTCATATTTTCTAAACAAAAAAAAACTAAAAAAAAAAAATAAAAAAAAAATTCTGCCCCGCCAGGATTCGAACGCGGTCGAAAAATGGCAAAGTTGATAAGTTCGACGTCCTAACCACCTGAGCTAATAGCCCTTGTGTCAATTGAATGATCTAATCGGTTATATATTTAACCAGAATAAAGAGCAAACATTATTTTAAAATTATTTTAATAATAATTGTTAAAGATAAATATCTAGGATCTAATTTACAACGATTTCAATAATTTAACAATCATATCGATTTTAGTATTAATATGGACATTACATAGATCAAAATAGAAATTAGGTGTTTGACATTTTGTGACAACTACTGCGGAAAGTAACTTATTCTCACTCGGGTGGAAAGTAAATTCTTATTCATACGCGTGTGATATAGGGCACTTTCTATAGGACTATATAGTGTGATATGTGTCACTTTCTTAAGGAGGTCATTTCGCCACACCTCTCGCCTCAAATGTTAAAAAAAAAGTTATTAGATTATGACTAAAATTAATTTTTTTCTAATAGTTGAAGTCCTTATTTATCTAATACTGAACTTTTAACTATACCTTACCTTGCAAATTTTTGAGAATTTTTTTTTTTAAATGTGAGTATTTGTACAGTGCCTCACGAGAAAGTAAGTCCTCAACAACAATTCTCGAATTATACTATCATTTATTGATTAGATGGAGTAGAAAAAAAAAACTAAAAATAAGGTTTTTGAAATATTTAGATTTTGTTTTATACAATAAAATATATATAGTAAACCGTGGAACTTATTGAGAAATTAATATTAAAAAATTGTATTAAAAATTTTCAAGTAACCTAGTTGAAAATTTTTTGTGATTTTTTAATAATAATTTCTCAATAAATTCCACGGTAACCTATATATTTTATTGTAAAAAACAAAACCTAAATATTTCAAAAACCTTATTTTTAGTTTTTTTCTACTCCATTTAATCAATAAATAATAGTAAAATTAATTATAATTCGAAAATTGTTGTTAAAGTCTTACTTTCTCATAAGAAACTGTACACACATTTAAAAAAAAAATTTCTCAAAAATTTGCACGGTAAGGTATAGTTAAAAGTTCACTATTAGATAAATATGGACATCTACTATTAGAAAAAAATTAATTTTACTCATAATCTAATATTTGTTATTTAACATTGGTGGCGAAAGGACCTCCTTAAGTGGTCGTAGGAAAAAAATATTGGCTGCATCGGTTCCTGCACCTGTATGGCACAAAAAAACTACAGAAATAATTTGACCAAAGCCGCTGTTTTGGAAAATGTTGATTCGTGTGATGAATCTGATTCTGATTAGTTTGCAAGTCTTGTACTTATATATTTTAATATTTATAATCTATACTTATACAGGATGGCGTATCCTATAAGCGTCGCTCTCTGTAGGGAAAACGACTTAAAATTTGATTTTTTTTTTAATAGAGATATACAGAGCCATTAACACTACAAATAAAAAATAATTTGGATTATACAGGGTGACCCAAAAATATGAATTTATATCAAAGTTGTTCTTTTAAAAGGAATACCCTATATTTGATGGTGTCTTTTGATTCCCCTGAAAAATAAAGTAAAATTTCTGTAATGTTTCCTATACCTATCTCTTTTCGTTTTTGAAACATTTGAAGGATTCTTAATTTGTAAGCTTGAACAACATAACCTAGTATGTCGCGGTTATTTAAAACATATCAACAGTCACCTGCAATATGCGTAGCCAAGATATTAGACTATCGAATAAAATGCAAATTTTTCCATTACATCATACTGGGTGCTCATTTAGTCTAATTGATTTTGACTTACATATTATGGAATTGAATAATATTCCTATTTTAAATGGCACACCCTGTATTTAATAACATAAACTGATAAGACATTTCCCTATACTCAAATTCGATGGATCTTTAGTAAATAGCTGTTTTTTATTTTTAACATACGGATTTTATCATATTATTTTTTAATTATAATAACCATAGAGCAAATCTCACTCAAAATAAACATTTTTATCACTTTTCAATGTTAAATAGTTTCAATGTAAACCAAAACTATAATTTTTTTAATAAAAAAAAAACATTTAATGACAAGAAAATTTGAATTATTTGAAAACTACACACAAATGAAAAAGAGTAAGAAACAAATTGAAAACAGAACAAAAAATGAATTATAAAACATGTTCAAATTAACGTCTCGCAAGGTTTGATTTGCAGTATTTGCCTACGCACATGCTTTTTTATAATACTCTTAGACAATGAGTACCATTTCTTACTCGATTAACAATATTCTATTTCAACATTTTACTGTAGTCTCTTATAGAAAAGTCCGTAGTAAATAATAGCTAACGAAATATTTTATAAAAGGTCTTCTCTTTACATAAAATGTCGTGGCATCTGTTTGATATTAAAAAAATCACGTTAAATTTATTTCATAATACAAAATTCCATTAAACGTATGTTTTAAATAATTCTAATAATTTCATTATGATGCTAATAAACAAAGTCCGGTCCCTGTCACAGAGTTCGGGTCCCTGCCCAGTTCCCCCACTCGGTTAACCTTTCTTTATAAATTGGCAACATTTGCGCAGGTTAAACACCGGTGTATGTTATATCCACATACTTTAGGCATTTCTTTATAAGCTTACCATAACTTACTAGAACATACTTATGTAACCAAAGCAATTCTTTAAACGGTTTGGTTACTTCCATGACGTCATACGTTACCAAAATACGTAACTATTACTAACCATGATGTTTTTAGTGGTAAGGTGTGTGGTAAGGTCAGTAAGGTCCACATTTGAACATATCGAGCATGCGCAAAGTATTGTAAAGAGATTAAATTAGATACATATTTCTGTGGTTACGGGTTATATGGTTCATTTTGTATATTTGGATTGGGCATTTTTGTATTTACCAAAGAAAACTCTATTTACTATGAAAGAAATTACATTTTAAATACAGGGCACTGAAATAACTCTTCACGAGAGCGATGTTGATGACCACTGGATACTTTTATTTATATTGAAATATAAAGATGAAAATATGAGACTACTGGCACAAGTATTTATCATTGTTATTTCATCACAAATAACACTTATTAATTTTTTTTCTTCCTTTTGTTGGAGGAGACATAGTTAAATAAATAACAAAAGAACGAAAACCAAATAACGTCTGTGACAAAAACACTTTTATTTATCTGAACAAAAACAAAGTAAACAAATCCCCAATTTGACATGTGACAACGACGTCATGTGCTACGAGTTACCACGGTATGTCTGACGTCATCAGAGTAACCACAACGCTGTTACGAAGTACTATACGAGGCAAGAGAGAGGTCCGACACGCCCAACATAGGGCGCGGCCATTTTGAACCATGTGACACAGTTTACAGCTAAAGAATCAGATCGCTCACTCTGCGTCGGCACTTTGGATTTTAATGTTTCAGTTTATACACTGTGCAACTCGGATAATACAATATGACAACCGCCTATAATAAAACAGCAGTCTTCTGCGTATCCTGAATTTGTATCCCTGGAGTGGATGTTACGAAGTATGTCGTGGTAAGCTTATAAAGAAATGCCTTTTGATTACTATAGGAGGCAAGAGAGAGGTCCGACACGCCCAACATAGGGCGCGGCCATTTTGAACCCTGTGACACAGTTTACAGCTAAAGAATCAGATCGCTCACTCTGCGTCGGCACTTTGGATCTCAATGTTTCAGTTTATACACTGTGCAACTCGGATAATACAATATGACAACCGCCTATAATAAAACAGCAGTCTTCTGCAAATCCTGAATTTGTATCCCTGGAGTGGATGTTACGAAGTATGTCGTGGTAAGCTTATAAAGAAATGCCTTTTGATTACTATACGAGGCAAGAGAGAGGTCCGACACGCCCAACATAGGGCGCGGCCATTTTGAACCCTGTGACACAGTTTACAGCTAAAGAATCAGATCGCTCACTCTGCGTCGGCACTTTGGATCTCAATGTTTCAGTTTATACACTGTGCAACTCGGATAATACAATATGACAACCGCCTATAATAAAACAGCAGTCTTCTGCGTATCCTGAATTTGTATCCCTGGAGTGGATGTTATTTTAGAACTCTCAACTGGTCCGAGTGAGCTAACTGATTCTTTAGCAATAAACTGTGACTTCAAAAATAATATTCACTGACACTGACAGCAGCAAGCAAAATATCAAGTGCGTTTTAATCATCCGCTTCTGCTTCCGGAATTGTCGGTTTAGTCGTTTTAACCTGTCAGAATAAAACAAGAAAACCGACAATTCCGAAGCAGAAGCGGATGATTAAAACGCATCTATTAAAAATATTGCGCCAAGATGTAGGCAACATGTAATAAGGGTTCAAAATGGCGGATTTTTCTATCTCTTTTTAAAAGGCACTCAGAAAGCTGCGCAGTGCGACCATTCTCCGTATAGTAAAAGAAAATCAAAGTATGTGGTTATATCTCTGGTATCTTTTATCTAAGGTTCTATAGTTTCGTGGGTAAGACTTTTTGGTGGGAAATTTCCTCCTCTTTTTTAATCTTTTTTCAAATTTGGAAAATTTCAAATAGTTTTTGAGATATTTGCAAAAAAACAAAGCCTATTTTTTTTCAGTTAATTGTAACTTTTGCAATTTTTACAAGCGGCTCTTGATTTTTTTCAAAAATCATCTACACGCTATCCCGAATCGAATGACACCTTATTCATATTTTTCGGAGGCGGAGAAAAAAGTTTGACCCCTAAAACACTTGTTAACTAGACTATTAGTAAAATTATACTAAGAAATAAAAAACATAGAAATTAGTATTTTTTTAATTTTCAACTTTAAACCCTGTATTTCTGAAACCAGTAATATTTTATCTAAGGATGTTTCGTTTAACCGTCTTATTTTTAATCAGAGGATTTTAATTTGTTCTGTGTCTCAATCTTATTGAGACATATGTATGTACACTGAGAAAACAACCTAAATTGAATTGAATCATATGAAAGAATTTAGACAATTTTTATACAGTGTCGGCCACTGAACTTTTTTCCAATACGCTTTGCACAAGTATATGTGAAAACTCCACAGAGTTAGCATTAGATCAAGCAAGAAACAAATATCAGGGTTGTCAATTTATACGGCAATTCGCAATTCGTCAAAAAAACTGTATAGCGGCAGCTACTGGATTTCATTTTCGAAATTTTTATTGTAGTTTTTAATAGTCCCTTCATTTTTTTTATTTGAAATTATACTGTTTAGTAATGTAGTATTTCAATGTTGTTTCAAAGTACATAAAAATATGAATTAAACAGTGCGCAAAATATTAATGCTTTTTAAATGGGAGTTTTATTACGCAAATACCATGTTAACATTAATAATGCATTGATTTTGACATATACGTATTGAATAGATAAGCATAGAAGTAACCAATAAGTTGCTGCCGGAGAAAACAAGAAAATCTATACCAAGTCATACACAGGGTCGGTTTCTCCATTGGTTTTTTGTGCAGTGAACACCAAGTTACATTTCATAAAAACACGTTATTTTAAAATAAAAAACGTAAAAATATTAGTTTAATTTTACTAATTTTATTGTTTTCATACGTGTTAATATCAATTTCCGTGGCGCTCTTTTATGAGTGAGCCCGAGAGAGTGAGAAGTGTTCTCAAAAGTATTCAGCTAAAAAGAGATGTCACACATTAACAGATCCGTTAAACGTAGTGGAACAAATATAAAATCACTTAAATCAGCTTAATTTGCGCAACGCACACAGTGACGTAAAAGAAGGCCGGGGCATACAAACTTTCCAATCATTGATATAAAATAAAGAGCTTTTATGACGATACTAAAAGTGTCCGCACAGTTTTACGTCATATGTCAAACTCGAGCAAGTGGAGTTAGTCAGTTTTAGTGAAAATAAATACCTACCACTTATTGAAAATAGTATGACTTAAATGATATAGAAACATTTTCATTCAGTCAATCTTCAAATATAAAATTATTAACGTCAAATTAATCAAAATATGACTCAAAGTGCGTTGACTTGTCATATCGCAAAATAGTGTTTATGTTCTCTCTACAATATTTTATCTTGATGTTTCAAATCAAGCTGTCAAACTCTAAAATTTATCATAAGACAATTTTAATTATATTTATTTAAAAACCGTGATCAAATAAAACTGCGAATTTAATAAATCGGAAGTATGTGTGTTAACGAAACACGTCTCCAAACTCCAGGTAAAACATTTACTATTATTTTTGAGGTTATGTTTATATTTTGTTTTTGAGTTTCTACAAAATAGTCATGTGTTTTATACCCAACTCTAAAACAAAAAACTGCGTAAAAGGATACAATATCATAAGTCATCGGAAAACCATCAAAATTAAGCGATGACTGAGTTCCATCAAGAAATAGGCTCTTATAATACCTAACGTTGATCTTAGATTGCAGTTGCCAGCCAAAAAAAATCATTAAACATTGTACCAGAAGGCATTTCACAAGTATAATTTCTTAACCCTAGTACAATTTTGTATGAATAATAGTTTTATTTGAAGTTATAGAAATATGTCCTATCTATAAATGCTAGAGGTACTGATAAACAGTGTCAAACTGATGTAGCGGTGAGGATTTAACTCGAATAATGGTGTCGCACGCCTTTACAAAAATATGGAAACTAAACTTGCATTACAGTTTTTTTTAAGACGATACAATAAATATTGAACTTGGTTAAATTAATTTAAGAAACTAAATAGTTGTGTCTATGTTAGGTATGTACCTATATCATGAAGACTTAATTAAATATTTACCGATATCAGTACCTGGGAGGTAGTGATGTGGGCCGGGTAAATACCCAGCGGGAAGGGTATTTATAAATTGGGTATTTACCCGGGTATTTACCCGGGTATTTACCCGGGTATTTACCCGGGTATTTACCCGGGTATTTACCCAATGCCATTATAAATACCCAAAACGAGGGTATTTATAGTTTGCAGTGTAAAAACAAAAAGTACTAGATTTGCCAGACTAAATGTCGTTCGATAGTACTAGAAAAAGTACAATTGTTCTAGATCTAACCTCACTGTCTACCATCTACCAATCTACCACTACCACAAGGATGATAAACTAAAGAGAAGGTTGGGCCACTTACATCTTCCATAAGAAGCAATATTAACCTATTTAATGTTTTATGTCGTCACGAAATACTTCTGTCACTTTTACAATAATCTTACATCGTTTATTGAGTGTTGTTTACTTATTTTTCATAGTGTTTTGCTGCTGGTACGTTACGTAAAACTATATTTGTACTTATTTTATTGTTTATTGCACTGGCTGAGTTTTCCTTTTGTTAGTATATTGTTTACGTAAGTTTGTTTACGTAAGATTGAGGGTCAGCAGTATTTCATGACGTCATTGACAGTCTGACATATCTATATAAGTGGCCCATCCTCTCTTTAGTTTATAATCCTTGCCACTACCATACAATCCATAACCTAACTTTTAGTTGGAGTTTTAGTCTCTGGCAACGGTTATTTATCTTTTAACAGCTTTTAACAGAATAATGGTTAAGAAAAAAGGTGCAACTTGGCAGTTTTTCAAGGAGAAAGGCAAAAGTGGTGTTGTGTGTAAATACTGTAATCTTGAATACAAACATTCAAATGTTAATAAAATGACGAAACACATAAAGAAGTGCTTTAAGTGTCCTGAAGAAATGAAAAAAATTCTTTATTTAGTGCCAACCACTGTATCTACTAAAGTAGACCTATCAATGCACACGTCCACCCCAAAGAAAAAACTAAATTTCTCCCAACGGCTAAAGGAGTTAGAAGTAGATGTATCTTTTGGGCTAGAAGAAGCAAATCTAGCAGGGCCAAGTTCAAGTAGGTGCCAAACTTTTCCAGTTGTATCTTTATCTGAAACTGAAAGCAGTGCCACTGCCACTAATGCTAGTACCAGTAATATATCTGCAAATAGTGCTTGTTCCACATTTAACTTCAATCGACCTCAACCGTCACCTTCCATCGTGAATAACAACAGAGGAGGCCTGTTAACTTTTGTGGACCATATGGATAATCAGTTAAATGTAAGTATAGAAAGTATAGACTACAAACAGTATTAGACAGTATCAAATGTTTCAATCGGTATTTAATATCATATTAATACCAAACATGTATTTTTTTCAGGAAAGCCTCAATCAAAGTTTGGCCAAAGCAATTTTTGTAAGCGGTACTCCATTGTCTATGGTTGAACACCCACTGTGGTTAGAATTCTTTAAACGACTTCGTCCTTCATTCAAACCACCATCAAGGTATCGCCTTTCATCAACTTATCTCAAAGCTCAGTATACAGAAATGCAAAATAAAGTTACAAGCCAGCTAAAGGATTCAAAACACTTACATTTACAATGTGATGGCTGGAGCAACATCAGAAATGAGTCTATTGTAAACTTTGTTATTTCAAAACCCGAGCCACTGTTTGTGGAGTCCGTCGCAACAAAAGAGAACAGGCACAAAGCATCTTACCTAGCCGAGCTGATAATCAATATTATTGAAAAATATGGTACTGAAAAGTTTTTGGTAATCATTGGGGACAATGCTTCCAACATGAGAGCTGCTTTGGCGTTGGTAAAGGAGAAGTATTCATCAATCATACCTCTTGGTTGCCTTGCTCATCTCTTACACCTTCTGTGTGAAGACATCTTAAAGTGCAATACTATTAAATATTTTATGGCAACAGTTACTAGCATAGTAAAAACTATCAAGAACAGCCATGTCCTAAAAGCACTATTTGACAGGTTTCAATTGGAAAAAAGTCAAAGGACAAGAGTTTCTTTGAAACTGCCTGGTCAAACAAGATGGGGAAGCAACTTGTTTTGTTTACAGAGTTTATTATCAAATAAATCTGTGTTTCAAAAACTAGCTGTCAGTGAAGAAGCAGAAATCTGATCAGAAATGAAAAGACAGATACTTGATGACGGTGTGTTTTGGGTCAGAGTTGAAAAAATGGTTAACATATTAAATCCAATTGTTGATCTTATCACTGCCCTTGAATCAAACACCCCCCTGATTCACAATGTTTATACAAAATTTCACACTCTGCAAGAAACCCTTAAACAAGAAATGCCAGAATCTCCACTTCAAAAGATTGAGGAAAAAAATGTGCTTTCAAAGTTAGAAAACCGTATTCAATTTGGGGTGGGACAAATTCACCTGGCTGCTGACTTGTTAAATTCCTCATCTCAAGGTTGTAACTTGAAGCCTGAGGAATTACTTGATGCTATTAGTTTTGTTTGTGAAATTTATAATCATAAGAACACGAAACAAACTGGAATAGAAGTAAAAAAAGTTTATGATGCTGGATGACGACTTTTTGGAAATACGACTGCCTTGCTAAGACAAGAGGTCGTATCTACGAAAATTCTGATTTCAAGATTCTTACAAATTTAATAAATTTACATTTTATTATAACACAAAATAATTAAGGCCTTTTTACATTTAAAAATATTTACTATAATTGTAAGAAAAGGTTAGTAAAATATGCAAAACTCATTTGCGAAGTCTAAAAGGACGATCTACCTACCCATATTTACTAAAAATATTCATTTTGTAGATACGACCTCTTATCTTAGTAGGACAAACTTTTATGTTCCATTTATGTTTTGAAGTTATAAAATAATTATTTTTTTTTGTAATTATAGGTGGGACCATTCATCTTGAATATAGTACACCTTTTTTTCTGTGTAGTTACCTATCACGTAAGATTTATAACTAGACATAGGAATATATGCACCCAAAAAGTAGTTAAATATGCGCATATATATGCCGCAAAATACTTCAATATATGCGTAAAAAATTGAAAAATATGCAGAGCATATTATGCATTAAGAGTAATTTGTTATTTGATCGAAATAGTTTATTAATATTTATTATTTGTTTTATTTTACTATACCTAATATAATACTTAATAATTATTTAATTATTAACTAATTTTATTTACAAATCAACATTATTATAAAACGAATGAACAATTAGATGCTTTTCTAAATTATCTGTATTAAATGGCGGTCCGGCGGGAAAAGTGGTATAAGTACAAATTTGTGAAAAATGAGTTAAATGTATATTCATATTTCTTATAACGTAATCTTCAGTTGGGAATAACGATATAAGTGCAAACGATACTTAAGTATGCTAAAATAAATGTGGTATACGGTATAACTCAACTATTTGCCATGATATATTGTGAATACTGGTATATGAGAACATATACAAATAATATACAGAATTATTACCTTAACATATTGTGAACAGTGGTGTATGTTCACTTAATCCATTTTTCACAATATTTAAATATAACTGTTTCATGTATATCAATAGTATAAGTATACTTATACCACTTTACCCTAAACATATCCTATGATATTTTAACCTAAAAATAATACATGTGCGATAGGTATATCTGTGCTAATTACCGGCGTTTCTATTGACTATATTTTGCAAAAAATTGTTGATTTTGTGACAATGTACTCCCAGAAGTACTCCCGAAGGACCCATTTAATAGTGAAAAATGCTAAGGCTGTAAAATCAAATGATTTTTATGAAGGTAATATATTAATATAGTTAGCAGTTAAGAATACTTCTACGTAGGTAGGGACTTGTATTTTTTTAATACGCTTAGTACGTTTAAGGTAAAAATATATATTAACTTTTTTCTAATATATAATTTGGTTGAATTATATTTCTAAATACACTGATTTTTTATTTTATTTTTAGAAAATGATCCAACTGTTAAAGACATTAAAAACAATGTTGCTTTGGAGATGGAGGACAATCATTTTTCAGTAGATAATGAATATCAAGTGATATTGACAGGTATGTGCGCCTATGGTTTTGTTTTAGATCTTTCTAAGGTGTTCTTTTTTAACAAAATTTCTTTTTATAATCCGACAAAACCCTTTCGAAATAACTAAAAAAAAATTTTCTTTTTTTAGTTTTCTTGTTGAATGCAAGTTACCTTTCTTTACTAGAAAAATTTGTTAATAAAATATTTTAATTTTTAAAGGTCGAGTCAGTTTTAAAATACACTAAAAAATTTTTTCTTTAATAAAACATTCATTTTTAGAATTCAACCGAAGTGTCAAAGACACTGAGAACAATATGACTATGGACAATAATTTTTTAGTAGAAAATGAAAATCAAGTGATATTAACGGGTAAGTGTGCTTATTGTGTTTTTTAGATCTTCCTAAAATGATTCTTTTTCAACAGAACTTGTTCCAGTAGCGACATCCATGTTAAAAAATACAATCATGCCTACATGCAGTTTCTGGCCTACAGTTACAAACGAATCATTTGACGACACAGATGAAGATTGCAATTTTGTTACTGACAGTGAAGAAAGTAGCACTGATGAAGATAAAGAATGCGATTTAAAACGAAATAAACATAAGGTTAACAATAATCACAAGAAAACTAAGATCTCAGAAGTCAAAGTTCACACAACAGCTGAAACCAACTCCGATTTTCCCAATGAACAATGCGAATCATTTAGAAAAAGAGGCAGGAAAATTAATAAAGGTGAAACTAGAGATGTTCGTGACAACAGAAGTAAGCAAAGAAATTTAGGCAATGCATATGTTACTCGTAAAGGTAAAACAATAAGGGCAAAAACATTTAGGGAACTTCAGATCTGTAGAATGAAGTGCAAAAATAGAATAGACACTTTAAAAAGAAAAGCTATTTTTAAAGAATTTTGGGAAATGGGAAGTTTTAACAACAGAGTATCTTTTATAGCGGGACTAATTTCTAGTAGAGATAAAGGTATGTGCAGAAAGAAAGTTGCAGGAAAAAAGCATAAAGACAGAACAGTGACTCACAAATATGCTCTTCATGTAAATGGAGAAAATAAGGAAGTATGCAAAAAATGTTTTTTAACAACTTTTGATATTACTAATAGATTCGTTACTGATGTAATCAAAAATAAAAAACAATCTACCTGCGGAATTACGCACCCTGATTTAAGAGGTAAAGGGGAACCGCATAATAAAACTCCAAAAGATGATATTAACTTGGTGATTTCTCATATTTCATTGATACCCACATATGAAAGCCATTACCCAAGAAAAGATTCTACCCGAAAGTATTTACCTAGTCATTATACACTAAAAAGGATGTAAGAAGAATATAAAAGTTGGTTACCCGAAAATTATAGGCCCGTGTCACAAAAAATATATGAAATTCAGTTTCGAAGTACTGGTATAAAAATAAAAAGCCCAAATAAAGATACATGTGCAACATGTGACAAGTATCATATGCTCATAAAAAATGCCAAGGACACAGAGAAAGAAGAATTTTTAAAGAAATTACAGTATCATCAATCTGAGGCAGACCTGGCATATGCAGAAAAGAAAAAAGACAAAGAAGAAGCAGCAAGTGATAACAACAAACTAGTATACACCTTTGATCTTCAACAGTGCCTACCCACACCAGATATAAAAACATCTGTTGCATTTTATAAGCGCCAATTATGGACTTACAATTTTACAATGCGCATATGCATGAACAAACAATGTTTTTGTTATATGTGGCATGAAGCTATAGCGGGTCGTGGAGCCAATCAGATAGCATCCTGTTTGTATGATCATTTTACATCTAATTCTTTTAATGGTGTTAAAGAAATAACGCTGTATTCCGATACATGCCCGGGCCAAAACAAAAATTCCCATGTAATGATAATGTTTTTTATAGTGATGAAGAACAATCCTGAAATAACATATATTAATCATAAGTTTCTGATTCCGGGTCACACCCATATGGAGTGTGACTCGGACCACTCTGTCATAGAGAAAATGAAAAAGAAATATCCAGTTGTCATTGAACATCCAAGAGATTGGATACAGTTGGTTCGCACCTGTGGCAAATCTAAATCCTTCATCGTAAAAGAAATGGAACGTGAAAATTTTTATGAGTTTTCTGCGCTTCTTAAACAAGTCTTTATTCAAAAAAAGACTGACGAAAATGGCCAAAAAATAGTGTGGAAGAATATTAAATGGTTGCGCTACTCTCAAGAAATTGGTGTGGTTGAATATAAATTAAATTTAGACAAAAACGAGCCATTTAAAAAAATTAATTATTTGCGTAAGAATTTACCAGAGAATATTCCATTGTCACTTTCCTATAAATCATCGGTTCCTATAAGTGAGGAAAAAAAGAAAAACTTATTGGAATTATACATACATTGATAAAAAATTTCACGATTTTTATCGCAACCTAATTACAAAAAACAGCATTGTAGACACTCTAGATGAAAATAGCGAAAGTGAATAAGTTTAATAATAATATTTTATCTTTTATTTACCTGTATTTCTGTTTACTATCACATAATATTTTGTGAAAAATGGTATAAGTTTGTTTTTGAAAATAAAAAAATGTGACAAATGATATAAGTTTTAATTTTTTTGCTTAATATTTATTTTGGTATCTTCTTAATTTGCTTACCAACAAAACCAGTTTGTACTGCTCTAATGCCATGTGATTTTTTTCTTTAAGATAATCCGGCGCAAAATGCATAATGCACAAACATTAAAGTCATTTATCTCAAAACTTTAATTTTGTACTTATACCACTTTCCCCGCCGGACCGCCAAATGATTGTCTCCTATCAGTAAGTATGTACTTCTTTCGACATCTACAGAAGTAATAGGTGCAAACTTAAATTTTCCTGAAATATCTGGATGAATAGTATTAATATCTTCAAAGTTACCAGAATAAATATTAGCAAGGTTTCTTAAAACAACAAATCCTTTATTTTTTAAAATTACAATTGAAAATTTATGAAAAATCGCCTTTCCAATATCGCCCTGGACATTTTTACACTCTGATTCAAAAGTCTTAATTAAATTTACGGAAGTCACCAAAGGTAAATTTTTTTGTTCTAAATCTAATATAATTTTGGGTACAAATGCATAATTTTTTAAAAACACTAATTGCTTTGGTAATATGTGATTTTGAAACAACTTCTTTGTATTAGATATTTCCTTAGATGAATCATCAAAATCAAATATGATTTCTTTAATTTTTTCATAATTATCTGCGTAAAAAAAGGCAGCTTTAAGCCAGGTACCCCACCGAGTAATCACAGGTTCCGGTGGCATCTGTAATTCAGGAAATTTTTCTTTGTACAATTGTGTTCTTAGAGGAGCTTTAAGAAATATTTTTTTACATTAGTTAGACCTAATTTCTTCTGCAACTCTGTTAAGGCAATGAGCCAAACATGTAACATGGATTAAGTTTTCATAAAACATTTTTAAATTTTGTGCGGCTTTTACCATGTACGGGGCAGCATCGGATAACAGCAATAAACATTTTTCTGTTGGAACGGCTTCCGGAAGAAAAAAGGAAGACAATTCTGTCTGGATAAAACGAGTTATTGTCAAGTTATTTGTTTTATCTAATTGCTTTGAAGCGATTTGATATGGACCAATTTGCATTTCTTCGCGTTATGAACCTATCATTAAATGGGCTATATATCGACCACAAGAGTCTGTTGTTTCATCCACAATAATGTAGAAATGGTTTCCAACGGTAATCTCACGAATTTTTTCACGAGTCTCAATGTACAAACTGTCAACACCACGTTTGCGTAATATACTTTGCTCTGGAATATTAAATTTACAGTATTTTTGCAAAAATGATCGTAGATTTGGATTATTTAATCGTATTAAAGGTATATTCGAAGTCACTAAAGCTTTGCATAATTCTTCATTAAAAATAGACGATCCAGATTCTAAATATTGTTTCAAGGGAAGTTGACTTTGTCTGCGAGTGTCTTTAGATTTCTGCTTTGCTATATGTGAGGGTGTTTTCGCGTGTTGGTCGATTTGAAACTTTTTTTTTTACATGGAATCTAAAACAAATAAATTCCTGTAGATGTTGAAGTTTTATTTAAATTAAATAAATGCGTACGTTGTAAAGTTGCCCTACTTTTTTTTTAACTGTGAGTTGAAATAATATTTTACTGTCGTTTGATTTACCATTGTGAAAGGTCAAAATAAAATATAAAATAAAAAAGTACTTACAATTTTAGAACATGTTTTACAAAACACCTGGTTATCACCTTCTACAACAAAATCTGAATAAGATTTTACCCACGACTCAATTAATTTTGCCATTTTTCTCACTGGTTAACACAACACAACAATAAAGACTGAAATGAAGTTGAAAGTAAACTGAGTCATTTAGAAATTTGAAGATATTAATACAACTACCTGAAAGGATATTTAGCAAAATTTGTTGGTTTAAGGAGGGTGTTTATAATTTAATCCTGTCAAGTACCTACACCATTAACCGTAATTTATTACAGAAAAAAGTTAATCCTTCAAAATTTTAGGAAATCGACCTGTAAAGGCATTTCACAAAATATTATTTTGGTCCAAAACTCATAATTTTAATATGTCCAGCCAATTAGTACGTCAGATTTATGCCAAAAAATTAACAAAATGTCAATATATGCATTCAAAATCAAAAATTGTGTATATATGCAAAACATATGCAAAATATGGCGTTTTGCATATTTTCCTAGCTCTATTTATATCTATCTTCCAGAAATATATAGAACCTATCTCTTCAAAATAAATTCAGAATATTTCATTAAAAATATATTTAAAAAATATATAATTTTACTAGGAAGAGATGAAACTAGCAACCTAATAAACAGTACCTAAAAACTAAGTTTAAATTAGTTAATTAAAAAATGATTTCTCCTTCCTCTCTCTACCAAAAAAATATATAGATAACATACTTATATTATATACTTTATTTTTTTTACACACGTTGCACAGGTTTTATATTTTTCTTTTAGTGTCCATGCACAACCTCACTGGTTCAATGGACTAAATGTATCTATCTATTTATTCAGCATCTATAATTTGTAAATAAAAAATTGTAAAAACAATTATTCTAATGAAAAGAATAAATAGAGTTTATTATTATTATTATTATTAACAAGTTTTTTAAAGCCACTTTCGACATTTTTTAAAAATTAGCTTTAAATTTTGTTTTGTTCAAGTTTCTACAAAATAGTAAATGGATACAATGTCATCGGTACTCTTTTATAGGAAAACCATCAAAATTAAGCGATGACTGAGTTTCATCAAGAAATTGGTTTTTATGGCACCGAACTACCGAACTTTAAACAGATCTTAGGTTGCAGTTGTCACCCAAGAAAAATTATTGTACATTGTACCAGAAGCTAGTGAAATGTATGACAATTTTATTACATATTTTATTTGAACAAGGATAATTTCTTGACCCTATAGTCTATTTTTATGTATGAGAGAGTAATAAAACAGCATTTCTAATGCAAAACTTAGTACGGTCATTTTAAATATTTTTACAGAATAATCTAAATATTTCCTAAAATTGTAATAAATGTACCTGAGCTATTACAAGTTTTGGGTCTTTTATTGGTCCTTTATAAACATAAGCAGTATAGAACAATAGAAAAAGATTTGGGCAGGCCAAAAGCCCTGTGTATTAAAGATTACATAGCCGTATCTTAAGATTATTTTCAATAAGTACCTACTTGCCAATTTTGTTTTATTTTAATTCCAAGAATTTCTTACAGTAATCGAATTATAAGTAGATAAATACCTTCCCAACAAATTTCACCGAAAATGCGATTATAGGTTTTCCATTTAGTAAGGAGGTCCAAGTTGTGTATTCGAGACAGTTTACTAAATGTCGTTTAGTTGCAACTTGCAAGGTGCAGTGTGAATTCTAGTGTGATCATGGAAAATTTGGAAGGGCCGCGTAAACGACAAAAAATCGGTCCTTTAACAGTTAATGAAAAAACATTAATATTTAATTGTTCTTAATCATTTACAGACAAACATTTATGTAAAAGTGTTGATGACACAGTGGAATTAGTTAGTAGTACGCTTGGTGTTGGGAAATCTACGATTTACAGAGTTGTTAAAGAAGAGAAATGTGGCGAGTTTCAAACAGCACGTAAAGCTCCAGGAAAACCAAAATTTCAATTAGAAAATCTTTTGAAAGAAAGACTTCGAAGGAAAGTGCATGCGTTCTTCTTTATAAAAGAATTTCCGACAGTAGACAAAGTTCTTGCCACGGTTCGAGATGATAAGGATTACCCTGAAATGAGTCGAAGCACACTATGGAAACTTTTAAAAGAAATAGGTTTTCTATGGAAAAAGTATTCCAGAAAGTCTATTTTAATAGAAAGAGGCGATATTGTAGTATGGAGAAGAAATTACCTTAGGACTATAAAAGAAATGAGAAACCAAAGAAAAAATATATTTTATTAACATGAAACATTGGCAAGATGAAACTGTTACAAGTCGAAGACAGGCTTTTTTAAATAATTTATCTACTGGTTTAAATCCACCATCAGGAAAGGGACGCAGACTAATAATAGTACACATCGGTAGTTCAAACGGTTTTGTTAAAGTGGTTTATTGACTTTTGAATCTACTCGTATCGGTGACTACCATGAGGACATGAATGCTGATGTCTTTAAAGAGTGGTTCGAACAAATTATAGATCTTCTTCCTCAGAACTGTATAATAGTAATGGATAATGCAAGTTATCACTCGAGACTTATAGAAAAAATGCCCACAACCAAGTGGTTAAAAAAAGATTTACAGAATTGGCTAAATTCAAAGAATATTAAGTTCCATCCCGGTTCTGTGAGAAAAGAACTGTATCATTTGTGTTCCCTTCATAAAGAGAAATTTAAAAAATATGAAATTGATGAAATTGCAAAAAATCGTGGGATGACAGTGGTTAGATCACCACCATATCATTGCGAAGTAAATCCGATTGAACTGATATGGGCACAGATAAAGGGAGAAGTTTCAAGAAAAATAATTCTTTTAAAATGAGTGATGTTAAACAGTTGTTTTGGAGGCTGTAAATAATGTGAAGCCTGAAAACTGGGAAAAGGCAGTAAATCATACGATTAAAGAAGAAGAGAAAATGTAAAAGTTGGACAATATTACTGATGAAATGATCGAGCCACTCATTGTAAATATTGGTTGCAACAGTTCATCTTCTGATTTCGATTCTAATTTGGATTTGTAGATAAGAAGTAGTTTTTATATTAAAATTATTATTTATGAACGTAACGTTGTTTAAAAGTCAAAGTTTAAACCCTTATAGCTACATAACCCGTTTGACACAATGTTCTTAACATAAGTTGTGGAAAAATAAAACATTTTAGAAAAAATTGCACTTTTTTACCTTTAGCTGTTTAGAAGTTATAAGCAGGTGAAAATATAAGTGTATACTCGAGGAATAACTTCAAAAAATATTTTAACTGTCTACTAAAAGAAATAGTACGCCTATGGATTACGGACGCTTTATTATTTTAATACACTCTCATACATCAAAATAGACTATAGTAGTTTTATTTTGTAGGTTGTCCCTAATGAATTTAAAGTTATAGAAATATGTCTTACCTATAAAAAAACAGTGTCAGACTGATGTAGGGTAAGGATTTCACTCGAATGATGGTGTCGCATGCATTTACAAAAATATGAAAGCTAAACTTACATTACAGTTTTTTTTAAAGACGATATAAACAATAAATATTGCACTTGGTTAAATTAATTCAAGAAACTAAATAGTTATGTCTATGTTAGGCATGTACCTATATCATAAAGACTTAATTAAATATTTACCGATATCAGTACCTAGGAGGTAAACTGAACTATGTCGTACTACTATTTATGAGTACATGAGTACATGAGAGGTGTATATATATATGACCTTATGTCATAGAAAAATTGTTATTAGAACATAGGAATATGTTACCAAAACTAACAAGTCATGTATATTAAAAAAAAAGTTTTATTAGTTAGATTAATAGTAAACAATACATATTGTGACAATAATTGGAGCTAACTACTTACGTTTCTTGTCGAAATATAATTTATATATGTAAATATGGAACACAAAAGTGTCCAAACAACATTCAGTCTGTTCTACTAAAAAGTTGACAAGAATGACTACAGTTTACCTCCGGGGCACTAATTACCCATTAAATAATTTTCAAAACTTCGAGTTTATTATTTTTTTATTGTATCTATTTTTTCACACAGCAGTCTGTGAAGAATATTTTAGGTTTACTTTGTCCGATGTCACGTTTTTTGTCTGCACGATAAGTCAAAAACGAAAAATAATATAAACTTGAAGAAGCTCTTTTATTTAAAAAAAATCTGATTAAAAATGGGGTTTTAAGGGGGGTTGAAATTAAAAAAAGATCATAAATCAAATCAAAAATGAAAAGCGAAATCAATATGAAATTTTTAGTAAAATTCAAGCTCTATAAAGGGATGATGCCTATTGATTGTGAAAAAAATTTGAACTCAAAAACGAAGAATATCAACTTAAAATTTTCAGAAAAATCAAGCTCAATAAGGAGATGAATCCTATTAATTCTGAAAAAATCTGATTGAAAATGGGAGTTAAGGGGGGTTGGTTAAAATGTAAAGAGTATAATTTTAAATGCCACGCATTATATAGCTTCATTCTTGTTTGTATCTGGGTAATGTTGTGTATTCTGATGGGACTGATCTTATAAAATTAAAATTTTTAGTTCACTTAGTTTATTTGTCAATAAAAAATATATTGTTTTATTTGACATGTGTGACAAATTATGAAAATGATTAAATTTACAATAAAAACCGAAAAACGGTAGGTTAAAGTTTCATATATTTTTTACACAAAAATCAATGTCAAGCTTTGTAGGTACATAACCTGATATATATTTAAAAATAATTTTAAAATATGAAGTCAGCTGACGATAACTAATAATGTTTATTATAAATGGTTTTCAACGTATTGAAAACAAAACAAAACAAATAGCTGTTACGATAACTAAAATATTCATTAATAATTGTAGTGCTTGCAAACGGCATGATATTGATAATAATAACTACACTTCATATAAACACAAATAAAGAAAAACCCGAGGAAAAACCGCGATATTGGCGTTTGTACAAAGTTTTGAACCCAACTTACAAACGATAAAATTATTGGAAAAAGTGAACACCCTTTTTAAATTAGGACAAGCCGCCACTGTTTGTAAGCAATACTACAATTATAACAAAAACTGTACGTGCATTTGAAAAAAAAAAACATAAAAAATAGATAAAAAAAATAAGGGCTAATCTTTTCAACTCTGAGTAAAGTTACTTTGCTGATTAAACTATAGGGCTATTGTTTGTTAATCTGTCAAGTAAACCTACATGTAACTTTACTCATAGGTGAAAAGATCGGCCCTAAAGAAGATAAAAAAGATGATAAAATTTTAAAAAAATTGAATAAGGTATAAACAAAATAAATTTAAACAAAAAAAACAAAATCAATAAAAAATAATTTAACAAAAAAGTAAAAAATAAACCAATAACCATATGTAATAAGTTCTCAAATATCAATAGAGATACTAACAAAATAGTGTATTTGTAGATTTGAAACAATATTGAATATTTCATAGAACAGAAACAGAAGTCTGGCTAATTTGGTTCCTACCACAGCCGTTTAACTAATAAAAACAATGTAGTTCGTTTTTTTTTTGTTATATCTATTACAATGTTATATCTTGTTGTTTAGAATTGCTGAAGGTCTTACAGAATTCCTGAAGGTCTTACAGAATTCCTGAAATCTGAAATCCTGTGTACACAATTAATTTTTCTAATAAATTTACCCCTTCATGTTTATTTTATAGAACTCCAAGTAAGGATGGTTGACTTCAAAAAGTAAATAAATGTGTTTTCTTATTTCTTATTTTAAATACAAAATTATATAAAATAGGTACCTATACGGTACAAAATAACATACGAAAATTAAATGGTATTATCGATCTACATCAAGTCTGACAGTCAAAAATTGCATACCTTATGAAGTAATACTTTTAAGGCAGCAGCTCCTGGTTCATTTTAGCATAAGCAAAAAATTTAAAAAAATTAATTTCTTTTATTTTTTATAATTTTCTTTTAATTTAACGATAAGTGGAGAATGAAATTCAAATTTTATTAACTAGGGTACCTAGGTATGTTTTTGGAAAATAAAAAAGCAATGACGATATACCTATAGTTAGTTAAATTTTCCAAACAATGAAAATTCGATCACCTTTGAACTTTAAAAATGCATTACGTGATCAAACTCGATCCTCTATTATATTAGGTTTGTACAACGCAAAAATGGCGATCCAGGAAAATCGGAAAATAACAAATATAAACAAAATATCGCCAAATACAACGACTGCACCAATCTAACTTGCACGCCAAGTTTGCAATTACACAAAATAATGAATGGACAAGCTGTTGGTCCCTTTCCAAAAAGCGAAAAGAACAAAATCATGCACCGGCTAAGCGATTTTTCGAAAATAAAGCGAAAAAAATCAAGTAAGTACCTTTCTGTCATTGATTACGCAATGCGTCCGAAAACGCGCAAAAATCACAGCACTCCAGATCAAAAAATCGCTACAAATTATCTTTAAACCACTGATCAGCAATACTCCAAATCCCGCATTAGAAGTGGATTAGAATAGAAGGAACCGCGCAAACTAACGGTACTGTCACCCGGAACCACAATATGGCGGCACTGCACGTGTTAGCAACACACTAGATTAGATGGTTCTGAAGTAAAAGTATATTTATGCGTTTTTTAGTAGTGGGTGGCTGTTTTGTCTGTTGTTGTGTGTTCGCTCTAAGTCTAACCTGCCATGGTGTGACGTCGATTGCCGACTGTCTAGAGCGGCTAACGCGATGTCAGTCGTTGCTGGTGGCGAGCCACTACCGATGCGACGTTGCCAGGTGTTCTAGGTGGAAAATTCGGGAAACTGTCGTGACGGAGTGGATTTATTGGTCGATTTCGATATACCTAGATGATTGACAGCAATTTTGGAGTCGGGGAAGTTTCATTCGAATGAAGATGAAAAATCTACTTGAAATGTTTTTGGTAAGATCAAAGCTACAATATCCTTTCTATTATAAAACGAAAAGAAGGAGTGAACCTAAATGATTTTTTCAGAGCTATTTTCCTGCTCTTTAATCCGTAGTCAACATTGGAAAATTCTTCAAAAACATAACACACCCTTCAGGAGCGGGTCGTGGCCTAGTATACGAACAGGTTACTTCTGAATATATACCTACTTAATACAAATTATATTTCTATTAGAATTGAAATGTAATAACCTGCAAACCTCTTGTTGAGTTTGCACCCTATCACCAACACTAATCATCATTAATAGGTATATCAATCTTATTTTCAGTTAAATGGATTTAAAAAACACAGGTTGTAAAATATGCCGTGTGTTCCGTATATCACCGAATATTACCGGTGTGGTTAAAGCGGTTACTAGCGTTTTCAGGACGATTTCTTGTGAGTGAAATATTTACTGAACGCTTGTAAATGTCAAATGTCTCATGACTCTCCTGTCAAATCAATGCATTTTTTGTTGGATGTTGATGTTTGGATGTTTTTTATATTTATGAAATTAGATATTAGGTAGTTTTTGATGTTTTTACGTTTGCTAAAATATTCCTTCTTCACAAATTAAAAAAAATACAAATTTAAATGATATGACACATGATTATCACAAATGTCAACGTCAACCATAACAACCGATGAAAAAGTTTGGTCACTTTGGTGACAGCTAGTATCAACCGCATTTCAGGAACATTGTCCCGTAAATCTACAATTTTCAGGAATTTAACATTTACGGAACGCGATTTTACTAACCAGGTTAACCAAGGTGATATACGGAACAGCAGGATTATGTGGTACATTAGGTTATATGGAGCTGACGTAACGTTCTTTAATGCAATAAAGCTACAGAATTGTATTTTAACGTGTATAAAAGTTTTTAACGTCAATTAAAAAAAATAAATTGCTGGAACACAGAGCTACCACGTGTAGTAGATGCTTCCCAGATAAAGCAGTCGCACGGATTTAAATTTGGAGACCGCGGAGGCCATTGAATAGGTGCTTCTTGTACCCTACTATTCGTTCGTTTGGATATTTTCTTACTGCACGTGCAAAATGAGGTGGTGCACCGTGGTGCATGAATATATTTCGACGAAAATTAAGGGGCAAGTCGTCTAATAAATCTAGCAAAACTTCTTGAAGGAAGCGAAGGTAACTGACACCATTAAGACGATCTGGCAATCGGATCGACCCAACCAAAAAATTGCCGTTAAATCCAATCCAAACATTAATTTTAAATTCTTGTTGATAGTTTCTAGCTTTATTAGCATGCGGGTTTTCATCAGCATAAACATGCTCATTTTACAGGTTCATCATGCCACGATGTGTAAAACAAGACTTATCAGTAAACAAGATTTTAGTGTGAAATCTGTTGTTAAGTATTCTGCGCTTCCGAACAATTTGTAAAAAATTTAAACGTGATCCGTGGTCAAGTGGTAATAACTCTTGCACTAGTTGTATGTGAAATGGATGAATTAATTGTTCTCTGTAGATCCGATTCTTGTTTGTCGTGGCACAGATCTGGTTATAATCTCAGGATTGTCATCGATTATTTCAAGAACAGCCTCTTCCCAGACAGCACACCAAATCCTTTGGATATCTACTGAACATCCCAATATCCACTGAATGTCCAGTCCATGGTGGATATCTATTTTATATCCATGAAATGTAATTTATAGACATGCAAATGTCCATAAATAATTGTAATTATATAGCAAATTATTAAAAAATTACGCCATTGTACTCGCCATTGTGGCTAATAGTACCGTTGAGATATTTAAAATTAATTTTTTTTAAGGTGTATTTAATATCCCATGGACATCCACTATAAATATAAATATATCAAAGTCTAAGCGCGGACGCAAACCATCGTGGATATCTACTAGATGTAATTTTTGATTTTGCTTCCTAAGTATAGATGGCGATACCACTTTCGTATCTACTCATGCTTAACCCGCCGTAATTGAGTTTGATCGACATTGTTTCACAAACAGACTTCATTAGAGACTGAAGTCGAGAAGTTCCATTTATTGCTGAAGATTCCTAATAAGGATGATTTTCTCCTTAGTAGGCAAAATCAAAGGCAGATTGTTGGGAATATTTTTTACCTCTATTTTCTTTCGACGTTATTCAATAACCATTGGTTACTTATGAACCTCTACTAAAAATAATTATAAAATATTTATCTGAATTTCTATATTCTGGGATATAGACGGACATTTGGTTGGATATCCACAAAATATATTCTATGGATATATCTGGGATTTCTTGTATTGTCTGGAGATACTCATTAGATATTTTGCTGAATATCCATAGGATATATTCTATATTCTGGATATAGACGGACATTTGGATATCCATATTAGTTCCACGGAATATTTCTGATATCCTGTGGATATATTGGATATCCACAAAATATATTCTGTGGATATCTCTGGGATTTGGTGTGTTGTCTGGGTTCCGCATTAGGTCTTCAGACTCGGGGTCTTACAGCGTTGATTCTGAGTGGTTTCAACATTCCTGTATCTCGAAGACGTCTCTCGATTCGGTCAAAAGTTTTATGATTCGGAATTCTCCGGTTCGGATACCTCTCTTTATATACGCGGGCACTTCTGTGACAGTTAACTTGACAGAATCCAAAAACTAAGACCATATCGCTCTTCTCATTAAAAGACAAATCCATATTTAATAACAGTTAAATAATAATAAGTAATGGTACTCGCGATAATAACAAAATTGAAGAAATTATTGAAATATTTACAGTCAACAACAAACTTGAATGATTATGAATTTGTATTCTGTCAAAATCACGACTTGTGTTACCTTTGTTTCCACAATCAATTAAATTTTGTATTACAATTTTATTAAACTTCTACTAGGAATATCTGTTAGCATTATTTTAAGCCTTGGTTTCTTTGAACACTCCATCGCGGTGTGCGGACAGTCCGGCGACCGCTGAGGACAGCGATTTTCGCCCGAGGTGGTTTGTTAAAAAATATAAAAAATGAGACCTTCTCTATGTCTGTAAGTGCTGTTTATGTATTATGAATGTAAACGAAAGGTACTAAAATGGACGCAAATAAATTGTTTGCGTTGTTAATATTGTTGGAAGAGGAAGAACAAGAGGAACTGGCAATTGCAACCGTCAAAGTTTCCAATAAGCCAGTGGATAAGTTGTTTTTGTGTCGCGATACAGAAGGTGCCTTCAATATCACTGTGCAGCGGAGGCCTTTTGGAAATGGAACCAAATTTAGGGAGTATTTTAGACTTTCTACAGATATTTTTGAATTCGTGTTGAGTTTTATAAAGGACGACATTTCCAAGAAACCTACAAATAAAGTCATCTATATTTGTGAATTTGTCTCTCATTGTTTTAAAAATAATAACAATATAATTATTTGTATTCACAAACTGTCTCCGCACTCCGCTATCAAACTCAACAGATATGAACCGACTAGTCGCGACAAATCAGCGGCATAACGCCGTCCTGCTCAGCTAAGCGGATTCAAGAGAACCATTCTTATTTAAATGCTCTGGTTGGATAAAATCGTCAAAACACAACGGTCGACGGACTATCCGCCCACCGCGATGGAGTGTTCAAAGAAACCAAGGCTTAAGAAAACGTTTTTTTTTTCTTCGGAACTATGCGGAATATGAATTTTTACAAGAGTAACAAAATGCTAAAAAAATTGAGAACCCAAAGAAAGTTCTAAAAAAATGTCAGGGTGTGAGGGTGGTTTTAACAATTTTATAATTTCTTTTAGGTTTCTTTAATTACCAAAAGGGGAGTAATCCTCAAAAATGCATTTTTGTCAAATTTCATTTAATTTGTTTCACTCATTTCTGAACGGCATACAAAAATGTATTCTTTTATGTTAACTTTGAACTCTTCTCACGGGCAAACGGTACATTTTGGTATATTATACTATAATGTTAAAAATATACAGTGTTTAATTTTTATATTCTTTGTTTTTTCGTTTAATTGTTTGTTATTTTAATTGTTCCTGTTTACGCCACTGCTGTCCTTTCTTTAACCGAGAGAAATGGCGTTAAAAAAGAACATTCGTATTCGGTTTTGTGACTTCAACGCATCAGCAAGCTATAATGTAATATTATAAAAAAAGTACAGTCCATTTTACACAAAGATGTTTCCTTTAAACCCAACATACGTAGTCTTTTTTAATAGTTTATAAAAGTAGTTGTATAGGAATACGTAATTTCATTTAATTTGTTTATTACGTTCATAGGCGTCATCGACATAAGGTCCGGGGGCCAG
Source organism: Psylliodes chrysocephalus (assembly GCA_927349885.1). NCBI lineage: Eukaryota > Metazoa > Arthropoda > Insecta > Coleoptera > Chrysomelidae > Psylliodes > Psylliodes chrysocephalus. Next base: position 12,282,218 of record OV651818.1, on the reverse strand, counting down.
GGGTCCCTCGGAAATAACCCAGGGTGGCGGGCCCCTTCGGAAAAACGTGAAAATGTAATGTATTTTTTCGGTAATTATTCAGTGGAAAATTAGAAGAACACGTCATTGTTCTTCGGAGTTTTTTTAGCTGGCGAAAAAATAGAGTACATCACCGGACGGCCCATATGATTACGTTTATAATATCTCATTTTGCAATTAACTCATCTGAGCAAGGAAAGTCCTTAAAATTGTAAAAAAGGACTTTTCCATTTAAAAAAAAATGGCGATGACGGCATCATACAAAGATTTTTACCCTGTATTTTAGATTATTTTCAAAAACAGTAGGTACATTACAATCAAATATCTACCTGTTTCGGGAATTTTTAATAATACTTTTAATTTAGCTAATAATTAATTTATGCGTTAATTCATAGTTGATTTCTCCGAAATCATAAAATTTTTGATGATTCCGAAATACAGGTACGTTTTGACCTTAGTGCTTTGCCCCTTGATAAAATTCCAATCGAAAACTATCCTTTGTTCGGATTTTTCCGCGTGTCCGCGGAAATCGGCGAGTATCCGGCAACGCCGCTCTAAACTTAGCGCCCCCGCGAGTCCCCGCCGAAAACGTGTGAATGCGGCGCCCGAAGGCGATGCATTTCGTCTCGACGTGTGTGCACTATTCTCTTCTCTTCCTCTTCTTCTCGCACGAAACACTATGCGCCCAAATTTCGTGCAGCAAGAGGAGGCGGCGATGGCGAGCACCGGCATTATCGCCCGGCTGGCTAGATGGAAGATGGATCTTCTTGCGCCTGCAATCGTCGTTTACTTCCTTCTTCCGTCTTTCGCCCGGCTCTCTCGGAGAGCTCTAGCCGTGGCGAATGGAATAGCGATGCGGTTTTGTTTTGGGGGACACTGTGTCGCCTTGGCGGACTGATTGAGATTGCAGGAATCAATTATTTTTTTCTATACCTACGTTTTTTAATTTTCTGCGAGTAAATTTGTTTATTCTAATTCACATAAATTACCTGATATTAGTGCTATTGTTCTTTTTTTGCAGAATTTTAGCCGCTATTGAATCACTTTTGACTTTTTGGTTAAGTATTATAGAATTGAATCAATCTGCCATACTTACTTCTCTACTTCCTTCTACTACAAGTTTTTGTATTTTGTCGCCGCTTCAGTTATTTTTCTCCATTCCTTCCTGTTTATGATCTTCTCATCTATCAATCCCCATCTTATTTATTTCCTTTATTACATGGTCTTCCCAACGGTGTCTAACATTTCATTATCTTCTTAATTACTGATTCATTTCCTTTCCTTTGATTTTATATGATTTTTGCTATATTTCTCCTTCTAATATAGCATTTATTTCCTTTATTTCTCTGTACTCCTCGCCTATTTTTTTTTTGTCCCACTGTTCTCCTAATTATTGTTCTCTCGAAAACTTTCAGTTTCTCTTCATCTTTATTACTTAGGCACATTGTCTCTTCTGCGTATATTACTACTTTGTCTTTTTACTCTTCATTATGTCGTTTATATATTTATAATATGATTTGTGCCCTACTTGAATTCTCTGTTTTATTTCTATATTCTTGTCATTTTTATTATTCATCATTCTTCTCAGATACCTAAAGTTTTATACCGTTTCGAATTAGTTTTCCTACAGAAAAGTTCTTTAAGATTTTTCCGGCTTATTCTCATGTATTTTATCTTCTTTTCATTTATTTCTAGTCCTCTTTTTTTTGCTGCTTTGTTTATATTGTTAACAGCCTCCTCTAGGCTCTTTCTGTTTCGTGCTACTACCGCTATTGTACCATTTTTTGAATGATGGTTTCTTTAATTTCACACTCTTGTATTATTCTTTTTACAGCTGTGTTGAATAAAGTTGTGAATAGTCCGTCTTCTTGGCTCACTATTTATTTTTTTTTTCCTGTTTGTACGACTCTTTTTGATCCTTCCATGATTATCTTAATTTGGTTTATTAGATTTTGTAATACGTCTAGTACTTCTGCTGCATTAAGTAATTATTTTCTCTTTATACTATCGAATATTTGTGTGAAGTCCATGTATAATTCGAGAGACGCTAAAATGGTGGTTCCCACCTTATCGAGACTGAGGCGCACAAGGGTAAACTCGTAGCGTAACAAAAACGAGAAATGATTTAACTTCGAACGAAAAACCGAAAGCTGATAGTAGTATTAGGACGTTGAATTTTTTGTTTTGTGAAGCATTGGCATTACTTAGGTTAAACCTTGTGATGATTTTCACGCATAGGCGGATTTTAAGAAAATTGATATTAAAGTAGTTAGGATAAAACGAAAATTCTGAAAATCAATAGGGTTTTTAGTAAGAAGTAATTATTCAAGAAAATTAAAACCGTAAGTCAATCAGAACTTTCGCTCTAGAGTTATTGTGCCGGCATACATACACACAGACGACCAGACGAAAATTTTTGTTTGCATTTTCGTACTCAGAATGATCGGAAACATGAAAAAAAGTTTTAAGAAATTTTTTTCGTCTGCACGAATGCAATACTGAGGCCCCTTAGGAAGGGCTTCACTAATATTATATGTATATTATTATGTAGTTCAATGTATCTTTCATATGATTTTGGTTTAGTAAGTTTATTGATATTGTAGTAAAGCATAACAGGCCTAGTATCTCAGGGCTTATAAAAAGTTAATTTCTTCTTGCACCTATTTATAATAATACTACCTTCTGATAAACCAAATTAAAGCCTAAGAAAAATGTAACCCAACCGTGTAAACAAAAATGTAATCAGAATAATTTGAAAACTGGCAAACAAATCTCAAAAATCCCTTTTACGAATTATTAAGACCATTCCCGAACCCCAAAGGTGAAAACAAATCCTTCTATGCTAGACAAGTGCCTCTTCCATTAGACCAGGCCTGCACAACTGAGATTTTTAAAAAGCCAGTTCAAAAAAAATCCGTAGGTGTACGAGGTCTAAGAACGGATAATTTTTTTTTTTAGACGAAGGATTTTCTAAGGTGCAACGCTCAAATATACGAAGGCGTAGAAGGGCCACATAATATAATTTTTTTTATTTCGACTTTAAAATCGAAATTCCAACTTTAATCTCGAAATTTCGACTTTAAACTCGAAATTTCGACTTTATTCTCGAAATTTCGACTTTATTCTCGAAATTTCAACTTAAGGGTAAGTTCGGTTTGGAACTCGACGGATCGGACAGAGCGCGCACGGAGTGCGTGACGTCATCGAGAGAGTTCGCTCTTTTTACAATCTCAAGACGAACACAACGGGAATGACAAATGACACTCTAGTGATAGTTTGCACTTGAATACACTTTTGTGTGTGGAATGGACTGTAAAAAATTAATTTTAGTCAAATAGGAAATAGTTATAACAAAAACAAACAAGTAATAATACGTATATAAACTGATTAAATCATAGATTAGAATATTGACGTTTGAAATTTTTGACACATTCCTACAGATACCCGTTGATCTCCACCGGCCAACTCTGGGAAGAGTGAGCGCGCTCTGAGTACGTGATCTGTGGCAAGCCGAACACAAAAGAGAACGCTCTGAGTGCCAAAACGACCACAATTGAGGCATACCGAGTGTACTCCGAGTACAGCGAACGCCAAACCGAACTCAGCCTAAATTTCGACTTATTTAGAGATTAAAGTCGAAATTTCGAGATTAAAGTCGAAATTTCGAGAAAAAAGTCGAAATTTCGAGAATAAAGTCGAAATTTCGAGTTTAAAGTCGAAATTTCGAGAAAAAAGTCGAAATTTCGAGAATAAAGTCGAAATTTCGAGTTTAAAGTCGAAATTTCGAGATTAAAGTCGAAATTTCGAGAATAAAGTCGAAATTTCGAGATTAAAGTCGAAATTTCGAGTTTGAAGTCGGAATTTCGACTTTAAAGTCGAAATATTTTTTTTTTACTATGTGGCCCTTCTACGCCTTCGTACAAATACGTTGATAATGAGGCTCAAAAAAATTCATTGATAGTTTATTTTCAATAGTTGTTTTTTAAATAAAATTATCTATTAAGTTTTATTTTAAATACTTGCATCAAAGTAAAGTTTTTTTTGTGTTTTACCACATACAGGGTGTCCCAGCTAAAACTTGTCACCCCCCTAATCTCCGAACTCGTGAAAAAATTAAAAATCGCTCAGACCCGTCGATTTTTATTTCAAGGGGGAACACTTTCACCAAATACATCATCATTGTGTTGGCAAACCCCTCATCCCCAGCACCCCCTATTTCAAAATTTTCAATGGGACTACTTACTTGTGATACATCATTTTAAAGGGAATTTAATCCCAAATACATTGGTGTACTGAAATTGAGGATCGATTAAGTGTTGTTGAAGTTTTAATGAAAACTAAGTTTTATCAAGATATTTTTATTTTTCATCACCTAAAATGTTATCATCATATGAAAGGTTTAAAATGTGAACCATTCAGTTCCATACAGAAGTATAAGCGATTTTAGAAATGTCTTCGCACATTTCTCAACATTTCTGGAGTCACTGCACGACACTCTACAACAATTCTCCTGCGTAGATCATCAAGAGAATTTGGCTGTGTAATATAAACTTTGGATTTCAAATGACCCCATATAAAAAGTCTAATGGTGATAAATCAGGAGATCTAGCCGGCCATTCTATTGATTCCCGCCTTCCAATCCATCTCCCTGTGAAATTGTCATCTAAAAATTGACGTACAGGTGCAACAAAATGTGGAGAAGCTCCATCTTGTTGAAAGGTGAGCTGACCTTTAAGTAAACTATCATCGTTTTCAAGTAATTCAGTGATTCTGGGGTTCACAGTTGTATCAAGAAGATTAAGATACTTTTGTCCGTTGAGGTTACCATCAATAAAAGATGGACCTACAATATGATCTCCCAGAATACCAGCCCAAACATTCAATTTCTGGGAAATTTATAAATGAGTTTCCCTGTACCAATGGGGATTTACGTCGCTCCAGTATCTGCAGTTGTGCCTGTTCACATGTCCATTTAAATAAAAAGAAGATTCGTCAGAAAATCACACATTGTAGAGGTAATTATTATCACCAATCAATAATCGACTCATGATTTCACAAAACTCTGTACGTCTGTCAGAATCATCTTCATTTAATTCTTGTACATTCTGCATTTTATAAGGATGGAATTTTGCTTCTTTTAGAATTCGATGTACGCTGCTTTTAGAAACTCCAGAAATAGTCTCAAGTTGTCTTAAAGATTGAATGTTGTCCATCACTGCATGTCCTACAACTGCAACAGCGATCCCTTCATTTCTCATAGGCTTCTCCCGTTCATGTTTTTTATTCAGCACTGATCCCGACTCCAGGAACTTATTCATTAATTGAATCACGTACTGATATGATGTGGTTTTCTCTGGATGAATTTCATTGAAACTTCGAGCCGTAGCTCTAGCACATCGTCCATTTTCAAAATACGCAGCTACAATGGATATCCTCTCTTGTATAGTATAAACCATTTTCGACAGTTTTCAAATTGTTGAATGAAGTGAATCGAATACATCAATATACCAACTCTTCAACAAAGATATGCGTATACAATACACATGGCGATAATTTTTTTCTTTTTTTTTTATAAAAACGTCTGTCTTACCTTTTAATCTATTATTTCTGAAAGCATATTAATTTTCAATACAGTGGCGTTCCCACAGTGAATCTACTTACGATGATAACATTTTAGGTGATGAAAAATAAAAATATCTTGATAAAACTTAGTTTTTATTAAAACTTCAACAACACTTGATCGATCCTCAATTTCAGTACACTGATGTATTTGGAATTAAATTCCCTTTAAAATGATGTATCACAAGTAAGTAGTCCCATTGAAAATTTTGAAGTAGGGGGTGCTGGGGATGAGGGGGTTGACAACACAATGATGATGTATTTAGTGAAAGTGTTCCCCCTTAAAATAAAAATCGACGGGTCTGAGCGATTTTCAATTTTTTTCACGAGTTCGGAGATTAGGGGGTGACAAGTTTTAGCTGGGACACCCTGTATATGATTTGATTTCTATCCAGACAATTAACAAATATAATTTTGTTACTGAAAAAAGTATAGTCAAATTGGACCAAGAAAACGACAATGTCGGGTTGCAAGCCGCCCGCGCCCGCGGGCTGTATGTTGTGCATTAGACCATCCACGACAATGGCTGTCGAGATTCCTAAGCTGAAGTTTGATGTGAGAGTTCGGGCCAGACGTCGTTAGGCTCGTTTTTAAATCTTTAAATACCTCTCTACAGCATCGGTGTATATGAGAAATGTATTTATGCATACTAAGCCCATATCTTCGTATGAGTATGAAAATTGTGAATTTAATAATCGGCGAAATATGACTGTATACTTAAAGTAAATTATTGTTTTATCAAATTGATCAGCTTCCCCTCCCTTCCAGGTCCCCAGATAATAATGCTAGGCTACGCCAATGATCTCACAATGGCGTAGGTGCTTTGTTTCATGGTATATTCTGATTTCATCATATTTAATGTTACTTGAAAAATAAATAGACAGAATTTTTGTTTATATACATTTTTCTTATACTTTAATTTGATGTATCTTTTTATTAATATGTAGCAGAAAGTTAAAGAAAAATTGCGCATCCGCGAGGGCAAAGTACTTCCAGTTTCTAGTTGATATATCTACAGCTCAGCAAAAAAAAAATTGCAAATTACTTTAACTGCCATGCCGTGTCAGCAGCGCATTGATAAGAATTTTCTAATTATAATTCTTTTATTCACGTCATTAGATTACCTGTGCAGTGTAGGACTTACACGAAATTTATTTGCACACAATTTTGTTTTTAAATGTAAATTGAGTAGAAAATATTTGGTTGTTCTTACCGTTTATCGCAAAGTTGCTAAACTAGAACTGCTGGTTTTGTTAGAATTTATATTTATTACAAATAACATACGGTGTCAATTTGATTAAAGCCAAAAAAATCTAATAAATTAGTGGTCAAAGTAAAAGTGTACTTACTTTTGAAGAACTTACAGGTAACTCATACGTATGTATTGTGATAAAGTACCTAATCCTTAATTAAAACTTTATTTTACAAAACATTTATTAAAGACAAAGTGTCAAAGTGGCAAATACTGACAAATAAACTAGTTTACCATGTGATAATGAACTATATGTTTTATTCCAGAGAGTAATCTGTGAAATAGAATGGTACACGAATAATTCTGGATAATCTTCTGAGTATGTTTCTCTTTTCTCATTATCTTGATTTTCTGAATTTTTTGAAGGTTTAGATTTGGATTTACACTTTTTGTCAAACAAACTTCTATCATTAGAAGGTAAATCAAAAGAATTTCATGGTCTGTACTGTAAAGAAAGTTTAATGCTATTTTTTTATAATGTGGAATAAAATTCAGTGGGCTCTACCTCAGTGAAGATATTTCGAGTATTAAACCACCTTGGAGTTATGGTGTATAAATTAATGAAATTTCAGTGGAAGTAGGTGGAAGTCCCCGGAGTTCCAAGTAAATCGCAGTGGAGTTCCGTAGAAGTACGTGGAATTCCAGTGGAAGCAAATAGAATTCTTTAGAGTTGTAGTGGAAGTAGTTGGGATTATTTAACGAAATGGAATTATGGTGTTCAAACATTTTCAGGTGGTGTACCCCTCGGGGTATTTTACCATAAATTTTGAGTTAATTATTTCTTTTAAAAGTGATCATATCAACGTTGTTTCTGGTCCGTCTCTGACTATCGGATTTGCAAACGTTCTGCACGAGCGTTTTTCGGCGAGTTGCAAAATAGACAGACACGTTCACGTTTACAATTTAGGCGATAGGCGATGCCTATGCGTTTCGAGGTCACGTCCGATCATCGAATAAGTTCGCGAAGTCGCGGAGCGATGGGCTGCCGCGAGACGAGGGGGAAAGGGAAGACGGTTGGCAAGGGGCGGCCCGGGGGGGTTTGCGTGCCGCTATTGCGAGCTCATTATTGTTTGTTATCTAGCGGGAATCTGCAACACATTTCTGCTAGGTGTGCACTGTGCACCGTGAGGCGGTGGTGCCGTAAAGCGGCCAAAAAATCAGACGATTCTGCATTCACTAACAATATATACAGTGCGTCCATAAAGTAACGCATAAATTCATTATTGGCTAAATGAACAATAAAATTAGGAATTCCCAAAACAGGTCGATTTTTGATTTCAATTTACTATTGTTTCAAATCATAATCTAATATACAGGGTGAACCACTTTCGTGTAATGACGTCATCACCATTTTTTTCAAATGGAACCCCCCCCTTTTTTTTCAATTTCCAAATTGCCTTTGCTGAGCTGATTCTAAAAATGTATAATATGTTGCTTCAAATTGGTACAGGGTGGGCAAAAATGCAAAAAAAAATATGAAAATTGTTTATGGAAAGTAATACGTTACTGAATGTAATAAACAAATTAAATGGAATTATGTAGTTATGCAATTAATGTGATACACTTCCAAAAACAAAGAAACGAACGAAAATTTACAATAAATGTTCAAATTGTTCTCCATTGACCGTTAGACAATGACTGAACCGGGCATTACTTTCGTCTCTAACATTCTGTAGCATAGCGGGTGTTATGCTCTGTATTTCTTGTCTGATTCGGTCTTGTAGTTGAGGGATATTTCCAGGTCTGTTGAAGTAGACTTTAGATTTTAAATAACCCCATAAAAAGAAGTCTAATGGGTTCAGATCAGGTGATCTAGCAGGCCATTCCACTGGTCCCCTTCTTCCTATCCACCTTTGTGGAAAAGTTGTGTTTAAAAAATTGCGCACAGCTACTGCGTAATGTGGCGGTGCGCCATCCTGTTGAAACCAGATTCTGCGGTCTACATTAGTGGGTATTTGAATATCAGGAAAAAGCTGGATCAGATCAGGAATTAATGTATTTTGTAGGAAATCCAGATATAATGCTCCTGTTAAGTTTTCATCGAAAAAATATGGACCAATAATTGTATTTCTCACAATACCAGCCCATACGTTAGTTTTTTGTGGTCTTTGCGTATGGTACTCTTGCATCCAGTGTGGATTTTCATCAGACCAATAACGGGTGTTTTGCCGGTTAACATGACCGTTCAAATAAAACGTTGCCTCGTCCGAAAATAAAACGTTATCAATGAAATTGTTATTTTGGTTCATCATATACTCGCAGAATTCAGTTCTTCGGTCAAAGTCGTCTTCAGCCAATTCATGGATGAGACGTACTTTATAAGGATGGTATTTTACCTTTTTGAAAATGTTTGATACTGAAGACTTTCCAATACCAAAATCCCTAGATAATCCTCGCACTGTACAGTGTGGATTTTCTACAGCCGACAAAATTATGTCTTGTTGAATATTTTCATCAATTTTTGGTCTACCTTGCCTTGCTGCATCCCTCACATGTCCTAATTCTCTGTATTTTCGCTCTATTCTACTTACCGTAGATTGTGAAATAGGTTCACGATCTGGGTGCATTTCATGGATGTTGAGTCCGCATCTTATCGCCAATACCAATCATCATTAATATTTCAATCCTGTCACTTTCGGTTAAAGGCATTTTGTAAAAAAAGTTCACGAACGTACCTTCTCTACAGCGTTAACAATACGAAACTGTGCTTCAATGTTTTTGACAGTGTTGTCAAATAAAAAAACTGGTATGTCAAATAAAAAAAACTGGTAAAAGATAATGCCAAACAAAAAGATTTTTATAGTCCAGGGGCTTGGATCACTAATAAAAGCTGTAAGATACAATTATTAGGAATAATGCTGTATGTTCTTGATAGTTTATCAAAGTAGTTGCAATAACAATACGTAATTTCATTTAATGTGTTTATTACGTTTATTCGTTATTTTCATTACTTTGTAAGTAAATTTTTGCATTTTTGCCCACCCTGTACCAATTTGAAGCAACATATTATACATTTTTGGAATCAGCTCAGCAAAGGCAATTTGGAAATTGAAAAAAAAGGGGGGTTCCATTTGAAAAAAATGGTGATGACGTCATTACACGAAAGTGGTTCACCCTGTATATTAGATTATGATTTGAAACAATAGTAAATTGAAATCAAAAATCGACCTGTTTTGGGAATTCCTAATTTTATTGTTCATTTAGCCAATAATGAATTTATGCGTTACTTTATGGACGCACTGTATATATTCTAAAAGTAGAATATAATATTGTAATCTAGGTATAATGTGGTCAATATGAATACAGTGTGGTCCAATGAAAAGTATCCACCCCCCTTTTCTTTGTTCCGCTTAGATTTAAAGAAAAAATGCTCGGACACGTCGATTTTTGTTTGTAGGGGGGCCCATTTTTTCCTAATTGCATCAATGACACTTCAACCCTTGAGCAGTGGGGTGAACAACCCCTAGAATTTAGATAGGGAAAGTACTAAGTGTGGCACATTTTGAAAAGGTAATTTTATAAGAAATTCAGTAATGCCAATATTGTTGCGTCAAATTTCGATATTAGCGCCCTCTTGTGGGTGAAAACTATGCACCTAGAAGCAGAAATGCTTGGACACGTCGATATTTGTTAGAAGCAGGACATATTTGTTCCTAATTTCAACATCGATGCGTCGACCCTCGAGTATGGGGTGAACAACCCCTAAAATTTAGATGAGGAAAGTACCAAGAGTAGCACATTTTTCAAAATGTAATTTTATAAAAAATTACAGTTCAATAGGAAATTACATTTTAATTTTGTTAGTTTTTTAAGTTAACCTACTTTCTAAAAAAAGTAATAAACTGTAAAATTGGTTTTTTAAAGATTTATCAAAACGTTAATTTAACAGGTGTTGAAAATGTGATTCATTTGCTTCCATACAATAATACAAATTTTGTATAAATCTATTTTGTAGAATTCCAGGAGTTATTCTCCTGCACTCAGCTATTATTCGTTGGCGAAGATCTTCTATGGAATTAATCTTCTTAGCAAAACATTTAAGTGTACCCAAAGAAAATAGTCCAGAGACGATACATCCGGTAAACTTGCAGACTTAAAAATATAAGTTGAGAATTGGGAACATTATAGAGAATTAAGAAACTATGCAAAAGCTTCGCTACGCAGAGAAAAAGCTGCATATTTGCATTCTCTGTCAAAGCAAAAAAATACATCTTCCTTTTATAAAGCTTTAAAAAATTTCAAAATACAATATACTAAACCTTCCAACATTCCAACACATTTGTCTGATCCCGATGATATAAATAGTCATTTTATATCAGTTTTTCAAAATGACGAAACTGCATGCTCAAGCAATATTGATTATTATCAACATAACAAACATAATTCAGGAAACACTTTTTCTTTTAGAATGACAGATACATCAACCATTTTAAAAATAATTCAAAAAATCAAAAGCAATGCTAAAGGAGCAGATGGTATTACTTTACAAATGCTTAAACTATGTTTTCCAGTTATAGGTGACTACATCACTCATACTATTAACTGTTGTCTTGAGATAGGATTCTTTCCTAATTCTTGGAAAGAAGCTTTAGTGTCGCCACTTTCTAAAGTATCCAATCCTGAATCATGCAATGATCTACGTCCTATCAGCTTATTATGTATACTTTCAAAAATATTAGAAAAAGTTGTCTATCTTCAGTTAAATGATTACGTAAACAGTTCCAAATTGATAGTTGGTGATCAATCCGGATTCAGAAGTGGTCATAGTACAGTAACAGCCCTAACAAGAGTTTGTGATGACATTATCGGTTCATTTGATAAAAATATGTCAACTGTATTAGTTCTTTTATATTTAATAAAGCTTTTGATACGATTAAACACAAACTTCTTATATCTAAATGAAAATATCTTGGATTTGATAATATGGCTCTTAATTTCTTCAAATGCTACCTTACAGACCGAAAACAGAGAGTCGTTATTGGTGGTAAATGTTCCAAATTAAAATCTATTTGCTCTGGCGTCCCACAGGGCTCTGTGCTAGGACCCCTTCTCTTCCTATTATACACGTTTGATATGACTAAATATTTACAATTTTGCAAAAAACAGTTATTTGCAGACGACACTCAATTATATTTTCATTTTAATCCTTCCGAATATGAAATAGCTAATGTCCGCATAAATCAAGATTTGCATAAAATAAGCGAATATGTGAAAGGGCATGGTTTGAAATTAAATGCTAAAAAATCAAAATCTTTGTTGTTTTCTCCAAAAATATATAAGAATATGCTTAAATCGGACATGCAGATTAGGGTAAATGGTGAACAAATAAAATTTTCTCCTTGTGAAAAAAATTTGGGTTTGTATTTAGATGAAAATTTAAAATTTGTTGAACATGTTTCTCAAGTGTCAAAAAATTGTTATTTTCGTCTAAGACTCTTATATGCAAGTAAACAATATTTAACATTTAACATGAAAAAAACCCTATGTGAAAGCTTGGTAATCTCTAAAATAACATACTGCATCTCTGTATACTATCCTTGTCTCGACAGGGCTACTGCAAACCGTTTACAAAAAATACAAAATTCGTGTTGTCGGCTTGTTTGTAACAAAAGAAAATATGACCACATATCACCTTACATTATTTCATTAAAATGGTTGAAAATAGATTCTTTGTTCAAATTTCTTTTCTTATTATTTTTAAGCAATTTATTAAAAGCTAATTCACCATTATATTTAAGAGAACGGATTACGTATAGGATTGACGCACATGCCTTAAATTTGCGAAATCGCCATACTATCGCCATGCCACGACATAGAACTGCCATGTTTCAACGGTCATTTAGCTATAATGTCGCTAAAGTATACAATTCACTAAATACACACTTAAAATCATATTTGAGTACTAGTTCATTTAAAATAATGTTAAAATCATATTTTCTTGGTAGCCAAGCAAATGAAAATATTTAATTCATATTCTATTTTATTTATTTTATTTGTTTTATTTAATTCTTGTTCTTAATTTAAATTTGAATTCATCCGTAGACATTCAGCGTAATGTAGAGTAGGTTAGGTTTAAGTTAGTTTTAGGATTTGTGATATGGTTAAGTTGAATGGCCATTTGGCTAGACTACGCCATTTATACTTTGTAAATGTTGTTTTGCTGGTATAATAAAGACGTTTATTATTATTATTATAAGGCGTTTTAAAATTAGAGGTAAACATTTTAACAGCATATTAGTGGTGAAAGTAAAGGTTACCCGACAATTGCGCCCTGGTCAAATGCGCCCCGACAAAAGCGCCCCGACAAATGCGCTTCCCGACAAATGCGCCCTAACAAAAATACTTTTTTTATTTTTATTCTATTTTTTTTTAATTGATTACTGGCAGACTTTTTTTAGGTTTTCAATTATTTGTTTTACCCCATGGAGGTTCGGAAATGGATTGTATTGAGGTTTATTTCCGAAATTTGTTATATTAAATTTACATATACTGTATTTTATTTATTTTTTATCTGCATTTCACCTTTCAACGTACTTCTAAACAACTTATTAATATCTTTTTTTCTGTATCTTATAAAATAAAGATATTTTTGTGAATTTTTATTATTTGGGGTTTATTAAAAATCAGGGGCGGTTCTCCATTTGTGCATTTCTCCATTTGTGCAGTGAACACCCAATTAAATTTCATAAAAACACAATATTTTATAATTACATAAATAACATAAAAATAAAAATTTAATTTTAATATTTTTATTTTCATACGTGTTAATCTATATTTTTGGTACATCAGCCCTCTGGCTGATCGCGTCTCTGTGGCACAGAATACCTAAGTATACTGTGTCTGTGGCGCATTATGATGAGTGAGCCTAACACGAGTGAGACGATTTGGTGAATGCATAAAGTTAAAAAGAGAAAACAACACGCCAACATATCCTTCAAACGTCAAAGAAACACATTAATTGCCGCGTCGCTTACAAACAAGGTTGCCAAACCAATGATGCCAGTCTAGTACAATTCACAATTGTACTAGATGTAGTACATTCTGCTTGAGGCAGTGTTCACGTGTAAAATATATTGTGTTCCTTGTTTGGGTTTGTTATCTATAAAAATCCCTTTTTTCTCTTCAATAAATTAGATGTCACTGCAAATAGAATTCGAAAAATTTGGTACATTTAAGGAATCTGGTACATTTTTTAGACAAATCTGGTACATAACAAAAACACATTTTGGCAACACTACCAAATCAAACAAACTGTCATTCCGTCTACCTGTTCACTAAGTCATGGGAGCGCTCCCATGGGAGTGTTCCCATATGTTTTGCTCTCTTACTCTTAGGTGGGTATATCGTGCTTACTCCGACCTAACTATGCATGTACCTGGGCTAAAAGTGAGTAAGCACGATATACCCACCTAAGAGTAAGAGAGCAAAATATATGGGAACACTCCCATGGGAGCGCTCCCATGACTTAATGAATAGCTATCCTGGGGACCTATTTTCAAAGTATGTGAGCACTGATTTCTCTCAAGATTCTCATCAGAAATGTCATACGTCAATGTGGAAAAGCTGTATTTAAAGACATCGAGGATTAAAATTCTTAGGAGAATTTTAATTATCTCTAAATAAACCGAGAGAAACAGTCAGTGAGTTCACACTGGCTTTAAGAGCCCTAAAAATACGGTTTTACGTTGACGTATGACATTTCTCTTGATGGAAATGAATTCTCTCGAGTTTGAAAATAGCCCCCCTGGGGTTCGGTTATATAGCGCGAATTTAGAGATGAGTAGTAATAACGTAAATGTACCTACTTAACACTTACAGATTTGCCAATATACATCTCTAAATTCCAGTGTGACACCGGAATTACTTGGAACTTTAGAGACGTTGTAACCGAACTTTGATTTTAGTTCAAGGACGACTTACCCAACTCCGACTCAGCTGAGTTCTGTTTATAAATATGGACCTGAACATATTTGTATCCTTGTTTATCGATATATAACAGAAAAAAGTGAGAATACACTCAGTGAGACACGAGATCCCTTTACAAATTATATTTTTTATGGATTTGTGTGTTCCGTGAACCGAATTTTCGTTGTTTTGAGGTTGGCTGTACTGGTCTTAGGTTATGTGTGAATTTACTAGTGTTTATGTACGATGGAATCGTATTCGGTGAAATTTATAAAAACAAATAAACATAATTTCGAGAATCGAGTGCTTATAAAAAAGAATGGCCCATCTCGATCGGAGATAAACATTGTTCAAGAATGTGCCATAAGAAATAGAAAGTTTAAACATACTTTTAAGATTGAACAATATAAAAAACTTCGTGGTTGTGCGGGTGTGATAAACAACATGCTTTGTTTTGTTTTCCTTGTTTAGTTTTTGCAAACAATGAAAATACTAAATCAGAAAGGACAAAAACGGGTGTTAGGGATTTATCTCATTTATCAGCAAAAATTAAAAAACACTTTTATTATTATTATTAAACTACTAAACTACTGAACTACCCAATGAACCGAGCAGAAACCTGACACTGATTATATTAGGTAAGCATGTTTTTGCAATATTTCTATAATTTAAACTTGACTTTTCTTTCTTGCACTGTATTAGTCGAGCAATTAATATTGTACCCGACATTGTGTAAATTATATTTTTTTCTTCTATAGAGCACAGAATTAAAAATTGTGGACACCCTTTTTAAATTATAACAAGCCGCCACTGCCTTTAATTATAAAAAAAATTGAATTAAATATGGGGGATTTAAGGGGGGGGGGGGTTGAAATTAAAATTAAAAACAAAAAGACAAAAATGAAAAGCGATATCAACATGAAATTTTTAGTAAAAATCAAGCCCTATAAGGAGATGAGGCCTATTGATTGTAAAAATAATCTGGTAGAAAATGGGTAGTTAAGGGAGTCTGTTAAACTGCGAAGAGTATCATTTAGAATGCCAGGCATTATATATCTTTATTCTAGTTTTTATTTGTGTAATAGTATGTAATGTGATGGGGCTGATCTCATAAAATAAACATTTAAAACATTTTAGTTCTTATTTTATTTAAAAGTTATTATTTTAAAAGGTATTTAAAAAACATATTTTTTATTTGACATCTGTGACAAATTGTGAAATTGATTTAATTTACAATTAAAACTGAAAAATTGTAGGCAAAGTTTTATATAATATTTTTTACACAAAAATCAATGTCAAGCTTTCTACATAACCTTATATATATTTAAAAATAATCTCAAATTATGAACAAAAGTCAGTTTACTAACTAATAATGTTTATAGGTGGTTTTCAATGTATTAAAAACAAAACAAATATCACACTAACTAAAATATTTATTTATTAATAGTTATAGTGCTTGAAAATATTATGATGTTGATAATAACTACATTTAATATAAACTCAAATAATAAAAAAAAATAGCGATATTGGCTCTTGTACAAAGTTTTGGACCGAACTTACAAAAATGATAAAAGTATTGGAAAAAGTGAACACCCATTTCAAATTACCACGAGCCGCCACTGTTCAACATAAAGAGTAAAATATATTTCATTAAATATTTGTTATTAAAAAATAATTATAAAAATAAATGATAATATTTTTAAATTTAATGACAATCCACGCAAGGAATTAGGCATTCCAACGACCTGTCAAAATACTGTCACTGGGAACACCAATGTTAAATAAAACATATTAGATTATAGAGAGTTATTGCAAGTTCACTTAAGGTCAGTCACTATTAGTGCCGCTCTTATTTTGACATCTGAGCATGCGCAGATCACTAACTTTAATAAAGATTGTGCCTGTCCTTAATAGAGAGATATTGCAAATTTCTATAAAGCCAGCCACTAATAGTGACATCGTAATTAGAGTCAAATAAATTCTATAATAGTACCTAATATTAAAGAGGCATTAGAAATTATAATTTTAGAAGGTTTAAATGACGAGCGCATCCAAAAGCTATAAAGTCGCCACTACCTGCTACCCTTAAACATCCACAATTAAGGACAGGCACAATCCTTAATAAAGTCAGTTTTAGAACATAAACATTTGCGCATGCTTAGATGTCAAAATAAGAGCGGCACTAATAGTGACTGACCCTAAGTGAACTTGCAATAACTCTCTAATGACTAAAATTAATTTTTTTCTAATAGTAGAAGTCCTTATTTATTTAATAGTGAACTTTTAACTATACCTTACCGTGCAATTTTTTGAGAATTTTTTTTTAAATGTGAGAATTTGTACAGTGTCTTACGAGAAAATAAGACCTAAACAACAATTGTCGAATTATACTATTATTTATTGATTAAATGGAGTAGAAAAAACTAAAAATAAGGTTTTTGAAACATTTAGGTTTTATTTTTTACAATAAAATATATAGGTTACCGTCGAATTTATTGAGAAATTAATATTGAAGTTCGCGCGCTACGCAACGTTGTCAAATGTTTGATTCCATTTTAAGCTAGGTTACTTGAAAAATTTTTGTAATTTTTTAATATTAATTTCTCATGGCAATATCACACTTTATAATACGTAATAGTTTTTTATCCCGCTAGAGGGCGCTAAAATTTAAGTAACGCAATTTTTATAAATCCTCCATTAAATTACCTTTTCAATACATGGTACATTACCTATTTAAAATTAAGGTGTTGGAGAAGTACAAGGAATTAGGTTGACACATGTCAGATGTCTGTATTGTAAAAGTGTGTTTAATTTAGAATAAAAATTGAGCAGTTTTAACATTTTCTTAAAATCCAATGATTAATACCGAAAAAAAGGATAAAACTATTTTAAGTGATCCACTCTGTATATCAAAAATTTCTAGATTTATCGAATTAGTTCATAGAACAAAATCTGCTTAAAAATGCATTTTTTACAAGATACGCTACATAAGAAAATTTCTCCCATCGAAAAAAAAAATTATTGAGCGCAGCGCCATCTGCATATTAACCTATATAAAATTAATTTATATCTAAAACTAAAGATCTCTTAGTAAACTGGCGTTTACAGAATAAAAATTTCTTACGAAAATATCTGGCCTGCGAGTTTTTATTGGTGCACCCTGTACAGTTATACAGGGTGATTCATAACTATTGGGACATAGGCTAAGGGCAGGTTATTTGGACCAAAATATGGCGATTGGACCAAATATACCTTCATAAAATATGGCTGTGGAATAAGATACAGGGCATTAAAGTTGAATTTTTTTTCGTTTTTTTTTTCTGATAATGTCACTGTTTGAAAAAGGAATATTATTTTATGTAATTAATATTTCACATTTTGTTACAGGGGGCGCCACGTGAATGATTCCTGATGATGAAATTAGGTGGTAACTTTTCTTGGCGAAACTTTTTAGTGCTTTTGATTAGAAAATATTACCTAAAAATTATTTCTACGTAATATTGGTACTGTTTAAACACGATAATTTCACCTTTTTTCGAGAAAAACATAATTGAACAGTTCAGTGTCTCAGAAGGGGATTCCAAATAACACAATAAGAAAACTTGTAACGTAAGGCTTCTATTTCAACGGTAAAGCAAAATTAAAAACAATTTAACATAAAAAAAGCAAACTTAAATTAAATGTTCAATGTGACCTCCTCCGACTTATATGCCTTTTCTAATTCTTTTAATAAAGGACTTTCGGATGGCAAAGAAAATATTATTCTGTCCCCTTATAGAATTACCCGCATTTTGTATGTTCCTCTAGAGTTCGTCTCGTGAATTAATTTCCTGGGTATAAACTAAGGACTTCATATGTCCCCATAAAAATCAAGAGGGTTATAGTCAGGACTTCTTGGTGGCTATTCAAAATTACTTCCTCTGCCAATCCAACGTTGCAGAAATATGTCACTTAGATAATTTCTAACAACTAATGGGAAATTAGGTGGAGCTCCATCCTGCATAAACCACATTTTCCTTCTTACATCTAGTGGCATATCATTCAAAATATCTCTAAAAGTATTTTGCAAAAAAAATAAATAGGAATCTCCATTTAAATTTGGAGGAAGACGATATGGCCCTAGTAGTTGGTCGCCTATAATGCCACACCAAATATTAAATTTAAACTCATGTTGAAAATGTCTTTCTTTACGAGCATGCGGGTTTTCTTCTTCCCAGTGATGACTGTTTCGATAATTAAAAACACCTCGTCTAGTAAAACTCGCTTCATCGGTGAACATAATATTTTTAATAAAATTTCGGTCATCATTATGTTTGTTGAGAGTACGTTGGCAGAACTGTTACCGTCTTGGGAAATCTCTTGGAAGCAAATTTTGAACAAGAGTGAAGTGATAAGGATGAAACTTTTCTTTTTTTAAAACTCTAATAATAAACGACTGACTTACTCCTGTTGTTATTGCCAGTTGACGTGAACTTACTTCAGGATTTTCATCTACTCGAACCAAAATTTCATCTTCTTCATTAGGTGTGATTTGTTTCGGACGATCATTCAGATTTTTACTATGAAATGACCCGGTTTCACCCAAACGATGAAATAGATTTGCAAAAGTTTTGTGATTTGGTTGCCTTCTGTCTGGATATAACAATTCATACCTTCTGGCTGCCATGCGACCGCAAAAATTTTCTTGTGCATATACACGAACCATATCCCGCATTTCTTCATTCGTAAAATGATTGTGACGAGGCATTTTAGTCGAAAAAGCTTTAAAAATGCAACAGTAGACTATAATCTCACAGCAAAAATAATTAATTGGCAAGAACTGACATTTACCAGACACAATTATCTGACAGTCCAAAGCACACTTTTCATAAATAACATATTTTTTGAAATATCCTTCTGAGACTCTGAACTGTTCAATTGCGTTTTTCTCGAAAACAGGTGAAATTATCGTATTTAAACAGGAGTACCAATATTACGTAGAAATGATGTTTACGTAATATTTTCTAATAAAAAGCACTAAAAAGTTTCGGCAAACTTACCACTTAATTTCATCATCAGGAATCATTCTCGTGGCGCCCCACAGTGGGGCCAAATTCCGAAATCCTGGCCAAAACCTCAATAAATGAATTTTCTAAATGGGTACTTTTGAGCAGTCAGTCAGGTAGAGGACTAATGGATGCATCCATTGTGGAAGAGTAACCGTTTTTGACCGTATACGTTCGTCGCTGCGTTAGTTTGAAGTTAGCATTCGTGAAGAGTACAAGCATCGCGCGCTGAAGGAACGAAAACTAGGGTGACTTCTAAAATCAATATTTTTCAAGTGAAGTGTTCAATTTTAATTCTGAGACATGGACATACATATATTTTTTTTAATGGCTTTTTTTAAACTCGATATTTATTTTTTTATTTAGAATAATAAAATAAATAATAAGTAGGTAAATATATATTTTTTCCTACGATCACTTAGGAAAGTGACACATATCACACTATATAGTACTATGGAAAGTGCTTTATATCACACGCATATGAATAAGAATTTACTTTCTACCCGTGTGCGAATATGCTACTTTCCGCATCAGCTGTCACAAAATGTCAAACGCATCATTTCTATTTTGATCTATGTAATGTCCATATTAATACTAAAATCGATATGATTGTTAAATTATTGAAATTGTTGTAAATTAGATCCTAGATATTTATCTTTAACAATTATTATTATTATTATTAAAATAATTTTAAAATAACTAAGTTATGTTTGCTTTTTATTCTGGTTAAACTCATAACGGTTTAGATCATTCAATTGACGCAAGGCCTGTTAGCTCAGGTGGTAGAGTATCAAACTTTATCAACTTTGCCATTTGAGACCTGGCAAGCGACCGCGTTCAAATCCTTGCAGGGGCAGAATTTTATTTTTTGTTTTCTTTATTTATTTTTTTTTTGTTTTCTGTTTTTTTGGTTTTTTAGGTTTTTTTTTGTTTAGAAAATATAAATACTAAATAAATACGATTATTATTGATGTTTTTTTTAAATTTATTTTATTTATTATAATATAAACCTCGTTTTACATTTCCGCATCAGCTGTCACATAATGTCAAATGCATCATTTCTATTTGATTTATGTAATGTCCATATTAACAGTAAAATCGATATGATGATTAAATTATTAAAATTGACGATTAACTTAGATTCCAGATATTTATTGACGATTAACTTAGATTCCAGATATTTATTTTTACCAATTATTAAAATAATTTTAAAATAACTAAATACTTCTCATTAATTTGGCTTTTTATTCTGTTTAAACTTAAAATCGAATTAAAAATGCATTTGACATAAGACCCATTAGCTAAGGTAGTTGCAATTTGAACTTTGGCTTACACGACGGGTCCGCGGGCCCGCGTTCAAAACTTGGTGGTTGCAGATTTTTTTTGTTTTCTGTTTCTTTGTTTTTATTTTATTTTTATTTCGAAAAATATGAAAATTGAACAAATACAATTATTGTTGATTATTTTTTAAATACATTTTAATTATTATAATAATAACCTGTTTTTATATTTTTTGATAAAATTATTTTGTGGTCGTAGGAAAAATATTGTACATCACTTGTGTGAAAAGTGATTTTCCACGCTCGTGTGATAGTCGCACTCGGCTTGTGTCTCGTGCGACAATATTTCCCACTCGTGTGAAAAATGTCACTTTCCACACTCGTAATGTAATATACTATTTTTAATTTAATATTTATATATTGTGTAAAATATAATTTATCCCCTTATACCTAAAAGTACCTTTAATTATTTTTATAATTATTTTACGTTATATTACAGCTTATTTATACATAAAAATATTTGCAGGCCACGTGTGTTTACATATTTGTTTTTATAACGAGAATTAAATTAATCAATAAACAAAGTTTATATATACATTGGTGTGCCCCAAAAACTTTGATAAAAATGGGAAAAAAGTTTATCTTACATTTCACAATTGTTCCTGATAAAAAGTTCTGCATCACTTAGAAAATACAAAAGACCAAGCATCAAATTTGTAAAATTAAAAAAATTCCAATACACACTTTATTTGAATAAGGATAATTTCCAGACCATAGCAGAATTTTATATTATAAATGAAAATTTCTTTGTTGTAATCGGTCATAAATTTTATTTTATATTGTTAGCACCGCACTACATATGTTTCGGAAAACTTTATTTCCATCTTCGGGTGCAGTCAAAATTTAAAAACATTAAAAAAACACATGGGGACGATTACAGTTTAAAATTTTTAAAATACCATCTTTTTGTTTCAGCGTGTGAAGGTGTATTCGAAATAATATTGATTTAGTTTAACACGATAACCATAAAGTAGGGAAACAAAAAGATGAGTTTTTACAAAATTAAAAATTACCAGTGGCGTTACAGTTACAGTTACTTTAAGATTTGTCTTGAATTATGTATTTAATAAAGCAGATCTAAATTACTTGAAAACAAGTGAATTGTATTTTTTAAGTCTTATTAATCTTTTAACTAATATTTTTCTCTATATTGAAATTTAAAAGTATTTTACTCTTCAATATACATTACTATTTTTACTTTCCTATCTGTATACAGATAAGGAAAGTATAGAATTCATGATTTTTTTCGACCTCGAGTTTTCGACGGATTTTTACGTTTTGAGGTCCCCTGAATCCGTTTTGACTATTTTCGCGATGATGTCTGTCTGTGTGTGTATATGTGTGTGTGTGTGTGTGTGTGTGTGTGTGTGTGTGTGTGTGTGTGTGTGTGTGTGTGTGTGTGTGTGTGTGTGTGTGTGTGTGTGTGTGTGTGTGTGTGTGTGTGTGTGTGTGTGTGTGTGTGTGTGTGTGTGTGTGTGTGTGTGTGTGTGTGTGTGTGTGTGTGTGTGTGTGTGTGTGTGTGTGTGTGTGTGTGTGTGTGTGTGTGTGTGTGTGTGTGTGTGTGTGTGTGTGTGTGTGTGTGTGTGTGTGTGTGTGTGTGTGTGTGTGTGTGTGTGTGTGTGTGTGTGTGTGTGTGTGTGTGTGTGTGTGTGTGTGTGTGTGTGTGTGTGTGTGTGTGTGTGTGTGTGTGTGTGTGTGTGTGTGTGTGTGTGTGTGTGTGTGTGTGTGTGTGTGTGTGTGTGTGTGTGTGTGTGTGTGTGTGTGTGTGTGTGTGTGTGTGTGTGTGTGTGTGTGTGTGTGTGTGTGTGTGTGTGTGTGTGTGTGTGTGTGTGTGTGTGTGTGTGTGTGTGTGTGTGTGTGTGTGTGTGTGTGTGTGTGTGTGTGTGTGTGTGTGTGTGTGTGTGTGTGTGTGTGTGTGTGTGTGTGTGTGTGTGTGTGTGTGTGTGTGTGTGTGTGTGTGTGTGTGTGTGTGTGTGTGTGTGTGTGTGTGTGTGTGTGTGTGTGTGTGTGTGTGTGTGTGTGTGTGTGTGTGTGTGTGTGTGTGTGTGTGTGTGTGTGTGTGTGTGTGTGTGTGTGTGTGTGTGTGTGTGTGTGTGTGTGTGTGTGTGTGTGTGTGTGTGTGTGTGTGTGTGTGTGTGTGTGTGTGTGTGTGTGTGTGTGTGTGTGTGTGTGTGTGTGTGTGTGTGTGTGTGTGTGTGTGTGTGTGTGTGTGTGTGTGTGTGTGTGTGTGTGTGTGTGTGTGTGTGTGTGTGTGTGTGTGTGTGTGTGTGTGTGTGTGTGTGTGTGTGTGTGTGTGTGTGTGTGTGTGTGTGTGTGTGTGTGTGTGTGTGTGTGTGTGTGTGTGTGTGTGTGTGTGTGTGTGTGTGTGTGTGTGTGTGTGTGTGTGTGTGTGTGTGTGTGTGTGTGTGTGTGTGTGTGTGTGTGTGTGTGTGTGTGTGTGTGTGTGTGTGTGTGTGTGTGTGTGTGTGTGTGTGTGTGTGTGTGTGTGTGTGTGTGTGTGTGTGTGTGTGTGTGTGTGTGTGTGTGTGTGTGTGTGTGTGTGTGTGTGTGTGTGTGTGTGTGTGTGTGTGTGTGTGTGTGTGTGTGTGTGTGTGTGTGTGTGTGTGTGTGTGTGTGTGTGTGTGTGTGTGTATATATGTATGTAAACATTTATAGAGGTGCTGCAATAGGTTGTACAAAATAACCGGAAAAAGCCTATAATAACTAGATAGGAAAGTCATGTATTGGACACATCAGATTTTTATTTTTCCTGTATAGCACCTACATTTTACAAAATTTAATGCTAGATTAAGGATTTCCAAGTGATGCAAAACTTTTTATCAAGAATATTTTTTTTTTTTTGTAAAATGTAAGATAAATCTTCTAATTTTTTGGGACATTCTATATCTATAAATTTGGACTTATAATAAACTAACAAAACAAATGAGTCCCCTAAATGCAAAACTCGGTAATTGACGAAATTTTCAAAAATTATGTTTAGGCGGTATTCAATTCCTTATTTCAAACTCTACCATTCTTCTCCTAAAATAAAAAACAAAACTCCCTATTTCTGCATTAAAAACGCTTTAGAAAACGAAGACTAGATACAGAACTCTGTATTTGCCTTCACTTGTCAAATGCAAAACTACGTAATTGTAACCTGCTGCCAATTACGTTACGCCTAATAATCACGTGATTAAGTAAGTGCACGGGCACGTAAACATTTTAATTTATTCATTTGTTGTTTGGATTATGAAGAGGCCAGAAGTAATTCGCTTGTTTTTGCCAGTTTTTGCAGTTTACACCTAATAAAAATGTTTTAATTCATATTTTTGTATCTTTAATTAAGAAAAAAATCTGATGTGTCCAACACATGACTTTCCTATCTAGTTATTACAGGCCTTTTTCAGTTATTTTGTACAACCTATTGTAGCACCTCTATAAATGTTTACAGGATAAACTAAATATATACATTTTCCACATACATCTAACTCGACACATTTTTCTATAATATATATTCCATAAAATATAAAAATGGCCTCCCATAAAGTAACCCCCCCAGATGTTCCGCCTTCGTCCAAAATCTAATCATTTCACCTCAGATCGAAATAAAACTTAAGTTTAAAATTTGTTTTTTCCTTTATCCGTTTTTGAGTTTCCTTCAAAATTCGAAATTTACACATTTTCTCAAATATCTCGAATACGGTCCATTTTAGAGAAATTATGTAAAGGATGAAAATTATAGAGAATTATATTACAAACAACTTTTATTTGAACAATTTATATAAAACATTATTTTTTTACATTTTGTAAAATTTCTCCAATACGGACCATTTTAGAAAAATTTTATAAAAAACAAAAATTATAGATAATTATATTGTAAGTAACTTTTATTTGAAGAATTTTCTTCTCCAAACGTAAATAACGAATATATTTCATAAAATAAAAAAATGACCACCACTACGACTTTGTCCAAAATCTAATCAGTTCACCGCAGGCCGGAATAAAGCTTAAGTTTAAAATTTGGTGTTTTTCTTTGTATCGGTTCATGAGTTATGGTGGATACAGACAGACACACAACACACACACACGCACGCACGCACGCACGCACTTCATCCCGAAAATAGTCAAAACGTATTCAGGGTACCCCAAAACGTAAAAATCCATCGAAAACCGAAGGTCGATTCCTATACTTTCCTTATATCTGTATGCAGATAGGATAGTAAAAATAGAAGAAAATAACTGTTCTAAAATAAGACAAACATGTACTCATCGGTATTTGCAATTGTGAGTTGCAAAACTGGGTTTTTTAAAACATAAATGCAAAACTCGGTATTTTAATTTTAAAAGTATTTTTTTTTATTTTTTGTAGGATTTCGGATTAAAGAGCATAGTTATTTCAAAACAAAATCACTAGAGCCAACTAAAAAAATTTTAAACGAATACATATGTATTTTATTTATTAACAGTTTTTTGCCCTTCCTGAAAAATTTTGTAACTAGCAAATACCGAGTTTTGCATTTAGGGGACTCAAATATAATATACATATCTATATAAAAACGAGCTAGGAGGTGTCTATCTACCTAGGAGAATGCACAATGAGCCAAGTGAGGCATAAGTGCTGTGAGTTAACCCATCCTCCACACAGATGCACTTTGTGAACGCATGTTGTCAAATAATTATCTTAGGCACCCAAATTTTAACTACCAAAAATCTTATTACGGATTTTGTCCGTCACAATTCGATTTTGACCACTCTGATACGGCATGACGGTTCACGGTTTTCCGTCTGATGTTTGGGAATCGTTTTGCGCTCGGGTGCGTTTTGATAGTTCAGTTTCTAGAGCCATTGGGGAGAAGTAATTATTGTTAGATGGGCGATAATTGGTAATGGACTAACGGGATGGTATAAGTCTGCTTGCTAACGACAAGAATGCAAGTTGAATATTGGAGACGTTACTCAACTTGAAATTACCAAAAACTATCTACGCTATTAGCTATACAGAGCGACAATTGAAAAACTTACAATTTCGAAAATTTTATAGTACATCAAACGTACAAAGTACTGTTAAAAGTTCTCTATTTCATTGTCTTTAAAATAAGTCACATTATTTCAGAATTAGCTTTTTGTGTTTTTATTAAACAAATAATTTTTATCTGTAAGAGTAACCATTTTATTTTCAACAAAATTCAGATTTATAAGCAGAAGATATTACTTGATTTGTTTTTAATATCAAGTGTTGCAATAAAAATGATATCAAATATTGGTTTTAAAATTTACCTCAATTAGTCTATTTTTATGTATGAGAGAGTATTAAATTAATAAAGCGTTCGTAATCCATAGGCGTACGACTTCTTTTAGTAGACAGTTAAAATATTTTTTGAAGTTATTCCTCGAGTATACACTTATATTTTCATCTAATTAACCTGCTTATAACTTCTAAACAGCTGAAGGTAAAAAAGTGCAATTTTTTCTAAAATGTTTTATTTTTCCACAAGGTATGTTAAGAACATTGTGTCAAACGGGTTATGTAGGTATAAGGGTTTAAATTTTGACTTTTAAACAACGTTACGTTCATAAATAATAATTTTAATATAAAAACTACTTCTTACCTACAAATCCAAATCAGAATCGAAATCAGAAGATGAACTGTTGCAACCAATATTTACAATGAGTGGCTCGATCATTTCATCAGTAATATTGTCCAACTTCTACATTTTCTCTTCTTCTTTAATCGTATGATTTACTGCCTTTTCCCAGTTTTCAGGCTTCACATTATTTACAGCCTCCAAAAACAACTGTTTAACATCACTCATTTTAAAAGAATTATTTTTTCTTGAAACTTATCCCTTTATCTGTGCCCATATCAGTTCAATCGGGTTTACTTCGCAATGATATGATGGTGATCTAACCACCGTCATCCCACGATTGTTTGCAATTTCATCAATTTCATATTTTTTGAATTTCTCTTTATGAAGGGAACACAAATGATACAGTTCTTTTCTCACAGAACCGGGATGGAACTTAATATTCTTTGAATTTAGCCAATTCTGTAAATCTTTTTTTAACCACTTGGTTGTGGGCATTTTTTCTATAAGTCTCGAGTGATAACTTGCATTATCCATTACTATTATACAGTTCTGAGGAAGAAGATCTATAATTTGTTCGAACCACTCTATAAAGACATCAGCATTTATGTCCTCATGGTAGTCACCGGTACGAGTAGTTTCAAAAGTCAATAAACCACCTTTAACAAAACCATTTGAATTACCGATGTGTACTATTATTAGTCTACGCCCCTTTCCTGATGGTGGATTTAAACCAGTAGATAAATTATTTAAAAAAGCCTGTCTTCGACTTGTAACAGTTTCATCTTGCCAAAATTTATTTGGTTTATGGTCCTCGTTGATCCATGTTTCATCTAAATAAAATATATTTCTTCTTTGGTTTCTCATTTCTTTTATAGTCCTTAGGTAATTTCTTCTCCATACTACAATATCGCTTCTTTCTATTGAAATAGACTTTCTGGAATGCTTTTTCCATAGAAAATCTATTTCTTTTAAAAGTTTCCATAGTGTGCTTCGACTCATTTCAGGGTAATCCTTATCATCTCGAACCGTGGCAAGAACTTTGTCTACTGTCGGAAATTCTTTTCTAAAGAAGAACGCATGCACTTTCCTTCGAAGTCTTTCTTTCAAAAGATTTTCTAATTGAAATTTTGGTTTTCCTGGAGCTTTACGTGCTGTTTGAAACTCGCCACATTTCTCTTCCTTAACAACTCTGTAAATCGTAGATTTCATAACACCAAGCGTACTACTAACTAATTCCACTGTGTCATCAACACTTTTACATAAATGTTTGTCTGTAAATGATTTAAAACAATTAAATATTAATGTTTTTTTATTAACTGTTAAAGGACCGATTTTTTGTCGTTTACGCGGCCCTTCAAAATTTTCCATGATTACACTAGAATTCACACTGCACCTTGCAAGTTGCAACTAAACGATATTTAGTAAACTGTCAAGAATACACAACTTGGACCTCCTTACTAAATGGAAAACCTATAATCGCATTTTCGGTGAAATTTGTTGAGAAGGTATTTATCTACATATAATTCGATTACTGTAAGAAATTCTTGGAATTAAAATAAAACAAAATTGGCAAATAGGTACTTATTGAAAATAATCTTAAGATACGGCTATGTAATCTTTAATACACAGGGCTTTTGTCCTGTCCAAACCTTTTTCTATTGTTCTGTACAGCTTATGTTTATAAAGGACCAATAAAAGACCCAAAACTTGTTATAGCTCAGGTACATTTATTACAATTTTAGGAAATATTTAGATTATTCTGTAAAAATATTTAAAATGACCGTACTAAGTTTTGCATTAGAAATGCTGTTTTATTACTCTCTCATACATAAAAATAGACTATAGGTACGCCCTAAACTGTTTTTATCAAATTTCTAGCTACACAATAATATTATTTACTAGTAAAGAAGTAGTAAAATTATTATTTTCTGCTTGGAAATTTTTATAATAAATTAAACGTGCATTTTTTGCCAAGAATTCCTGAATGCATTCTCTTTCAAGTAATGTACTACATTGGCACCTTATTTTTTCTTTTGATAATAAAACAACAATTACAAAAAAAAAATAATAAAAGAAACAACATCTCAAATAGTATTGAAAAAACTTCTTTAACAAATTTAATTTATAATTCATTAATTTTCAAAACGGCCACCTCTAATTCTTATACAAAAAGAACCCTTTTTCTTATTTTTGTCCTGGTAACTCGATTCGAAAAGTTCTGTCGCAATATCTCAGCTCCATTCTGTAATCTTTCAATTAGTTGCATACACGATTTGGTTTGGGTGTCCCCATACATAAAAATCCAACGGAATTAAATCGGAGCTTCTAGCAGGCCATGATATCGGCCCACCTCTTCCAATCCATCCATTTGGAAACCATTCGTCTAAAAGTTCCCGTACTGCTAGATGATAGTGTGCAGAACATCCATCATGCTGGAAGAACATCTGTTGCCTGTTAGCTAGTAACTAATTTAGGTTATTACGTGAAAATTCTTCATAATTTCCGCAGTTAAGGATTAGGTAACAAATGAGAACCAATTAAATTGTCATGAACATTTCTGAAGCGTCTTGAGACTTCTCGTAGCAGAGTTGGTTGGTATAAATAGCCCGGCTCATCGGCGGACAGTTTAGTTTGCTATAAAGGAGTGGTCGCCAACCTCTCAATGTGTTGAGCTACTTTGTTAATTTTGGAATAAACAGCGAGCTACCCACACGGAAGCCACGTAACGCAACGTAAATGAAATAATCCACAGTTAATTTATCATTATATGTATTTATTTTACTATTTAACTGGTAATACATAATACATAGGTACTAATAATAAACTAATAACAAAATAACTAATATTACTAGTACGTACTTGTTCATAGCTACATTCCTACCTACCAAACGAAGGTGTTTGAAAAATAAACACAAACTTTTATCCAGCCACAACGGCATGTCACGTAAGATTTAAAAATAGTTAATAATAACAACAAAAAAGTAACGCACTATCATGAACATAAACATTGAAAAATAAAAAAGCACGTTCAATGAGAAGGATGACATTCAGGCTCATCGATAATTTTTTTAATGTTTACAGTATAATTTGATACAGCCACTCGAATACAATTATCCAAATGTTCATCTGTAAGTCGATTGCGATATTTGTTCTTAATAAAATTCATATTGGAAAAAGAAGATTCACACAAATAGGTTGAACTGAATAATGCTGTCACTTTCAAGGCAACACGGTATAGAACTGAATATTTGTCTTTACTTACAATAGGCCAGATACATTTGGTACTTGAGACTAACGATTTTAAGGCTAAATCATTTTGAAACTCAATTACTTCCATTTTTGTTGCAGCGATGTCTTCGCCAAAGTTCTGCATAACACAAGGTGCAAACTGTTGAATATCAATTTCCATAAAGGGTGAAACAACAAACTGCGCTACTAAAGCCATTTCGTTGAAATCCTTAAAACGATTTTTGAAGTTATTCTTCAGGGTAGAAACTATTTCTACATGATATTTGCTGTCATAGGGTTCTAATGGATTTTGAGATATTTTTTCTGAAAGAATAAGAAAATGCTTGGCATCGCTGTTAATTAGGTTTTGTTCCCAAAACTCCAGCTTTTTGATAAATGCTTTTATATCAGAAATCATTTCCGCTAGTTCTTTGTCTCTCCCCTGAAGCTGCAATTTAAGTTCGTTTAATTTCTCTGTAATGTCCACGAGAGAACCAAAATCTCTAATCCAGATTGAATTTTCTAGTTCCGGAGTCGGTTCATCGCGTTGTTTAAAAAATTGAACTATGCCAGATAGGACATCATTAAAACGTTTCAGCACCCGTCCTCTACTTAACCATCGGACTTCAGAGTGAAGGAGTAGGTCCCCGTATTGACAGTCAACTTCATCTGCCAAGGTTTTGAATAATCTTCTTTGTAACGCTTGAGCTCTAATCTTGTTCACAATTTTTACCACATAACGTTGTTTAGTTTCAGGAAATTCCACATAATGCTTGCTGATGGATAATGCAGTGGTAACAGAGAAATTGCGGAAAAGTTTCATATTTACGACATAACGCCACCAGACCCTTATCACAACTCACCATAGCTGGTGCGCCATCGGTTGTCAAGCATACCATTTTCGATATTGGAATTTTCTCGGAAGAAATAATATTTTTTAAATGAGAAAACAACTCCTGTCCAGTAGTGTGTCCTTTCAGTGGAATAAACTTCAAAAGATCTTCTTTAATCGTAAAATCACTAAAAACCATCCTGACGAACACGGCCATCTGGGCAGTGTCAACGACATCTGTTGATTCATCCAGTTGAAGTGAAAAATAAACACAGTTATCTAAGTCAGTTCTTAACTGTAAAAAAATATCATTGCTCATTACTTCTACACGTCTCATCACTGTATTAGCAGAAAGTTGCATAGATTTTATAGCTGAAACTATCTCGTCTTTATTTCTAAAGTTGGCAAATAACGAATCAGCAGCTTCTAAAAACGCCTGTTTTATCATTTCCACGTTTTCATAAGGTTTCTTTTTTTGTGCAAATATCTGGGACACACTGTACGATGCTTCAGTTGCAGCCTTATTTTTGTCGACTGTTCTTAAAAATATTGATTGTTATCCAATAAACTGCTTTTTTAACTGTTTCAGTTTCTCCTTTCTGGCGGCAGAATGTAGTGGGAATGATTTTTCAAAATTAGAATGTACAGTTTTATGATGTCTCTCAATATTTCCTTTTTTAGCAACGGAGACCGAAGTATTACATAACAAACACACATTTTTATCTTTAACTTCTGTAAAAAAGTATTGTTCTTCCCATTCCGAATGAAAGTAGTATGTCTTTACCTTCTTACAACTGCTTGCCATAATATTATTTTTTGTTGTTCTCTACTAACCCAACCGCTGGACGTTGGTTACGCGTTCAGTTTTAAACTAACTAAACTAAGCGCAGTGTCGCCGCGCCGTGCGTATTTATCCCGTTCAAAGCAATCCTGATCGTTCTCGAACACTAACGCGCTGGTCCGGCTGGTCGGTTCTAGCCGATTCTAGCTTGATGGCGTCAGCGGCAGATCGCTCACCGCAACGTTGCCGCTGTTTATGTTTAATATTATGACAATTAGATTTTTTTTGTGGAATTTTCGGAAGCTTCTCTGATTTTTGCAGTTTGTATTTTTTTAATTAAAATCGTTGTGAGAGCTACCAGAATTGCCTCCGCGAGCTACCGGTAGCTCGCGATCGACAGGTTGGCGACCATTGCTATAAAGTATTGTACTGAAAAGTTAAATTGTAATAATTGTAATAAATAAATTAGAATTATAAGTATTATACATATAAATTAATTAGTACGTCACAAATAAATTGTAAATAGTGTGTTTTAAATAAATAAACTATAAATAAATTAGACTATCATCACAAAATTATTACCAATAACTCCCATCCATACATTGACACCAAATTTTCTTCGGAAATTAATTTGTTTCTTCTGATGTGGATTATCTTCAGTCCAATAGTGCAAATTATGAAAATTTGTTATTCCTTCTTTACTAAATTTTGACTCTTAAGTCCATAGAATTCTTGTTAAAAATGAAGCATCCGCTTTCAGAAAAACGGCTCGTGCTTGTATAAGGAATAGAGGTAACCATTTTGAAAATGAATGAATTATAAATTAAATTTGTTAAAGAAGTTTTTCCATTACAATTTGAGAATGTTGTTTCTTTTATTATAAATTAGGAAATACATTATTTTTGTAATTATTGTTTTTTTATAAAAAGAAAAAATAAAGTTCAAATTTAGTACATCACTTGAAAGAAAGTGCATTCAGGAATTCTTATCAAAAAATGCACTTTTAATTTATTATAAAAATTTCAAAATTACTAAGCAGAAAATAATAATTTTACTACTTCTTTACTAGTAATTATTGTAACGCAGCACCCTGCAGTAGCCTGCGGCTATTATAGGAAACGTACAGGTAGAAAAAGAATTGGAATGCTACTCATCGCCCTAGAGTGTGCTGCGGTCGTCATAGGTAAAAGTACAACTAAAAGGAAATAGAATAGTTCCAGAAATGTCGGGAAATGTCATTACCCGTCAGGAATATTCTAGATGACAGTTCGAGAAGGGTCAAGCAAGCTATATAAGGATGATCCTGATGTCAGTTTGGAGTTTTTTATGATAGACGTTACTTGTTAATGTTATCAGTTGTATAATAATTGTTGTTAAAGTTGAGTTGAAATAAATTGTGATACCAAAAACCAGCGTTACATTGGTGACAGCGGTGGGATACAAAGTAGAAGTTCATGGTAAATACTAGATCCACGGAGTACGAAGCAGGCATGGATACTTCAGGCCCACCAGCATGGTTTTTAAAGATGGAAGAGGAAAAGGAAAGGCGTAGGAAGGAAAAAGAGGAGGAAAAGGAAAGGCGTAGAAAGGAAGAAGAGGAGGAAAAGGATAGGCGTAGAAAGACAAAAGAGGAGGAAAAGGAAAGGCGTAGGAAGGAAGAAGAGGAGGAAAAGGAAAGGCGTAGGAAAGCAGAGGTAGAAATTATAAATGGTTTGATACAAATCCAGGAACCCTTCAAGCAAGAGGTTAGTCAGCTTAAAATTAGAGAAGATCTGTTCGAGCAACAACAAGAGCATCTAAAAGCTAATTTAGAGAAACAGCAAGAGAATTTAAAAGCTAATTTATAACAACAAGAACAGGCTAGAGTAGAGTTGGAAAGGCAAATTAGAGCTGAAATGGCTGAGTTAGAAAAAAGAATTCACAGCCAAGCTTCAGTAAACAGCATTGAAGCTGCAAATACTACTACCTCGTCTTCATCCATAACCGAACCAAGCCACATTCGAATCCCAGTTTCACAAAACTATACTAGCAAGACCATTAAGCCACCCACATTTAACGGTCAGATAACATGGGAAACATATCGACTTCAATTTTAAGCGGCAGCTAGAGCCAATGGATGGACCGAGAAAGAGATGGCGGCTTCGCTGCGAGGTCAGGCAGCAACCGTTTTACAATTACTTCCTCAAGAGAAACCTAGTTATTCATCTCTCGTCCAAGTTTTGGAGACAAGATATGGCCAGCAGCATTTGCAACGGATATTCCAAAGCCAGCTAAAGGTTTGTAGTCTACAGGAATTCGAGGCTGATATAAGAAGGTTGATTCATCTGGCCTATCCACAGGTGCCGAAAGATTTCCAAGAACAACTCGGAATACAAGCATTCATTGATGGACTACAGGATGTGGAAATGCAGCAAGTCCTTCGTCTACAACATCACAAGACGCTGAGGGAGAAACTGATTGCAGCCCAGGAATATGAAGCGGTAAAACTTCTGTCCAGATCTTCTCGCGCAAAAGTGAGGGAAATTAAATCCCAGGCAAGTGAGAAGGCCAATACTAATGCTATTCCCCAAATTTTAAATATCCTACGAAATATGCAACGAAACAGCCAAAATGGAAGCAGGAGATGCTTCAATTGCGGAAGAATCAGACACCTTCAAAGAAACTGTAGAAGCATAGCTCATTCTATAAATCGAGAATCAGCGAATAAGACCAGAAAATCATATAGATTAATCTTTCCAAGCCCATCACTAAGACCAACATGAATTAATTACAGCAGGTATGCGTCCCGAAGAAGCCAATCACCCACACCGAGCCGGCTTTCTAACAATAACCAGAGTTTGGAGTTTTTTATGATAGACGTTACTTGTTAATGTTATCAGTTGTATAATAATTGTTGTTAAAGTTGAGTTGAAATAAATTGTGATACCAAAAACCAGCGTAACATTATTAATATTATGTAATTAGAAATTTGACAAACAGTTTAGGCCGTACCTAATTGAGGTAAATTCTAACACCAATATCTGACATTTTTATTACAACACTTGATATTAAAAACAATTTAAGTAATTTTTTCTCGTTGTAAATGTGAATTTTGTTGACAATAAAACCGTTACTCTTACAAATAAAAATTATTTATTTAATAATAAAATTTGGAGTGAGGGTAGCCATATGTGAGTAGTAGGGATTAAGTGTAAAGGTTAAAGAAAAGGTCCTTTATTTCTCACAAGTCAATTTATTGGCGACCGGTTTCGAAGTTGTCACTTCATCATCAGGCACACCTAAATGGAATGTCAAGGAGTCAGTTGTAATAAAAACAATTATAAAAGCATGAACGGACTTTAACATATACAAAATAACAGAAAAAACACAAAAGAAAGTTAAACAATAACCTTGACTCACCTTGACTAATTCCATAAAGGAAGCGCTACAAAAAGTTTAACAGAACGAGTTAAAAAAGTCATGTGTAATAAGTATTTTTTAAAAAAATTTTAATGTAGGTTAGGTTAAACCACCAGATGTCTTTTTGAATAAAATAATTAATTAAAACACATTTAAGACAATTATTAACTAAACAACACTAAATAGTTTTACAAGCACAAACAGTTTAAAAAATTTTTAAGGAAATAATGTTAATTACTGAAAGTAAAAAGTAAAAAAGTAAAAATTATCAGACTGTCAAGACATCTATCTAGATTTTTAACGAATCAATGCAGTAAACTGTAAATTTTAAATTAGCGGATAAATAGTGTACTAACGGAGGTGTTATTTACTGAAAGTGAGTATAGGTGGCGATGACAAAATTTATTGAAAGTAAAATATATTAAACTGAGAATGAGAAAACAAAAAAATTTTTATACTAACAAGAAAATTAGAACACTAAACAAGAAAATATGAAAATTCATATGTAAAAAGGGAAAATTTGAAGCAGATAATCAAAAAGAAAATTACTGTTACAGGAAACGGAAAATAGGTTGACAGTACGAATGTCAAAAAAGAAAAGTCAAATTTTGGCGTATGACAACCACGTGGGAGAATTTGAATAAGCTAAAAAATTTTTAATAAGATGCGAATGGGCAAAAATTAATGGAAAAGAAAAAAAAAATTAATTTTTGCCCATTCGCATCTTATTAAAAATTTTTTAGCTTATTCAAATTCTCCCACGTGGTTGTCATACGCCAAAATTTGACTTTTCTTTTTTGACATTCGTACTGTCAACCTATTTTCCGTTTTCTGTAACAGTAATTTTCTTTTTGATTATCTGCTTCAAATTTTCCCTTTTTACATATGAATTTTCATATTTTCTTGTTTAGTGTTCTAATTTTCTTGTTAGTATAAAAATTTTTTTGTTTTCTCATTCTCAGTTTAATATATTTTACTTTCAATAAATTTTGTCATCGCCACCTATACTCACTTTCAGTAAATAACACCTCCGTTAGTACACTATTTATCCGCTAATTTAAAATTTACAGTTTACTGCATTGATTCGTTAAAAATCTAGATAGATGTCTTGACAGTCTGATAATTTTTACTTTTTTACTTTTTACTTTCAGTAATTAACATTATTTCCTTAAAAATTTTTTAAACTGTTTGTGCTTGTAAAACTATTTTGTGTTGTTTAGTTAATAATTGTCTTAAATGTGTTTTAATTAATTATTTTATTCAAAAAGACATCTGGTGGTTTAACCTAACCTACATTAAAAATTTTTTTAAAAAATACTTATTACACATGACTTTTTTAACTCGTTCTGTTAAACTTTTTGTAGCGCTTCCTTTATGGAATTAGTCAAGGTGAGTCAAGGTTATTGTTTAACTTTCTTTTGTGTTTTTTTCTGTTATTTTGTATATGTTAAAGTCCGTTCATGCTTTTATAATTGTTTTTATTACAACTGACTCCTTGACATTCCATTTAGGTGTGCCTGATGATGAAGTGACAACTTCGAAACCGGTCGCCAATAAATTGACTTGTGAGAAATAAAGAACCTTTTCTTTAACCTTTACACTTAATTAATAATAAAACAAAAAACTAATTCTAAAATAATGTGACTTATTTTAAAGACAATGAAATAGAGAACTTTTAAACAGTAATTTGTACGTTTGATGTATTATAAAATTTTCAAAATTTTTGAGCATAAAGGAATCATTAGTTAAAAACTTGGCAAGAAAAGTTAAGTTTAAACCGAAATAATTTATAGTTAACATTAGTATTTCAATAATGTTTACTGCTGATATTTTGTATAATTGTGTCAGCTTATAATTTAAAAAGCGACAAGAAAGTATTTTATTATTTTAGTTAATTTTAAATATTTGCTTCGAAAAGAAGTGAATTTCTTAAAAATGAAAAAAATATAAATATCTCGAAAACCGTTAAGAATGGTATAGAGGTAAATAATGTTTAATAAGTAGCAAATAGGCTCTACTTTCACCTGCTCAAAGGAGTACGTCCACTTATCAGTCACCCTGTATAATGGTTCTTCAACAACAAAAATGACGATTTTCAATTGACTCTGTGAATGAATATATCCAGAAAGTTAAAATCTGAGCAAAAACTGTGTTAAGAATATCTTAATTATTTAGAATATTTTGAAACCATTGACAAAATTCCACTCGTCTTGGATACTCCACTGGAAAAAGTTCATAAAAACGTTGCAGCTTGTATGCATGCCAGCGCAAGTCGTTTTCTTAAATGTGTTGGCATGTGTACCATAAGACAAATTTGCTTGTTGGGTCACTGCTGAAATTGATGTTTTCTGGATTTTCAACAATAATATGCGAATGGCTTCAAAATTTTCAACTGTACGTTTAGACAGCTGCCGTTTTCCAGTTTTTCTACTGACGCTGCCAGTCTCTCCGAACTGAATAACTGCCCAGAATTTCTCAAAACATTGTAAAAACCGTTATAGTCTGTTCCCTATACTTACGCGGGTTTCGGATGAACAAAATTATGCAAATTAGTCATTGACAACTAGTTCCAATAAGCCTCTTCCCAAGAAATTAGGTAAAATTGTCCTAATGATCAGATTTAAATTAAAATAACATTAGGGTAGGTACTAAATTTGTTACAAATATTGCAGTTGAATTGATTCTTTGTAAGTGTTGACATTGTATGTATATTGTAAATTTAGTGGAAATTTTAAAAATGCCTAGACGTGTGTTAGATGTAGATAGTCTAATTTGTAGCGTACATAAGTATTTTACGGATGAAAAACATAATGACGATCCTTTAAAATCGGTAATGTCTGTACAACAACGCGTATGCGATGCTCTAGGAATTAGTGAAACCAAATTAAGAGGAGTATTACAAAATCACAATAGTGAACTGTCGAGAGAAGATCACTGCAAAACTCGCCCATCATTGAAAACGAAAGATATTCCAGATGGAAAAAATTTGAAATTCGTGATACCATTTATCGAATGAGGGCCAACAAGGAACATGTGACCTTAAATACCATTCTCTCGGAATTAATAGATAGAAAATTTGACGACATTGGCAGAACAAGTCTATGGCAAGTGATACATAACTTGGGTTTCAAATTTCAAAAGGAGGATAACAAAAAGGCCCTTTGTGAAAGAAGTTCTCTTGTGCACAAGAGAATTAACTTTCTAAGAAAATATTCTAAATTTAAAGAAGAAGGGGCGAATTTTATGTATTTAGACGAAACATGGATATTTTCTAGGGGTGCAACCAAGAGAATATGGCAAGATGATAACGTAAAGTCCATCAAACATACCGATGGAGAAGGGAAGCGACACATAATTTTACATGCAGGAGGGAATTCGGGTTTTATAGAAGGTGCTGATTTATCATCTAAATCAAAATCCAGTGACTATCACGATAATATGAACACAGAAATGTTTGTAAAATGGTTGCATGAAAAACTTCTCCCAGGTTTGAGTGAGCCCAGCGTAATTATTTTAGATAATGCACCTTACCATTCTAAAGTATTAAACAAAAGTCAAACGAATTATTGGACTGTTGATAAAATTAAAGAATGGTTGACAAAGGAACATTTTCTCAATATATTAAAATCAGAATTATTACGCTTGGCAAATATACACACAAAACCAAAAACCTTTGTTGTGGATCAGATTATTGAAACTTACAGTCATCAAGTTTTACGTCTGCCACCGTATCATTGCCAGTTTAATCCCATCGAATATATACGGGGAATAGCAAAACAATATTATGACAACCATATTGGGCCTAATGGTTATAGTGACGACGCAGTTCTGGAAACTTGGCGAAAAGCACTTTCAATTGCAACTCCAGAAGAATGGCGGAACTGTATATACAAGTGCAAGAAACTAATAGAAGATTGGTAGACTCGTGAAAATAAAATAAACGAAATAAGTCCAATCATAATAACAATTAATGGTGATGACAGTGATGATGATGATTATGATATTTTGGATGATAATGACTGATTTTTATTTTTGTTGGCAAGTTCAATTTTTTTGTTTTTTATTTGAAATTATCTAAATGAAACAAATTTTTATGTTAGAAAATATTTTATTTGAGCTAAATAACCCTCTTATTATACATAGACCATATTTTCTGTGTAAAGTGTAATATAAAATTTTTATTAGGTTTATAATAGCCAAAGTAGACTCCATTAATGAAGAAGTTTAATTCTGCTCTCAATTATGCAAAATATTCTCCATTATTATTTAATTTAAAAGTTGTACATTATTTTTCATTTCATTTAACCAGTTGATATTTCCACAAAGAAAAGGTCAAACTTCCGGGTACTTACCTGGAAATACTCATAAAATTTTTAATCCGAAGTAAGTATAACGAACAGACTGTAATTCAGGATGTTCTTTAAACAAATCAATCATTCAATCTGGAATTGAATACTGCCACTCGTCATTTTCTTTCACATTTTCCTAATAAGCAAAGAGGAAATTGTTCGAGAAAGCCCGAGAGAGCTCGAGAGAAACGAGAGATTCTCGTCGAGAGATGACACTCCCTCGTCTCGTCTCGAATCTGTTTTCGAGAGAAAATATCTCTCTCGTCTCGTTCGAGACGAGACAAGACGAGACGAGAGACGAGAATCTGTCATCTCGCGGCATCACTACCAACAATCAACAACCCCGCTACATTCTGATTTTCTACTTTAATTTTGATTACCAAAAACTTATCCACTCCAGCATAATTCAATTTTGACAACAATTTTGATGATGTAAGGAATTTCCTTATTAGTATATGAAGGCAATATATACAAGGTGGACCACCAGGAACTGCATCAATCGATATCTCATAAGCTGGATGTAGAAAAAAAAATTTGGAAACTTGCTAGATGTATTGGGGCCCATTTACCTAAAATATTTTCATCTATAGAGATTTTCCGATTATACCTGAAATATATGGCCCTTATTTTAAATATGACCCTTTTTTTTTTCTCCGGGGCTCGTCTGACTATGTGTCTCTAAATAACACTGAAGCCTATTGGCTTAATGTATTTTATCCCATGTTAGTTCATAGCACCCACTCTGTCATCTTTGTACCTTGTACAAGTTTGTACAGATCCTTGGGAGAGCGGGTTCTATAATACGTTGTTGGATCAACCTGGGGTTGTCCAAAAAGAACCTGTCTTCTGCGATCTAGAGCTTCGCATTCGCACAGTATGTGTTTGGCCGTTTCTGGTTTCTTGTGACATAGTCGGCACATGAGTTCCCCATTGTACATGCCAATTTTGTTCAAGTGTCCCTTTACTGGGGCGTGCCCAGTCATGATCCCTGTTATCACTTTCAACTGGTTCCTATTCATTGAGAGTAGTTCTCCAGTTCTTTTGGGACATGGTCTGCCTATGAAAGCTTTTCCATGTGCCTGTTTTGGGGTGTTTCCCCAATGACCCTTATTACACTTTCTACTTAAAACTCTAGGCAGATTTTATGTGTCATGTCCTATACCTAAGTCTAAGCATTTTTAAGTTTTTATGTTAAAAATGACGTTTGCAAGCCCCAATATAATTATCAATTGTTCCTACATGGAAGCCTTTCCAAATTGAGGCAAATATGAAGTGCTTATTGTGAAACACCTAGCAACCCTTATAATTATATCAATCCTTCTCTGCCTGTTCAATCAATCCATAATCTTTAATATGCAATTAGTAGATCGTACTCCACCATAATTACAAGATTAACATTAAACAACCATCTACATAAGATCGGTGTGTAATTGTGACAATACTGTGAAAGCAGCTCTAAACTATTTTTTTTTGTTGTAAAAATCATAAAGAGCATATTGAAACCCTTATTCAAAAACTGATAATAGAGAATAATATTTCTCTTCTGGTAAATATTACGAGTTTGTTAGCTTTAAACAGCATATCAATTTTTGACAAAATTATCGAATTTTTAAAAGTAGCTAATAAAACAATATAAGTGAAGAGGTTATCATAATGCTATTTCTAAAAATAATTATAACCCTATCTATCACTTAAAATAATTTAATAGATTTTTTGATAATAATTGCTCTGTGTCACATTATTAACGGACCACCCCGTAGAAAACCTTATACAAAGTTATCTTTATTTTTGATGCTAAATGCTACAAAATTAGAAAAATGTGGGATTTTCCATTTGAAAAAAATTATTTTTTACAGTTTTCTCAATTTCATTTTAAATTTTATTTTTGAACACTCTGTATGATAAGTTATCCAAATATTATAAAAAATTAGAATTATCGTTGGGAGTAGATGACACAACTCCGGTAGATACATCATTTAATAACTCAGTTAGAGTGAATTTCAAAATTCGATGCGGTGCTCCTACTACCCCAGACACAACGGGCCTCGACGTACTCGTACGTGTCCCGTACAATATTAACCACTCAAATATATCAATGGTCTTGTATAATTCAGCACCCCCGGACGTTGCAACCACCCGGGGGGCGGCCGGCAACGTTGCGAAGAGGAGCGGGTCGGGTAGACGACGCGTGTGACGCAGTGTCTGGGCAAGGGGGGCAAGCCGGTGGACTAGCCTAGACTAGGTATTGATCTAGGCCACCTTCACCCACTAATTTCGACGGCAGAGGGCTTCTAACCCTTCCTCTTCCTCCCTTTGGCCCCCTTCTCACTATTCGCCGTTCGAAAACCGCCCCATCCCCAACGCCGGGCGGCGGGGCCGCCGATGCACCAGGACATCTTCACGTCTTGACTTTATAACGCAGTTCTGACGGGCTGTGCCGAAATTGGGCGAGAGGGCGATTTGCCCTTATCGTTTAAACTGCCACGCCAATTTTATGTTTTCCGAAATAAAGTACGTATGTATATTAGTAACAAAATACAGATTTTGAGGAATGAATACTAATTGACAGGCTATTTCATTTAGAATGGGACATACGAGGATTATTGGATAACTACGTGGTCTAACAAAGAAAATGCAAGTTTTTTTTGGACAAAGAATATTTTACTTTTTAATATAGTCTCTCTTGTTCGCTCAACAAACATACTTATTCCAAATTCCAACGATATTCCAAATTGGTAACATCTTTTATCGTCGAGCCATATTTTTAGGTTAAAACAGATAATAATCGCTATGAACCAAATCTAGGGAATAGGGCTATGTACTACTTTAAATATTAATTCATGAATGTTGGCCATTTCAATCGCAGACGTGAAGGAAGGTACGTTATACTGATGGAAAAGCATTTTCTTCTTTACCAAATGAGGTCGGTACTTGATTTTGTAGCTACTATTTTTTCTAAGTAGTCGACCTAGGTATTTTAATGATTATTTCCCTCGCCTGTCAGATTTGAAATTTAAACCAATCACATCGCAATTTACGTTATCGTTAGAACCAATCAGAAACAAATAAATCGACTATTTTCACTGACTATTTGAAATCGACTATCCATGCATGGTGCTCGATATTCACCTATGTTGACGGCAACTCGCATACTTGATTGTAGGTGTAATATTAAAAGTGGTTACTGTCAAATAATATTACGTGTTAGACTAAAAATTAATATATTAGTGAAACGTTTAAAATGAACCGATTTGGGTGTGTTAATAGCGAAGAAATAGACATTTTTTCTACACAATAGTATCCCGAAGAATACAATCAAAAGTAAAAATAGGGTGTGGAATCAGTTTATGAAATTTTGCGTTAAGCGCAAATATTTTTTATCAAATGATAAAACTGTTGCTGAACTATGTAATATCTTAAAAGATTGGGCTTGGAACATGAAAAAAGAAGACGGAAGCGACTACAAAGAGTATTCT
The DNA here is from genome assembly GCA_927349885.1 of Psylliodes chrysocephalus. Taxonomy (NCBI): domain Eukaryota; kingdom Metazoa; phylum Arthropoda; class Insecta; order Coleoptera; family Chrysomelidae; genus Psylliodes; species Psylliodes chrysocephalus. The sequence continues at coordinate 12,239,404 of OV651818.1, read as the reverse complement.
TTAAAGTGTATGTGGAACTCAACTGCTAAAACGTTACAAGAAATATATTATCTTAAAAAATTTAATAGAAAGATAGATCCATTTCAAGGTGTTGAATTTAAAAGTGCTCGTGATGCACGAAATGCAAAAAGACGAGAATTGCAGAAATTTTCAGAGAAAAGGAAACGAAGTTCTACAGCTCTAAGTTTAAAACATATACACGATATTATTGACAAATTGGATGAACAAACTCCAGACGGTCTCCAAAAGATTTTCTATTATTTGGCTTCCGTGGAATTAGCTTGGCGCGATGGGGAAGACGCAACATGTTGGACAGAATATTTTAAATTTGAAACCTCTGAAGAGGGTAAAAAAACAGGCAGGTTAGAATATAATCCTATTTTTACGAAAATTTGCCAAGTGGTTGATTTCAAATGCTCAAAATCCGCAATACTACCCAGTTAGATTATTCAAAAAATTGATTGGAAAACGAGGTCCACAATTCACATGTTCACGTTTATTTCTAACTCCAAATCCATTTTGGCAAAATATTAACTCTTTCTGGTACAAAAATTCACCTATTAGATAGAATGAGTTTTCTAAATGGACCAAATTGGATTAGACACCAAGCATTTAAAGATTACTAATCATTCTTGTCGCTCGACAGCAGTCTCTCAACTTGCAAAATCAGGTGTACCGGAGTAACAATTGATTAAAATAACTGGGCATTCTAGTTCATCATCTATTTAACCATACTTACAGATCATCAAAGTGTTATTAACCAACTTCGAGGACATACAGAAAGTCAAGCTTTCACTTCTGTAAATACTGATTTTAATCCGGTAGAAGAAAGTCAAGTTTCTACTGCTACCATGAATACCGCTACTTCGTCAAAAGCAAGACGAATGTCCCAAATTATGCAAACTGGAAATGTCACTTACAATAATTGTTGTTTTAACTTTAACTAATTTTTTTCCAATTTATGAAATAAAAGTTATTTTCATGTGTATTTTATTTTTTTTTTAGTTACAACTAGGGCTCTAGAAATAATGTTACCAAATATATCTCGACCTTAATAAATTAGCGCCTATTTTTATTGTTACTAAATATTTCGTGTATTTTGCAATTTGTCTCAACAATTTTGTCATTAATAATCAAAGAATAAATCCTCGAGCTAAAGCTCTCGGACTCTCTCCAGATTATTAATCACAATATTATGTCTCGACAAATTGGTACCAAAAACACTCAATATTTAGATACAATAAAAATAGTCGACTATTTATCAAGGTCTCGTTATATTACCCTTGATAATCCCAAAACAGTTGAAATAAACTTTCCTGCTGGTAAAACCATTTTTGCCTTCTTTGGTGGAGGGTACACTTTGTTGTATTCATTGTTTGGACTGTTCTTTAGTTTTGGGAGTATAGTGGTGGACCCAGGTTACATCAACGGATATCAAAAGTCGCAAAAAGTCTTTCGTATTATGGTGAAAACGTGTCAAAATATCGCGAGGAACAATCCATCGACTCAGTTTTTTATTCCGGTGTGAGCAACCGCGGCACGCAACGTGTTAATATTTTTTTCATTTTTTATTTGAGATACCCACTATGTCTGCTATCTCACGTACTTTTACTCGGCAGTCATCTAATGTGGAAACCTCCTTCTGACATATAATTTCCAACCAAAAATTTAAATTACAATTCAAAGATCTAAAATACATTTAATGTTTTTTTTTAATAATAAAATTAATAAATGTTTCTTGTTTTCTGAGGTATGCTCCGGCTTCTCTTCTTTTCTGCCACTGCCTAAAATTTTGATCTCAATTAGGGGTAGTTTAAGAACCAGTATATTTTTAATTTATTTTTCTTTTTAAATAATAGAATAAATAAATGTTTCTGTCACTGCTTGATTGTTTTGCTCCTCTTAATGTCTTTTTCTACTTTTTCTGCTATCTGCTACTCTGTCACTGCTAACGTGATTTATCTCTGCTGATGGTCCCTTTTTTTAATAAAATTTCTCTTTACCTTGTTTTCATAACTTTTGTTATTTATTTCCTAACAAACAATTCCAATTATAAATCCAACAAATTCCAATTACAATTAGATATTCCAGCGACCTGTCAAACAATAGCTGTCAGTGAGAACGGTTCTTATATCTAAGGCTGTTGCGACATAGCCCTCCATCTCGGGTGTTATTTTTATTCGAAATAGTAGTCGCCAAGCCATCAATTTATGACAAATGTATAAGCAGTTTTTTAAAAATAATATTTTCATTATGTTCGATATAAAATATTTAAATTTAATCCATAATTCATGATTTTACGTATTGTAGATATTGTTACGCTGGTTTTTGGTATCACAATTTATTTCAACTCAATTTTTACAACAATTATACAACTGATAACGTTAACAAGTAACCTCTATCATAAAACTAAAACTCTGACGTCAGGACGTCGATTTATATAGCTTGCCTCGACCTTCTAGAACCTTCTCGAACAATCCGGACTTTTCTATGACAAGGAATGACATTTCGAGACATTTCTGGATTATTTTATCTTCTTTCTTTACCCGTACCTTTACTTATGACGACCGCAGCATGCTACAAGGTGCTGCGTAACATTGCTCCCTCCTCTCTAGTTATTCGCTCCGAATAACTTGATTACTGGGACCTAGCTGGAGCCAATGGGGAGGATATGGACCATGGTATGGGGCTATCTTTCCACTGTGCACTACGTTGGATTTATCTCCCGCTGACAGTTGAATGCGGCAGATCAGGACGTTGATTTTCCTTAAGGACAGAGTAGGGGCCTCGCCTGTTCCGTTGCGATTTCTGACAAAGTCTTCCTCGCTGCTTGGGATTGCACCGCCATACCTTGCCGCCCCTCTCAAAATGTGTATCTGTGGCACGCCTGTCGATTCTAGCTTCTGCTTTATCGGTGTGGGCTTTCAATCATTCCCTAGCGAATCCATAGACCTTTGTCCTGCCATTGCATACATCACATCTTTTACACCAATCCGCTACATCCCGTCGGCAATTGACCCAATAAAATCTTTCTCGAACTCGTGCCAGTGTCCTTTTAGTATCAAAGTGCCCTCCTGAACGGCTGCTATGAAGCTCCTCCAATACATTTCTCACCTGTGACCTCGGCAATATCACTTGGCGGACTACATATACTCCATCGGGGCTCTCTCACTTTCGGTGCAATAGGCCACCGTGAAGATACAGGGAATGTCACTGGGTCCAGTAGCCTTCTATCTATCTTGGCTATCTCTTGCCAAGTAGGTGTGACTTTATTTTGAGCCATTCTCTGACAACCTTTAAGTCATTGTTTTTCTTCTGTCCCTGTCTCAGACTTTCAAGGGTGATTTCTGGCTTGATAGTGGTTGCCCGAAGGATAACTTTATCAACTGGTTCCTCCCGTTCTCCGAGCCCCTTACTGTGCTGGCATTCTCGTTCTAATCAGGGTCGCCTAAAGAGAATGTCTGCGTTGCTATACAGATGGCCTCTACGATGCTCTACTTTCTGATTATTGCCAGAAAACTGGCTCAGTGTGGGTAATTGGCTACTTCGGGACGCATAGCTGCTGTGACTATTTCTTGTAGGACTTCGTAACGGGCTTTGAAAGATTGATATTCGTGACTTTCCGGCCTCATTCCCTGATTCTCTATTCATACAAGGAGCTCTGCTTCTACCTGTTCTTTGAAGGTGCCCGATTCTTTCGCAATTGAAGCATCTTCTGTTCTTATTTTGGCTATTTCGTTGTATATTTTGCAGGATATTTAATATTTGCGAAGGGGTAGGTTGGGGAATAGCATTAGCATTGGGGTCCTCACTTTTCTGGGATTTTTTATTTCTCTTATTTTTGCGCGAGAAGATCTGGATATGAGTTTTACTGTTTCATATTCCTGGGCTGCAATCAGTTTCTCCTTCAGCGTCTTGTGATGTTCAAGACGAAGGACTTGCTGCATTTCCGCATCTTGTAGTTCATCAATGAATACCTCTATTCCGATTTGTTCTTGGAAATCTTTGGGCGCCTGTGGATAGACCAGATCAATCAATCAGCCCCGAATTCCTGTAGACTTTCATTATGTTTCTGACTACGAATCTTCAGCTGGCTTTGAAATACCCGTTTCAAATGCTGCTGGCCATATCTTGTCTCCAAAGCTTGAACAAGAGATGAATAGCTAGGTTCTGCTTGGGGAAGTAACTGTAAAATGGTTGCTGCCTGACCTTGTAGTGAATTCTTTTTTCTAACTCAACTATTTTAGTTCTAATTTGCCTTTCCAAGTCTGCTGTAGCCTTTTCTTGTTGTTGCTCTAAATTAACTTTTAAATTCTCTTGTTGTTCTAAATTAGTTTTCATATTATTTTGCTGTTGTTCCAAATTTGCTTTTAAATTCTCTTGCTGTTGCTCTAAATTAGTTTTTAGATTCTCTTGTTGCTCTTCTAAATTAGTTTGTAAATTTTCCAAATTAGTTTTTAAGTTTTCTTGTTGTTGGGGTAAGATATCTACTCGACTGTTTAGTTGACCTATCTCTTGCTTGAAATTTTCCTGAATTTTTACTAAACCATTTACAATTTCTACCTATGCCTTCCTACGCCTTTCCTTTTCCTCCTCTTCTTCCTTCCTACGCCTTTTCTTTTCCTTCTATTCTTCCTTCCTACGCCTTTCCTTTTCCTCCTCTTTTTCCTTCCTACGCCTTTCCTCTTCCTCCTCTTCTTCCTTCCTACGCCTTTCCTTTTCCTCTTCCATCTTCAAAAACCATGCTGGTGGGCCTGAAGTATCCATGTCTGCTTCGTACTTAGTGGATCTAGTATTTACCATAAACTTTTACTTTTTATTCCACTGCTGTCACCATTGTTACGCTGGTTTTCGGTAATACAATTTATTTCAACTCAACTTTTACAACAATTATACAACAAGTAACGTCTGTTATAAAACTGAAACTCTGACGTCAGGTCGTCGACTTATATAGCTTGCCTCGAATTTCTAGAACCTTCTGGAACAATCCGGACTTCTCCTTGATGAGGAATGACATTTGTGGATTATTATATCTTCTTTATTTACTCGTACCTTTACTTATGACCACTGCAGCATGCTACAGGGTACTGCGTAACAATATAATACATTTTATGTCGCAACCTTTTAGGTATACCAACCCTCCCCACCGACAGTTTTCTTGCTTGGAATGCTTAATTTCCAGTATATCTATTACTTTCTCAAAAATCTTTCTGCCTTCTCTCCGTTTATTTGACGATCCCTCTTTAAATTCCAAATCATCAACAAAAACAAAATTTTTTCTGACCTCTTCAACGATCATGCTTACATTTTCTTTGAATCCGTCAGTTTTATATTATGAATTAAACTTTTTCTCCATACCTACTGCACGCCTCTGGTAATGATAATAAACTCTCTTTTGCACAATTCATGTATTAAATTATTGACAATTTTTAATTTTTAACAGGATGTTACCGAAACTTAACATCTAATTTCTACAGAACATTCTCATTAACAAATAAATACGATTTTCTTGATATTTACTTTAAAAATAAAAATAAACACGATTTAAATGATTTGTCAATAGATATTTAAAAACGATCAAAATACCAAAAGCGTTTAAAAAACGTTAACCTACTTATTCGATTTATATACCGTGTTACCCTTAATTCAAACACTCCACTCTCAATTAACAAATCACCCGCCCCCTGGACGACTCGCATCCCTCTCGTAGATTATCCGGATTACCTCCGCCCCTGATCACCGCTCCCCCACCTCTCAAAAACCGCCCCCCCGGGTGGCGATAGTGATGCTTGGACTTTTTAGTTCTAGCTCGGATTCCTGGAGAATTTTCGGAAAGGGGTCGGTGTTGGGTGGGCGGGGGGAGGACAGTTTTCGGGGGTCTCTCGTAAAGGGGGGCCGGCGGTGGGTATTTGAACAGTTGGGAATTTCCCTTTGTCTGCAGCAATGGATGCACTTGCACGCAGCCTGCTTGATGTGGAGTTTGAATTGGGAATTCTCCCGTTTTATGACTGTGCTGGCTTGAATTGGAAGTACTTTTATGTGTGCGAGGGGGGTGATGAGGGAAGAGGAGGTTGGTTTTGGTTGGTGTTTTAGTGGATATTTGGTAACAAAGGGTCGTTGAGTTGGATGTTGAAGGTCGTAGATAAGCAAATTAAAAAAAAAACAGATCAGATAAGCTTTGAAAGACAGTTTCTAATATTAACCGGGAGAAATAAAATTACTTTATAGTAAAGAGGCAAAGGTATTATTTAAGTGTTCTTCTCTATTTTATATCAAAACTGACATTATACGTATAAATTCTACTATCTCGAACTATTTATCAAAACTTTTATTAAGAAAAGTAAAATAAAAAAATAGTATTCAACACAAAGCAAATATTATCGAATGTTACTTCAATACAGGTGTGAAAGTAAATGGCCAGAGGCAGTATTCAATTCCAGAATGCATGGCTGATTTTCTTAAAGAACATTCTGAATTAGTATTTGACTACAAAGGTTTTTACAATGTTTTGACGAATTCTGTGCAGTTTTTCAGAGAGACCAATAGCGAAGGAGGAAAAACAGGACCGTCTAAACGGAGATCTGAAAATATTGAAGCTGTTCGGCATGTGATTGATGAAAATCCAACCCAAATATATCAAAGTAGCTTCATAATTTTTAGTTTACAAGACTGTTATATTTTATTGATATTATATTGCTGTTTCTGGAATACTAATTTGTTGTACTAAAATTGCATAAACCACTATTTTGTTCTCTGAAATTAAATTGTTATATAAATTATTTTTTTCAATATTTTTACAGCAAAATTATAAAATAGTTTTTACGATAACTATAAAATTGTTACATAAACATGTATACAACTATTTTATGCAACATTTGAGCTAATAAAATTAAATTGCTTTATAGTGATTCTATAGTGTTACTCTTTGGATCACCTTAACAACTTTTTGGTTATACAAATACAACTGTTTCTTAAGCTCATAATAACGCTTTAAAAAATAGTTATACAAATATTAGTGTAAGATAATTCCGCGACAATAGCAATTTGCTTCTGATGAAATCTCTAAAATAACTGTAATGTAGTGTCGAAATACACTTCTGCAAATCAGAAAACTCTTAGGTAGACACTGCTATTTTACTAGTATCGCCTTAAATTTACCTTTTATGACAAATTTAGAATTAATTTGTTTTCGCCAGATACATTTAAAAAACTAAAATGTTACCTATTTTGATATTCAACATAACCTTGAAAATTTATAAAACAGTTATGAAAGTTTAAAAAAAACATTTTTTTAAAGTCTGTGTAAATGTGTAGTAAGTGTCCGGTAACTGCATTTAACAAATCTTATACAATTTACAAATGAACCAAATAGTTATGTGTTTATTACTGTTGAAAGAATGTTCAGGAAATGTTCAAATATTCTGTTTTATAAATTTTGTTCTCTAATAGTATTACATTACGAGTGTGGAAAATCACTTTTCACACAAGTGATGTACAATATTTTTCCTACTACCACAAAATAATTTCATCAAAAAATGTAAGACCAGATTATTATTATTATGATAATTAAAGTGTATTTAAAAAAATAATCAACAATAATTGTATTTATTCAATTTTCATATTTTTATGTCAAATGCATTTTTAATTCGATTTTAAGTTTAAACAGAATAAATAGCCAAAATAATGAGATGTATGTAGTTATTTTAAAATTATTTTAATAATTGTTAAAAATAAATATCTAGGATCTAAGTTAATCGTCAATTTTAATAATTTAATCATCATATCGATTTTATTGTTAATATGGACATTACATAAATCAAAATAGAAATGATGCGTTTGACATTATGTGACAGCTGATGCGGAAATGTAAAACGAGGTTTATATTATAATAAAATGAATTTTAAAGAAACATCAATAATAATCGTATTTATTCAATTTTTATATTTTCTAAACAAAAGAAACTAAAAAACAAAAGATACTAAAAAACAAAACAAAATTGTGCCCCTGCAAGGTCTCATATGGCAAAGTTGATAAAGTTTGATACTTTACCACTTGAGCTCATAGGCCTTGCGTCAATTGAATGATCTAATCGGTTATGTGTTTAACCTGAATAAAAAGCAAACATAACTTAGTTATTTTAATAGTATATTACATTCCGAGTGTAGAAAGTGACATTTTTCATACGAGTGGGAAATATTGTCGCACGAGGCGCAAGCCGAGTGCGACTATCACAAGAGTGTGGAAAATCACTTTTCACACAAGTGATGTGCAATATTTTTCCTACGACCACAAAATAATGTCATCAAAAAAATGTAAAACCAAGGTTATTATTACTATAATAATTCAAATGTATTTAAAAAAATAATCAACAATAATCGTATCTATTCAGTTTTCATATTTTCTAAACAAAAAAAAAATAAAAAGAAAAAAACACAAAAACAAAAAAAAAAATCTGCCCCGCCAGGATTTGAACGCGGTCGAAAAATGGCAAAGTTGATAAGTTCGACGTCCTAACCACCTGCGCTAATAGCCCTTGTGTCAATTGAATGATCTAATCGGTTATGTATTTAACCAGAATAAAGAGCAAACATTATTTTAAAATTATTTTAATAATAATTGTTAAAGATAAATATCTAGAATCTAATTTTCAACAATTTCAATAATTTAACAATCATATCGATTTTAGTATTAATATGGACATTACATAGATCAAAATAGAAATTAGGTGTTTGACATTTTGTGACAACTACTGCGGAAAGTAACATATTCTCACTCGGGTGGAAAGTAAATTCTTATTCATACGCGTGTGATATAGGGAACTTTCCATAGAAACTATATAGTGTGATATGTGTCACTTTCCTAAGTGGTCGTAGGAAAAATTATTTTAATAATAATTATTAAAGATAAATATCTAGGATCTAATTTACAACAATTTCAATAATTTAACAATCATATCGATTTTAGTATTAATATGGACATTACATAGATCAAAATAGAATTTAGGTGTTTGACATTTTGTGACAACTACTGCGGAAAGTAACATATTCTCACTCGGGTGGAAAGTAAATTCTTATTCATACGCGTGTGATATAGGGAACTTTCCATAGAACTATATAGTGTGATATGTGTCACTTTCCTAAGTGGTCGTAGGAAAAATTATTTTAATAATAATTATTAAAGATAAATATCTAGGATCTAATTTACAACAATTTCAATAATTTAACAATCATATCGATTTTAGTATTAATATGGACATTACATAGATCAAAATAGAAATAATGCGTTTAACATTTTGTGACAGCTGATGCGGAAAGTAGCATATTCGCACACGGGTGGAAAGTAATTTCTTATTCATACGCGTGTGATATAGGGCACTTTCCATAGGACTTAATAGTGTGATATGTGTCACTTTCCTAAGTGGTCGTAGGAAAACAATTTTTCAGCTTTATAAAATATCAAATTGTTACTTGGGAAAAACATCGATCTCAGTAGTGGCTCATCAAACAAATTTGTCTTATGGCACATGCCAACTCAATCTAAAAAAACATACATTGTCATGCATACAAGTTGCAATGTTCACAGTTTTTTCTCAGATGATGTTTTGTTTTATCTTACTCCGATAATATATTAAGTTGACCACCACAATCCTCATTTTTGAATTACCAATCGTATCACCAAAAAGTTGGTGTTTGGGTTGTAATATTTATTGGTGGATCTTATTATTATTATTTTTTTTTTAAGGCATACATACTGCTGCATATGTCGTAGTGAGATACTGAGCACATTTATAAATCATCTGGGTGATAAGGAATTACAAAATTGGCATGTCCAACAAAATTGTCCAACGTACTACCAGAGAAACACTCCAATATCTTGGAGAATTTATAGATGACAGAATAATAAGCAGAAACACTGAAATCTCATGTCCAACTAGGTCTTGGGATTTAAGCATATGCCATTTTTACTTTCCTATCTGTATACAGGTATAAGGAAAGTATAGGAATCATGATTTGACCTCGAGTTTTCGACGGATTTTTTCATTTTGAGGTCCCCTGAAGCCGTTTTGACTATTTTTCCGATAATGTGTGTGTGTGTGTGTGTGTGTGTGTGTGTGTGTGTGTGTGTGTGTGTGTGTGTGTGTGTGTGTGTGTGTGTGTGTGTGTGTGTGTGTGTGTGTGTGTGTGTGTGTGTGTGTGTGTGTGTGTGTGTGTGTGTGTGTGTGTGTGTGTGTGTGTGTGTGTGTGTGTGTGTGTGTGTGTGTGTGTGTGTGTGTGTGTGTGTGTGTGTGTGTGTGTGTGTGTGTGTGTGTGTGTGTGTGTGTGTGTGTGTGTGTGTGTGTGTGTGTGTGTGTGTGTGTGTGTGTGTGTGTGTGTGTGTGTGTGTGTGTGTGTGTGTGTGTGTGTGTGTGTGTGTGTGTGTGTGTGTGTGTGTGTGTGTGTGTGTGTGTGTGTGTGTGTGTGTGTGTGTGTGTGTGTGTGTGTGTGTGTGTGTGTGTGTGTGTGTGTGTGTGTGTGTGTGTGTGTGTGTGTGTGTGTGTGTGTGTGTGTGTGTGTGTGTGTGTGTGTGTGTGTGTGTGTGTGTGTGTGTGTGTGTGTGTGTGTGTGTGTGTGTGTGTGTGTGTGTGTGTGTGTGTGTGTGTGTGTGTGTGTGTGTGTGTGTGTGTGTGTGTGTGTGTGTGTGTGTGTGTGTGTGTGTGTGTGTGTGTGTGTGTGTGTGTGTGTGTGTGTGTGTGTGTGTGTGTGTGTGTGTGTGTGTGTGTGTGTGTGTGTGTGTGTGTGTGTGTGTGTGTGTGTGTGTGTGTGTGTGTGTGTGTGTGTGTGTGTGTGTGTGTGTGTGTGTGTGTGTGTGTGTGTGTGTGTGTGTGTGTGTGTGTGTGTGTGTGTGTGTGTGTGTGTGTGTGTGTGTGTGTGTGTGTGTGTGTGTGTGTGTGTGTGTGTGTGTGTGTGTGTGTGTGTGTGTGTGTGTGTGTGTGTGTGTGTGTGTGTGTGTGTGTGTGTGTGTGTGTGTGTGTGTGTGTGTGTGTGTGTGTGTGTGTGTGTGTGTGTGTGTGTGTGTGTGTGTGTGTGTGTGTGTGTGTGTGTGTGTGTGTGTGTGTGTGTGGGTGCGTGCGTGCGTGCGTGCGTGCGTGCGTGCGTGCGTGCGTGCGTGCGTGCGTGCGTGCGTGCGTGCGTGCGTGTGTGTGTGTGTAAAAATTGTTCAAACAAAAGTTGTTTGTAATATAATTCTCTATAATTTTTACTCCATACATAATTTCTCTAAAATGAACCGTATTCGAGATATTTGAGAAAATGTGTAAATTTCGAAATTTTAAGAAAACTCAAAAACGGATAAAGAAAAAAACATTAAATTTTAAAATTAAGTTATATTTCGTCCTGACGTGAAATGATTAGATTTGATTAGATTTTGGACAAAGTCGGAACATCTGGGGGGGTACTTTATGGGAGGCCGTTTTTATATTTTATGGAATATATCTGTTATTTATGTTTGGAGAAAAAAATTGTTCAAATAAAAGTTACTTCTTATATTATTATCTATAATTTTTGGTTTATGTAAAAATTTCCTGAAATGGTCCGTATTCGAGAAATTTGACAAAATGTGTAAAATTCTGATTTTTATGAAAATTGTTGAAATAAAAGTTGTTTGCGATATCGATTTCTATAATTTTTGTTTATACATTATTTTTCTAAAATGGACCGTAATGGAAAAATTGTAGGAAAAGTGCTAAATTTAAATTATTCAGTATTTTCGTTTTCAATGAATATCTATAGAAAATTGTTTTGAGGTAGTTGTATGTGGAGAATGTATATATTCAGTTTATCCTCCTCTAAACATTTATAGAGGTGCTGCAATAGGTTGTAAAAAATAACCGGAAAAAGCCTGTAATAACTAGATAGGAAAGTCATGTGTTGGACACATCAGATTTTTTCGTATGGCTATACACTAGAAATTCGATTTTTTTAACGTCAATTCATAATCTGAAAGAACTGAGAAATCGCATTACAGAGAAATATGATGAGAATAACAATTCACACAGATCGATAAGATTGATCTTTACACTAAAGAATAAGCCTTGAAAGTGGATTACTGGAAAGTGAATTAATGGACAATCAGTTTTGTATGCCCCGCCCTACTTTGTGATGTTACTGTGTGCTTTGCGCGTTGATTTAAGTGATTTAATGTTTGTTTCACTACGTTTCACGGATCTGTTAACGTCTGACATCTCTTTTTAGCTAAAGACTTTCGAGAATACTTCTCACTCTCTCGGAAACGCGACTAGCCAGAACACGGTGGCGTACCCAAAAATAGATATTAACACTTATATGAAAACAATAAAATTATTAGAAAAGAATTAATATTTTTTTATTTATTTTAAAATAATTTGTTTTTATGAAATGTAACTGGGTGTTCACTGCACAAATAAACCAATGGAGAAACCGTCCTGCTGGCAGATTAATTGAAAATGATTAAATTAATTATATGTATTGACGGTGTTTTGATAAAAGGCTTTAAGCGACAATAGTAGCCAAATTGAGATATTTATGTGAAACTTAACCTAACAGTATTCTACATCGATACCATAAAAAGAATTAACTGTCAAAAATCCCGATCGCAAAATATTTAGGGTTTAAATATTATAATCGACAAATATTCCCGCGTAAATCTGGGTTCAAGGTTAGTAATCGCCAGATCGTCCATAAGAGAACACGTGCAGCTTGTACGGGAGCTTGCAAAGTGGCAAAAAAATTTAATATAGACCGGCATTGGGGCATTCGTTATTCGCTATTCAACCATTATTGATTAATAAAGTTTATATTTGTAAAGTGAATTTCTATTGCCCCTTAGCTAATACTAGTTTTGTCAATAAATTATAACTAAACCATAACTCACCAAAACAAGGATTTTTCAAATTAGAGTAGGCAGTAAACCTGAGCCTCTGGGGTGCAAAACTGTTTTAACTTCTGCAGGTCGTTGTATTTTTCCAAAGGGATGGGTATAATATCATCTGTATAAAAAAATTACTGATACCTAGTCAAATTGTTGCAAAAGACAAAACAAGTCTACTAACCAAAATTTGTGACTAGTGGGTGGTAGAACTAACCATCGGGTAGTGGTATCACTAACCTTACTTGCCGAAGACATAAACAAAATGTATAGACCCGCAAGGTCGTGACAAACATGACACAACACGTTTTTATTTATTTTTGTTATATTATCCAAGTTAACATGGACTTTGAGTGTCAACTGCTTCTTTCATGATTAAAGTAGGTATGGTACGTTATACACTACTTACGACAAATTTTCAGTTTTTATATCTATTTCTAAAAAATGTGATCGTAGAAAAAATCATGTGTGTATATTGAGCGAAAGGTTTGTTGCCGCTACGCGTCGCGCCGGCAACCTGTCTCGAGCGGCAAAGTATCAGTTTCTCTTAATAGACAAATAGCTATTTTGCATCTAGTGTATTAACAGGTTCAAGCCGCTTACGTCCTTTTGTCAAAACATCGTCGATGTAAACTTTATGAGTGAAATGATCTTCTGTATACAGTGCTTCTCAAAAGTCCCCTGCCCCCTCTTTTATTTTGAACGGTGGTACTTAGACTGATGAAATTTGGAGGGTAGAAATGAACAATTGTAAGCTTGACTACTAGTGGTAATAGGTGACGTAATAGGCATCGGTGACGTCACCAGGCAACTGAAACCAATAATATTAAATGGAACCTCATGGCAAGTGACATCTCGTTTGAAAGGTATTTAGAATACCTATTCAGTCATACTATTTTTTTTTGGATTTACGATGTTTTTTTAATATTATTGGTTTCAGTTGCCTGGTGACGTCACAGATAGTGACGTCACATATTCGTCACCTGTTACCACCCTTCAAATTTCATCAGTCTAGGTATCACCGTTCAAAAAAAAATAGAGGGGAGAGGGGACTTTTGAGAAGCACTGTATTTTGCAGGCTTAGGTACGTTTGATGACGTCTTTTTGTACCGACTATTATAATTATGTTTTATTGGTATTAGATTAAACCGGTGTTTATGTTGTCTAATAATAATTATAAAGAAACTGGTTCGCTACTATGTATTAAATAAAGATCGCTTATTCTGTAAATGCTCCTATATACGTGTATGGCCGCTAATCGACCAACTAGATATACAATCTGCAACACGGTGATGACTACCCGGATGGGGGCCCCTTGTCTTCTTGTCACTCGACTCTTTGCTTTGCTAACTTTGCCCCTCTGTTGTCTCAGTCTGGGACGGGTAGCTCTATTAGAAATTGGGCTTGCTGGTATGTATAAAGCGGTAGTGGTCCGCATCTTGAACGCACTTGTGATTTAGATTTCGGCGATTAAAATTGTATCGAATCGAATACAACTGAAGGTCAATAATTGCACTAATCATAACAAAAGTATCTTTATTTTTTGGCCGGGAAAATGCAATTTTTGACGGTACTAATGATATCATATATTACGTCGTTTTATTTTACCGTATTATAAAGAGTGATCCATAAATAATAGTTATTGCAATTTTTTACAACGTCAGCCACTAATAGTGTACGTAATTAGAGGCAAATAAATTCCATTCTAAAATAAGACTTATTGCAAACCTGAAATTTTGACATTAGAGAGTCCTTGTCCTTATACATATTTATAACCTTATTTTAAAAATTTTAAATTACAGTTCATCTTTTTTGTTGTATATAATAGTACATAACATGGAAGAGGCATTAGACATTACCATTTTAGAAGGTTTAGATGATGATGATATTGAATATTTAATATTAAAAAACTTCGAACTGATACGAATGTTGGCGAGCGCACCCGAATACTATAAAGTCGCCATTAGCTTCTGTCCGTAAATATCCAAAATTAAGGACAGGCACAATCTTTATTAAAGTCAGTTCTAGAATGTAAGTAATCTGCGCATGCTCTATGAAGACTAGAGATAAGAAGGCGAATCAGCATGCTCAACATACGGTCCCAAAAATCACACGTCAATTGAGCTTTTATAATTAACCGCATGGGCGCTGGTACGGTTTACATGGCTTCTCATGGGAATTATACATAATTTTGTCAAAATAAAAATAAACTTGTTTATAGCTAAATAAAGCGCAGAACATGCTGTTATATTTATTTCTAAATAAGTCTTACATATTTTAATTGATACATTATTTACTATTTATTCCTATTTAAGTAAAATGCAAATTATTGATGATAAGTGTTGAAATTTGATGGGTAGGGCTAATTATTTTTTAATTAAAGCTAAATAGGGCTGAGGGCATACTAAGACACGGTTTAAATTAAAATATTTAGTTGGGGATTTTACAAAATTTTATGAAAATAATAAAAATAAAATTGTTTATTGCTAACTAAAGCACAGAAAACATTGTTAATTTTAATTATTGTAAATAAGTCTTTGTTTTAATTGCTAACTAAAGTACAGAAAATACTGTTAGTATTAATTATAAATGAATCTTTATGTTAAACATTATTTACTATTCATTATTTAATTTTATCTAAATAAAATGAAAATTAGGTATGACCAAATTTGAAAAGGTTTGTTAAATGGTGAAATTTGGTAAGAACAGTTTTGTGGTAATTTTGTATTCGACAACTACAATTTCATCATCCTGGTGAATAGTTTCTTCAGCAATAGGTTCTAGTATTTTCTTCCTTTTTTTATTCTAACACATTCAGTTCGGTTCAATGGTGGTTTCGTCTTTTCCTAATACTGGACAAGTATGAAGGGAGATTCGGGAATATACATGATATTGCTTCGTTCTTTAATCTCGGCTTTTTCCTTTTTATTTTCTTAACAGTACCATTAGTTAAAATAATCTCATCCAAGTTTAAAATATCATCTTCTAAAAAGTGTAGCTCGCAAACAGAATCATAACTAGACAGTACTCTATTACCCCTAGGAATCACATGCTTCCATTGTTCTAAACGTTTAGGATCCTATAAAAAATATTTGCAATGACTAAATTGGAGTTCAATAAAGAAGAATAACAGTAATAACTCTTCATCTAATATCAAAAAACATAAAAAAAGCAAATTTTCTTTTCTAGTAATTAAATAAACTACACTCCGTATGATACGGGTTGTGACTATTTTACAATAAATATATATTATTTAGAAACTTACATTAGGAGCTTAAAAAAGACTTGGATTTTTATCTCCTTGTGTTTTCTTTAATTTTATATCGGATTTATATTCCGTTTTTCAACCCGCAACGAAGCAAATCATGCTTGCCGTTTTTTGTTACTCACTGTTACTTGTAGTCAGGTTCTTTATTTCAGCTTATTTTTATTCTTTTTACTAAATTTTACAAAAATCACTTTAATTGCCATTGACTTGCATAGAAAATAGACGTCGTTATTTTGCCACCCGCCAACTACAGTAGTTTTTTGGAACTCCATAAAAATAGGGACGGAAATTTGAACTTTTACCGAGGACGATTCGCCTCCTTATAATAATATAATAATAATCTTTATTCAGCATTTTTGTTTTTGGTTACTATGACCATGTGGTTGCGCATGGGCTGCCGAATTACGAACTTTTTTTTTTTTTTAAATAAATTATTAAAGCTTGACTTGTATAATAAGTTCATAAAATCTAATTACATTTAATTAAATAATACATATTAAACTATAATTACTGAATAATAACAATAGCTAAAAAACACATAATTTAAAATACATATGAAATATCAATAATAAAGTTATACAAAATAAAAATGTGACGTAAAAAGTATACAATTACAACTAAATTATAAAATATAAGTTCGAATACTTGTATATTTAATCAATTATTTCTCTTTGGGTTTTTCTATACGAATTAATAAGAAATTTTTTGATGATAGATTTAAAGAGTTCAACTGAATTTATGATTTGTAAATATGCCTTGTACATATCCGGAAGATAATTAAATATTTTTGCACTTAAATAAATATAAAAACGTTGTGCTATTGTTTTATTTACAAGATGGGTACCAACTTTTCCTTTATCCTTGCTTCTTGTATCATAGTTATGGGTAATTTTGTTTAATAATTGTTTATTTTTGTAGATTAGAATTATAACTGAGTATATGTATAATTGTCGTATATCCATTATTTTTACTTCCTCGAACAATGCATCTGTTGAGTATCTAACTTTTTGTTGTGTATTATTTTTAGAATTCTCTTTTGTAATATTTCAAGTTTGGATATGTGATTTTTGGTTGTAGCACCCCAACAGACGATTGCGTATTGTACACGACTTTGGACTAAAGCATAATAAATAGTTATTAGGTGAGTAACTTGCAAAATATTTTTGAGGTATTTAAATTTAAATAAAAGAAGTCTTAAGGTATTTGTTAAGTTATTTATATGTGCGTCCCAACGTAAATGACAATCTAGGGTAACTCCTAAATATTTTATTTCATTTTTTTTTTCCAATGTTATTTTCTTTTTATTATAAGTTAAGCTAATGTTACTAAATTGAGGTAGATTATTAGAGTAGCTGACAAATGGTAAAACGAAAGATTTGTTGTAGTTTATGGTTAATTTTTTATGGGAACACCAGTCTATTATTATTTTTAAATCTCTTTCAGTTTTCCGTTTTAGATCGTTCCAAGTTTCTGCTTCATAAAAAATCGCAGTGTCGTCTACAAAACTTACTATTTCTCCTGTGGTCTGTAAAAAATATAATTAGTTTACATATAATTTAAATAAAGTGGGACCTAATATAGTTCCTTGAGGAACACCGCTTTTTATTGGCCTCTCGTCACTGATTTCATTATTGATTTTAACTCTTTGAAATCTATTGTTCAGATAACTATTAAAAAGGTCAAAAGTTTTCCCACGTATCCCTATATCTTCCAATGTCTCTAACAACTGTCTATGATCTACAATGTCGAAGGCCTTGGCAAAATCCAGGAAAACTGATAGACATGGTTTTTTGCAGTCAACAGAACTAAATTTTTTTAACAACTCACAGATCGCATCTGTTGTTGAGAGCCCGTCTCGAAACCCGAATTGTTTGTTTGAGATGATTTTATATTTAATGAGGTAATCTTTTAAACGTAAATTTAAGGCTTTTTCTGCTATTTTTGTAAAAGTTGTTATTAAGCTAATAGGTCTGTAGTTTGTAAACATACTCTTTTTTCCTTTTTTAAAGACTGGTACTACTAAAGATTTTTTTAATTCGGCTGGGAACTCACCTTTATCAAACATTTTATTAATTAGATCCATCAAAAGTGGTGCTAATGTATCAGAATTTTCTTTTACTAATTCTGAGGAAATATTATCTATTCCAGGCGATTTTTTGTTCAAAAGTGAATTAATGATATTATTTATTTCTTTTTTAGTTACTGGTAGTAGCGCAAAAGAGTTTTTGTGAATATTTCTGACCGGAGGTGGTGAGTTTGGGTCATCTATTTTATTTGCAAGTGATGTGCCTATTTCTGAAAAAAATTGATTAAATCTTTCTGCTATATCTTTTGCGTCTGTAATATGTTTCCCTTCATCTGTAGTTATTTCACGTATTTCTCTATTGCTTCTACTATCTCCTTGTATTTGTTTCAAAGTATCCCATAACCTTTTTGAACTATTTTTATTTTCATTTATTTGTTTGGTGTAAAAATCTTTTTTAACTTGTTTAATTAATTTATCTGTAAGTGTTCTATAATTTAAATATCGCATTTTTTTCAATATCATCAAAATTCTTTTTGTGAATACTGTATCTCTAGTCTTCATATACCGGCATCTAGAAAACTATCTTCTACTTACGACCAGTGGCGGTTTGCCCGTAACAAACCAAAAAAAATAATAACTTACATATTTTATTTTTTCCTCAATGCCTATTATTATTTTATCTAATATTCAGCGCAAACCGCGTTGGCACGACACTGGACGACCGGGCGTTGAGCGACGTTTCGAGAATGTCGAAATTAAGTGGAAGATGGACACAGGGCACAGTAAATGTGTGCCTCTGTTGTTTTCTCTCTCATTATGCTTCAAAAAACAAGGACAATGACAATATCGCTTAGCATGCGGTGGATTATACGTCACGAGCGGGGCGCTGTCCTCATCGTGACATGCTGTACCCATGGTTTATTTGTTTACCTTTAACCGGGTGGTTTTACTTGTTGATCTTTTGGGGCCGAAAATTTCGGTAATCGGTTTTGATAAGTGTAATATATAATTGTTATTTCACTATTATGAATTCTGCAGGGAATTCCGTACAAAATATTTTAAACGGTTCGTTATCGTTTAATGACAAAATCGCAACAAAGACTCTCGGGCGGCCGTAGCCGAATTTCCAGATTGAGCAAATAAATATTACCCAAAAACGTACGTTTAAACGTAGTTTTAATAGAACAATTTACTAGAAGTATTCGTGGCTGTGTGGTTGCGAAGTAACCAACAAATTTTATTATAGAGATGTACAAATTTTTTAAAACATCGATGTTGACATCAAATCATACATCGAATACAGACTATCGATGTTATAAATAAATCGGAAAAGAAAATATCGATTTTTTTAAATATCGATGTTTGTTTTTTCATACATCGATGTGTCTTAAACATCAATAAAGCGTTCATTAAAGAGCAAAAGAAAACAAAAAAGAATTCAAACCACCATCAAATGGAACATGACGCTTAACAAAAAACCAAAAAACATTAAAAAGAAAATCATGAATGTTGATAGAAAAATCGATGTTAACAAATAACTCGGATAAATAAAAATCGATGTTAACTAATAACATCGGATTAAAAAACATCGATGTTAAACATCGATGTTAAAAATCTGCTGTCACGTCATATCAGTTCAAATATTCGCGGTGTTGCCAAGTGTAATTAAAATCAACGAAAAAGAAATTACCCTATTTTTTTTTTTAAGCATTTCCATACACTTTAAAAAGCATTTCTTTAAATTATTGTCAGTCACATGTGACGTAAGCCTGAAATGTTTTAGATATAAAAAGGGCGTGTTTGCTTCGCTTGATCTCTACTGTACTTGTCAGGACGTACGTGGGATGAGCAGATGGAAAAAGCGCGCCCGCTCGACGTTTCGCCACGCAAATTTCGAAATGTTGGCCGGGCGCACTTGCTTCGCTCGCTTTCTTCTGTAATGGTAAGGAAGTGGATGGGAAGAGCGTTCCGTGCTCTTATGGTGTAGGTGTAAAAATGGCGTGCCCGGCTGACATTTCGAAATTCGCGCGAATTTCGAAACTCGCGCGAATTTCAAAACTCGTGCGAATTTCTAAACGTCGGCCGGGCGCGCTCGCTTCGCTCGCTTGCTTCTGTAGTAGTTAGGAAGTGGGTAGGACGAGCGATTCGTGCTCTTATGGTACAGGTGCCAAAAGTACGCGCCCGGCCGACGTTTCGAAATTCGCGCGAATTTCGAAACGTCAGCCGGACGCGCTCGCTTCGCTCGCTTGCTTTTGTAGTAGTTAGGAAATGGGTAGGACGAGCTATTCGTGTTCTTATGGTACAGGTGCCAAAAGTGCGCGCCCGGCCGACGTTTCGAAATTCGCGCGAATTTCGAAACGTCGGCCGGGTGCGCTCGCTTGCTTCTGCAGTTGTTAGGAAGTGGGTAGGACGAGCGATTCGTGCTCTTATGGTACAGGTGCAAAAAGTGCGCGCCCGGCCGACGTTTCGAAATTCGTGCGAATTTCGAAACGTCGGCTGGGCGCGCTTGCTTCGCTCGCTTGCTTCGCTCGCTTGCTCCCTTAGTGGTTAGCAGGTGGGTGGGTGCTACCAGCGAAGCGTGCTCTTACGGTGTAGGTGTAAAAAGGGCATTTGCGAATTTCGAAACATTAACAAAACACGAGCGTGCTTTTATGGCGTAGGTGTGTCAAGGAACTTTTTAAATTAATTAAATTGAATTATGAATTATGATAGGTTTACAAAAAGTATTTTGGATAAAAAATGTATAAAATAAATCAAAGTTTAGATATGGCAACCCTGTGGGCCTATTGTCATTGACGGATTCGATGATACATATATAATTATATAGATTGCTCAAAGCGCGTTGTTTGCGAGCGGCTATATTGCCTGGGAATTCTCCATTAATTTGAATCGATTTAGGAAAATGTGTTTTAAAACCAATTTCCAACCTTAGAATATATTAAAAGTATAATTTCCTACATTTTTACTTTAAGGCATAAGCATATGTTTATTTTGAAATACATGGATGATCAATCTATATAACTGTCTATAGCATTGATCCTATCAAATCAACAGGCCTACAGTGCTGCCATATTATTATAACCTGTCAGTGGCCTGTCTTTTTA
Organism: Psylliodes chrysocephalus; assembly: GCA_927349885.1. Lineage (NCBI taxonomy): Eukaryota > Metazoa > Arthropoda > Insecta > Coleoptera > Chrysomelidae > Psylliodes > Psylliodes chrysocephalus. The sequence continues at coordinate 12,218,124 of OV651818.1, read as the reverse complement.
AACGGGTAGCCATTTTGTTTGTAATGCCTAATATAAAGTGATAATAAAATTATGTTTAAAAATTTTCGAAAAGTACTTGTTTATTACTTTATAGATGATGTAATATAATTATTTATTATGTACCACAACAATTCAATCAAAATGGTTAAATAAATCGTCAGATGTGACTGAAAATAAATTAAAGAAATGCTTTTTAAAGTGTATGGAAATGCTATTTAAAAAATTGGGTAATTTCTTTTTCGTTGATTTTAATTACACTTGGCAACACCGCAACATTTCTAAATTCTAATAAATAAGTTTACATAAATGATCAGTTAATGATCCTCGTAAGCCTTTGAATGCAATTTTTTTTTAAAAACGTTAAATTATGGGGGTTTCCGGTGGTATATTTGAAAAATACGCTCCTTCCTAAAGCCTAAAATGTAAGTTTCGAAAAAAAATTTGTATTTTTAAGAAAAGGGCATCTTCGCAATAGTTACCAAATATTTTTCATAACTATAATTGCGTGAGATGAGATTAAAGCAGACAGTAAAATCAAACATGTAAGTATTCGATTCATAAAAATACCTATTGGATTCTGTCAATTATTAATCTGGGTTTTGTTAAAAATTTAAATTCTTGGTAACCATGCACATACATTACACGAAAATTGAAAAAATGTTAGGTTAGAAACACCAAAATCTGCCGGTTAAAATTCAAATTTCTCTGTTATTTATGCGTAACCCGCAAATTTTTGTTTTGTTATTTCATATATACAGTTAGTACTATTTTTAATTAAAAAGTTTTTTCAAAATTCGTGTGTCCGTTACGTTTACAGGCACCAAAACATCTATGCAAATGCCCAAAATAATCACTGCTACGCGCACCAATTAAATCTAATAATTGAAAAGTGTTGCTCAATCGATAAGGCTGTTAGTTTTTTTCGCCAATATCTCTGCATTTTCTGCTTACTTCTACTGCTCTACAAAAAGAACAAGCGTTTTGTATAGGGTTGTAAAAAAAAGCTACCTCGTTCGGCTCCTACACGGAATGTTACACATTGTAACCGAACAGTGCTATTATAGTGCACTTCCTTGGTAGACCTAAAATGTCAACAATATTAAGTGGTGAGTTCTTATAATAAAAAAACGTTATTTTTAAACACAAATCTCTTTGAATACAATAATTCTAGAAAGATTTGGAGCTTAAAAACTGCACTTACTATCGTCTTTACGTTGCAAATTTCAGAGCCAATAAACTTTATATTATTTATATAAAAAATAATTAATCATGTTAGAATCCATCTTGGGTAATTTTTCTAAAGATTCTTCTTTTAATCCTGTTTATACTTTGGCCATTTTTAAAAATGAAATAACAATTTTAAAATAAATCAAAATAATCTGGTCTCGAAATTGAAAACGAGGTAAGGATTTAGATTCTAGATGAACAAATGAAACCACGTTACCAGACTAAGAGAAAATATTTCGCGAAATGGCGATTATGATTTGAATAAAATTTCGATAAAGAAAGTTTACTGAAACAATAAGTGCTTCATAAAAAAGTGAATTTAAACAAATATTGTTTTAGTTTTAATATACAGGGTGTTATTGAAATACACGTACATATTAAAATGGGGAATAGTATGTAATGACCAAAAACGATTGGCACCAATTTTAACTTCAAATTCTAAAATTTAAATATTGGGGAAGAGTCCCCTTTTCCGACCTACTAGTTTCCATATTTAAAGAAGTAAAATAAATCGAAATTGAACTTACCCATAGAAATTGCACTGTTGCCGTAGCAAAACCAATTAATTCAAAATAAAGTTTATTACAGTAATTGTTCAAAATGCCGTCCATTATTATTTACACACACTTGCAATCGTCTTTCCAAAGAACTTTGAACATTAGAAATTAGTCTTGGATTTTGTCGTAGTTCCTCGGCTACCGCATTAACTTTATTGGTTAATTGTTCAACACTATTAATAGGTTCATTATAATCCAGTTGTTTCATGTGACCCCACAAAAAGAAATCGCATGGATTTAAGTCCGGAGATCTCGGAGGCCACTTAGTAGGTCCATTTCTGCCTATCCACTTTTGAGGAAATCTAATGTTCAAAAACTGCCGTACGTTTAAATCAAAGTGAGGAGGAGCGCCATCTAGTAGGTACCACATCCGTTGCCTTAATTGTAACGGTATCTCTTCTAGGAGTACTGGCAAAATATCTTCTAAAAAGTGGAGATATCCTGGCCCATTTAATCTGTTCGGGAGAACATAAGGCCCGATTAAATACTGATCTATTATGCCAGCCCAAACATTTATTGAAAATTTTCTTTGATGCCCAGTTTCCCTAATGGCGTGAGGATTTTCATCACTCCAAATATGCGTATTGTGCATATTGAACACGCCATCACGAGTGAATGAAGCCTCGTCAGTATACAATAATATTTTTAGAAAATCAGGAATATCAACACATTTTTGAATCATCCATTCACAAAACTCCACTCTCTTTTCTTCATCACCTGGATAAAAGGCCTGGACTTTTTGGATGTGATAAGGATGTAAACCTTGTTCTTTAAGTGTCCGCCACACAACAAATGAGGACACTCCAATTTCAAGACCTAGTCTTCTACAACTTAATTGAGGCCGGTTTTCAACAGCTTCCAATATTTCTTCTTCGGCCGCCAATGTTCTTTGTGTTCTTGTTCTCCCTCAATCTGCATTGACACTCTCAAATTTTCCATGGTCTCTTAGATGCTGAACAGTTGAAATAAACGTACGACAGTCCGGAATTCTCCGATTTGGAAACCGTTCGCGATACAGGATTTGTGCTTGCCGAGAATTTTCTCCAGCTGCCCCATAAACCAGCACTATATCCGTTAGTTCAATATTCGTAAATAGTGGCATCGTAAAAAAATATTTAAAAGTTATCGTAACAATACTTTTTACCAACTTGGAAATGACGCGCTCGTGTTAGCCAGATTCGTAAATCAACTAAAATTTTAATAATCTATAGTTTCAAAAATGTATAGTTTAAAAACAATCATTTATCAAATATTCTAGTTTTTTGATAACGAGGGTAGTAAAAACCAGTCTTCGGAAATAGAAATTAATTCGAAAATCTTGGCAACATGGTTATTTCTTACAAGACTAGTTTTCTTATCATCTGACAAAAACTTGCATATTAATTACTGTTGATGTTTAAAATAGGTAAGTAAACCTAATTTATATAGGTCATCCTCAACATATCAGTGAAGTACGTTTGTTTTAGAATTAATTTTCAAAAATTAATAACTCCCTTAATAAGGGGTATTTTTAAAAAATAATATTTTTCTACATTCAGTGGGGATCTGCGCAATACCCAGTTTTAATATGTACGTGTATTTCAATAACACCCTGTATATGTTTTTATGTTAAATTATATGATCTTAACCTTTAACTTGTTGGTTGTCCGGAATTTCAATAATTCGTTATAAGAAGCGGCAACAAGGTAAAAACATATCGACTAAAAATCTTTTTTTATTTGGCATCGCCCGTAAGCCGTTTGCCACACACTCAAAACGATATATTTTTTTTTTAATTAGATTATCATGTGGGTATGATACAAGTAATAATCTAGATCATATTATTTTCATTGACAAATTCTAATATTATATCATAAACATTTTTATTGAAAGTTGCGAGTAAAGTAGTAATATTGAGAGGTGGATTGATATTAAATTTATTTAAATTAAATAATAGTTTGTTATTATTATATTTGCCACATTGAAAAAATATATGATTTAGATCTGCAGTTTCCCCGTCCGCTTCACAGTATGGGGTTGGTTTCTAATATACCTTTTTTTATTCAGATGAGCTGGAAAGCAACCGTGATTGATTTTCATTTTATAAATTGTGCTGCTATAGTGTTTGTTAACTTTGTATTCAAAAATATGTGGTACTTTTTTTGGGAGTTCTTCGTGGAGCAAAAAATAGGGGTTCTTAGAATTAGAGGCTACTTTTTCCACCATAACATCCATTGTTCGAACATTTCATTTTTATAAAAGTTACTGAGGTCTTGGTATATTGGAGTCTGTATATAGTTATCTGATATTCTGGCTTCTTAAGCAGCTAAATCCACCTTTTCATTGCCTTGTATCCCCTAATGTCCCTTAACCCAGACAAAGTTAACATGATGTCCTTCGCGAGATAGTTGATACAGTATATTATTGATTTTGCAGATAATACTATCTTTAAGACATGTCAGATCTTGATTTTTAATCCGCTGTAATACCGACTTGGAGTCCGAAATTATGATAGCTTCCTGTATGTTATTGTCGGTGCACCAATATAAACTTTTTCAATGGCAACCGCTTCTGCCGTATAAATGCTACACATCTTCGACAATCGATACTGTTTAATTACATTTTTGTTTAATACGTAAAAGGCACTGAAAACTTCGTGTTTATTTTTACTTTCATTCGTATATATTATTATTTTACTGTCTAATTGATTTATAATACTGTTAATGACGTTTTGGTTATAGGAAGGAAGATCTGTATAAGTAGGGTATATGACAGTGGGTTTGAAAGTAACGAATTTATAACAATAATTAAATCCTGGCAGTTAATACAGGAAAGAGCGGAGATCACCATAAGGGAGCCCAATGCCCAACGACAGCAACAGTGGGTTTGAAAGTAACGAATTTATAATAATAATTAAATCCTGGCAATTAATACAGGAAAGAGCGGATATTACCATAAGGGAGCCCAATGCCCAACGACAGGAAGAAACCTGGTATACAGACGGGTCTAATTCTGCGGAAGGCACTGGGGCAGGAGTATTCTCCAAAAACCCTGATACTATATGCTATAGGAATACATTCCGAGGTATTTCAGGCCGAGGTATACGCAATTTTGCAATGTGCAGAAACGAACAATGGAAGAGCTGTCGAAAATCAGCATATTCAAATAATATCAGACAGCCAAGCGGCATTTAAGGCCATATCGAGTCAGAAAGTTACGTCGAGGCTGGTATGGGAATGCATCGAAGAACCTAAGAACACTGGCAGACCGAAATAGAGTAAAATAATTTTGGGTGCCAGGTCACCAAGGAATCGAAGGCAACGAAAAGGCTGACGAACTTGCAAAAAGAGGGTCAGAAGAAACACCGGAACCAGACACAAACCCAGGAGTACCAAAAAGTACAGTCCGGGGTTTCATAAACGACTGGATTCGGGAACAACATATCAACTATTGGGGAAACACCCCAAAACAGGCACATGGAAAAGCCTTCATAGGCAGACCATGTCCCAAAAGAACTGGAGAACTACTCTCAATGAATAGGAACCAGTTGAAAGTGATAACAGGGTTCATGACTGGGCACGCCCCACTAAAAGGACACTTGAACAAAATTGGCATGTACAATGGGGAACTCATGTGCCGACTATGTTACAATAAACCAGAAACGGCCAAACACATACTGTGCGAATACGAAGCTCTAGATCGCAAAAGACAGGCTCTTTTTGGACAACCCCAGGTTGATCCAAAAACGTATAGAACCCGCTCACCCAAGGATCTGTACAAACTTGTACAAGGTACAAAGGTGACAGAGTGGGTGCTATGAACTAACATGGGGTAAAACACAATAAGCCAATAGGCTTCAGTGTTATTCGGAGATACATAGTCAGACGAGCCCAGGAGAAAAAAAATCCTGGCAAAATATTTTCTTCGATAATTTTAGTTTTTATTTGTTCTGTTTGCAAGAAGCCAGTTGTTAGGGGTGGCGAATTTTTCTTTTGCCAGTATGGATTGGACAAGTCCTCTGTGGTTAAATTACATATGGTAAATGTTAATGACGGATTGTATGTCCTCAGCTAATATATTTTTTAGCAAGATATTTTCGTCTTAAGCGTAATGGTGGTTCGTTAGCCTCCGCCAGAATTGCATCCGTTGGAGATGACCTAAATGTACCTGTACATATTCTAATAGCTTTATACTGAATTCTGTCAATTTTTTTTAGATGCGTGTTCGCAGCTGAGCCGTAGTATATGCAGCCATAGTCAATTATAGACCTAATGTAAGATCTATCTAAAAATATATGTGGCACGCGTTTCAAATTTGCATGAATTTTTTGGAATTTTAAAAAATTCTTGTAGGAAAATTTGAAAAGCAATTAATTTCAAAAAAATATTTTTAGATTAGATTTTCTGCTAGCTTTTAGAAAAAAATATTTTTGAATTTCACTAAACACACCCATTTTAACAAACAATAAAATTTCAGGTTTTTCCTGTTTACCGAGAAAGCGTCACCTGTTAAATATTATTAAACTTATGAACAGTGGTTCATCTCTCCTAGCGGTCCAACTGTCCTCCACTTACCCTAGATTGATATGGTTATAGTCCAATTAAATAACCAAAAAAAAACCCTTCGAGCTTACATTAATTTGTAATTGGATGAAACAAAGTGGACCTTATGTATTTTGATGTGATTTTTCCGAAAAAAAGCAAAAAAAGATGTAGCTGTTGTTCAATTTTTTTTTAATTAGAAAAAATAGGGTTTTCCGGAATTTTCCATCGTAAAAATGCTAAGTATCTGGGCAAGTATCATTACGATAGTAAAAATAAATGCACCAATCGAGAGAGGAGGCAAAAATAGGAAATTCATTGCACAGGTAGTTTTAATGGAGAATTTCTCGCCGTCAGAAGTGCTTTTACCAAAAAGTTGTTATTTCGTTTCTTTGATCAGAACCATGGACATGAAATTTGCGATGAATTTGTGGCGAAATTATAAATGTTAGACATATGTGCCCATTAAAGAAGTTGCGTATTTTTTTGTTGGCTCTCAAATAAAATAAGTCCCGCGGCGAAATCTGCCATAATTTTTCGTGAATTCGCAGGAACCGGAAGGCGTAGTTCTTTTTTTAATTTTTTTCCCATATGATTTTCTCCGGGTTTTCCGAAAACATCTAACAAAAAAATATATTTGAAAAAACTAACTTTGGCATCGGAAAGAGCACAAAAAATACACAAAAAGGTATACTTTAAAAATGTTAGAAAATTAATTCTAAGCCTGAGTGTAAGTTCCAACTTGGTGTTAAGCTTGTTTTTTGTTTTCTAACATCTGGTTTTTAGTTATTTACAAGAAAACTTGAAATGGGAGAAGATATATATGCATGACAAAAATACGTATTTTCTAGTTACGTTCCAAATGAGACGGGTTGGGTGGCGAAATCTGCAATACTTTTTGAAAAAATTGCAGAACAATTTTTTCTTGATTTCTCGTACTTTTTTCTTAAATAACTCGAAAACTAATTGAATAGAAAACTGTTTCCATCAGATGAAAGAGAGAAAAAAAGACACGAAAAACGGTGGCATATAAATTTTTTTCTAGCATCCACTGTTTTCTGAGCGCACGTGTGCAAAGATCGGTAATTCTCGCAAGAATTGAAAATACTCGAATTTTCTCGAGAAAAGGGGCGTTTTCTGGCAACTGGGAGAGAAAGTAAGCTTGTTTCTCATTAAACTTACTGATTCTTATATATTTTCAGTCTGTAAAGTGCCCAAATTACGGAAAAAATCGACAGCGTGCTTGTTTTTTCTCGAAAAAAAAAAAAAGGAAAAATGTGGGATTTAAGAGAAAACCACTCTTTTTACGAGCAATGTTCTAAGCACAAAAAATGCGTAGTTTTCGGTTATATTTCGAATGTTGTAGGTCGCATTGCAAATCTGCAATAGTTTGCGAAAACGTGTCCAATTTTTTTTTTAGTGTTTTTCCAATTTTTTCTCTTTCTTTGAATGAATCGACAAGTCGTTGTTCGACTCACCTAAATTTCTCACCATTTAAAAGAACACAGTGATAGAATTTTCTTAATTTAGGAACGTACTTATTCAATAAATTGCTGAAGAAGTCCGAAAAACCACGTGTACACAGAGCTTGCTGAATACGGTTATTAAAAATCTATGCCGATGAACATTATCAAGCGATTCAATTTGTAATAATATGACCGTTTGAAGTTTTACCTTATCGGATAGCCAGGGCCGTCGAGAGTCAGGCCGGGCCCCAGGACAATTCTTTAGATCGGGCCCCTTGACAAAAAAGCTCTTCAAACAGAAAGTTTTCCTCCTCTACTTGAATTGCTTTTTCTAAAAAAATAAAAAAAAAGGTCCTCATCCAAAAAATAAACTCACCCGTCTCGTATGTGTCGTTCTCAAACGCGACAAAGAAACCAGTTGACGGGCCCCCCTTATACCGCTGCCGGGCCCCCATTTGTGTCCGGGCCCCGGGAATTAGTCCCGGCTACCCCCCTCTAGTCGGCCCTGCGGATAGCGAACGCCGAGACCATGGCTATCCTTGATGCAACGTGCGGCTTTTGCGGTAATTCTATATTTATTTATTTATGTATTTATCATACGGTTTAAACCATTTACAAAATACATAAGTTTATAGTATAAAAAATATACATAAATATTAAAATACTATGTAGACCTAACACATTTTTTTACTTCGCCACTCTTTTCACTTGAAACAGGGAAGAGTTAAAAATATCAATATTCTGTTTTGCTGCAAATGTAATAGCATTTCTCAGAAGTCTGGCCATACCAATTCCTGAGCCATAGTTAGTTCTATGAGCTTTCAAAGCAAATGTGGAGCTACCACGCAACGGCCTAGATGGGATATAAAAATCTACACTTTGCAAGAGTTCAGGAGAATCAACAAGGTTATTTACAAGTTTAAAGATAAATAGAAAATCAATAAATTCTCTTCGGGAAGCTAACGTTTCATTATTTGTTGTGGCAAGCATATTTGTATAAGAGTACGGTAGTGACAATTTAAAAGAACAATACATTAAAAATCTACGCTGTACTCTTTCAAGCTTTTCAATATGAATTTGCGCATATGGTGACCAAATAACAGAACAATATCGCAAATGTGACCTTATGAGCAAATAAAATAAGATTTTAATTTTATGCAAATTCACAAAGTCTGCTGAGTGCCTTCTCACGAATCCTAACTGTTTTAAGGCTTTCCAAGCAACATAATCGACATGCTGAGAAAAAGACAGATTAGATTGAAATATAACCCCAAGATCTTTTACACTGTCAACTTTATTAATACGATTTCCATGCAACTCATAAGTATGATTAATTAGGTTTGTATTAAGCCCCTTATAAAAAGACACTACCTTACATTTTAAGGGATTAATTGATAATCCATGCAAAAAGCAGTATTCGTTCAAACTGTCTAAATTTTTCTGCAGTATGAGACAATCAGAGGGATCTTTAACGATATTATACAATTTAATATCATCAGCATATATTAAAACTTCAGTATCATTTAATTGTTTCACCACATCATTAATGTAAATGCTAAATAACAATGGGCCCAAATGTGATCCCTGAGGGACCCCTGATATCGCTGCATATTCACAATAAATGGCATTTTTAATTTTGACACGACAAACACGATCTGTAAAATAAGAATTTAGCCAGTTCAAAGCCTGTCCATAAATTCCTAGAGCATACAATTTACCCTTTAAAATATTGTGGTCAACTCGATCAAAAGCTTTCGCCAAATCTGTATAAATTGCATCTATTTGAAGACTATCTTCTACAGCAGTAGCAACATACTCGGTGAAGAGCATCAAATTGGTCGTAGTTGATCTGCCAACGTGAAAGCCATGTTGTTTGCTACTAATCACATTTGAAAGCTTTTCACTTAGTTGGTCATTAACAATACTCTCGAAAACTTTGGGAATTGACGATATTTTGCATAAAACTCAAGAAACGTCTTATAACAAGTCAGTAAAATACAGTTTAATAAATTATAAGCCTAATTAATTTAGGTATGTAAGAAATTTAAAAGTGGAAATCGCAAAAAATCAAATTTCAGAAATGCAGTGTATACAGGAGTTTTGGATCCCGCGGAGCTCGTGTAATGGGACATTTGTCGGGAAAATTCTACAACTTAGAAGAAACATACACACTTTAAACTTTGTATACACACTCAGAAGACATAAGGTTTGGGTTTACTCAATTTTCAGACCAAAAAACTGAAAATCGTTAATTTTAGGCAACTTTTCTCAAAAACAGTGTTTTTTGGTCGTCACTCAATGAATAGTGGTCAAAAAAATAGATAAAATATTTTTGCAGAATTTTCCGTAATGTAATAGTATTCTAGACACAATAAAGTACTTAAAAAAAAAGTTTTGAACCATTGGGTGCATTTTTGCCATTTTTGTGCCACTTCAAACTTTCGAAAAAAAAAATTAGTTTTTTTAGGGAAAAAAATTGTTTAATTGTTTGATATCTTGGCCAATTATAGTCTGATTTTGGTGAAATTCACACACACATAAGATTTTACATTCAAGAGTAAGATCTGAAAGTGGGATTAAAAAAATTCAAACAGTTTGGCCGTTATAGGCAAACAATGAAATTAGGCCCGCGGTACCTTTTGCTTTTCCGCCATTTGCCTAATTTTGGGATTTCTCTTGCCCCCTTCTGGGAATCAATAATGACATCCATTAAGTTCAAAACGCTTTTTTGTTTTTTCAAATATCTTAATTTTCACTAAAGTTATGAAGAATTTAGTGTTTGAACATTTAACAAATTCAATTTTTCGACCTTCGCCGCCTCAAAATACTAAACAAATTTCAATCGTCCAAACCGCGAGAACGGTGCATCGGCCCAAAATTTCTCAGGAGACATGAAAATTAGCATTTTCCCTTAGCTTTCAAATGTCGTAAACTGCGTTTTAAAAATATTGATTTATTTCCGACACGCGCCTGCGCAAAATTGAAAAATTGACAAAATCCAAAATTTCGGCGCTTTCGAAAAACAGCTACATTTTGTTTTGCCTTTTTTCGAAAAGATCATCTCAAAATACATAGAATCCATTTTGTTTCATCTAATTACAATTTAATGTAAGCTCAAAACCCGTAATTTAATTCGATTAATAATTTTGGTTTTCTCTCCATAAAATCAGTGTCGTGTATTGAATAAAACAATGTTTCGATTATTTTGTGCATTAGTGTAACTAGTTACATAAAATAAATCATTTTAACACTTTATATGTTAAAATTAGAAAACCTTTTTGTCCAAAATGAAAATCGTCAAATTTACCATCCATAAAACGTTCTAAATGAGATTTTTTTTAGAATAAATAAATGTGTTCTGGCTCACTTTCTCAAAAACAGTTTGTTTGTTGTCTATGATTAGTGATCCGCATCGACTATTAGAACACAAAATGTTTTTTAGCAGCTTGTCTAGACTAGAAGTCAATAACCGTCATATCGATGTCTTCATTAATTGGGGAATACCGGCAAAAAAATGGAACGGTTTAGGATCACTGGGCTTCTAAGTCCTAGCCTAGCAATATCTTTCAATGAATTAATAGTTAAAAACTGATCTCAAAAGAAGCATAAAACCACCGAAAGGACCTGAAATCAAAACATGGTAAATAAATAAAATACAAAAAAAAACAAAACTAGATTACTTAAATCAGAGTAAAATACTAATTAAAACCAACAATATGTTCTTCCAACTGTGAAGCAGATGACGCGAATTATGAACGTCTTAAAAAACTGTAAAATAGTTTTAATGTATCGGTACAGAAGAATAGTGGTTTCTGCACTTTCATTTACTGCAATTTTCCATTGATTAATTCTATTGATTTTCGAACGCAATTTTTCGGTTTTTAAACCAACTTGCACCAATACACACTGCTTGTAATATTTCTCGGAAGATTTTCTAATTAAAATTAAAATATCGTACCAAAAAAAACTTCAATCATTGAAACGTTCAAGTGAAACGGAGCCTGACGAGCAGTTCTTCATATCAATACATAACAGTAAACTCGAATATTTTTTTAACATTTTAAATAAATAGAACAAGAAACTACCTATATAGAATTAAAATGTGTAATGTGTAATACTTCAACAATTAAATGACAACTAGTTTCTGCATTAGGCCAAAAATATACAATTTAAAACGAACATAGTATTTTATGGGGTTCTGTTTTCAGAATAGACCAGGGTCGATAATTTTTGAAACCAAAAAAAATAATAGATGAAACCCGTTAAAAAAGGACAAGAATATAACAAAAATGAAAGGAAAAATAATTTACAGGCGATCTGAGGTCGGGAAGTGGGTGAGTTTTTAAGGGTAAAAAACGGTGTATCTCGATTTCCGGCAAAACTACAAGTCCTATGGAAAAAATTAAATGACAAAGTTGTAAGTAATAAAGATACCTACAACTTTTGTTATTACACTTTTTTCAAATAACCTCAAAATTTATGTGAAAAATTCAAATAATCAAGTTTTTGGTTTTTTATTTTTACATTATGCAAAAAAAAATTTTTTTTCGCGAAATTTGGTGAAAACTTACCTTTTTATGTCCTCGCACGAACGACTTACGCGTAAAAATGATCAGATGAGGACGCCACGCACATGCGTACGCGTAGCAATTTTGCGGGCACAAACACGATCCGGCGGCTGTCGGTCTTTCGAGAAGATCAAAAGGTTTTCGTACGCATAACATGCTCATTGTGGACGTAGTTGTCGTTGTGTTTTGTTGTTTGTTTAGTGAACTAAATGAAAATGGAATGGAACAATGAATTATCCCTGAAATTGATAGATGAGTACGAAAAATGTCGTCTTTTATGGGATCCGAAAAATACTTTGCATTTTATTAGACAGAAGAAGCAGGATGCTTGGATTACCATAGCTACAAATTTAAACATTAGTGTTTTGGATGTAAAACAAAAAAATAAGCAGTCTGCTGGGTTCTTTCCGCAGAGAAAAAGCTAAAGGTACACAGACTACTGGAACCGGTAAAGGTAAGTAAATACTGAAAGTATGAATAACATTTTATTAATAGATAATGGTATATAAATTGCTTATTTATTACTGCCGCTTTAACTTTATAACCTTCTTCTTATTTCAGGTGCTGACGAAGTTTATGTATCGAAGTGGTTCGCATTTAAAAGGTTTCACTTTTTATTGGATAAAGACGAGCCAAAAGACACAGCTGACACACAGGTAAGCAGTTGGATACAATATTTTTATACAAATTAAGCATATTCATCCTGCCACGGCACACGGCCATTGGTTAAAAAGTAGGCTTTAGGTATATTCATCACGAATTTCTTGAGCAGGTAAACTTGATTTTCGAGGTATATTTCTAATAGGTATTAGCGATGTCATGGTGTCATTCGGCATTCTCCAACTACCCGCTATAAACTGTCCATTAACTTCATTGTCGAAGGTTCCTGGTGGCGTATATACATCTTTAGAGCGATGATTTCGTCTTAGAAAATTGTGTAAAAAAAGTATTGCCAATACTATATATTTCGCTTTTTCTGGCTGGAGTAGCATAGGTTTTCTCAATATCCGAAACACAGCGGACAAAATTCCAAATGCATTTTCTACTAATCTGCTAGTCTATAATTAAAAATACGTTCAGGAGATCTTTATTGAAACTGGCCTGAGAACGGTCTCATGACATTTCGAGATAAAGCAAATGCTTCATCGCCAAGAAAAACATACGGTATTTTCTTCTCACGATCGGGTAAATTAGAATCTTCTGGTAGGTTCAACTCGTTCCGGGCCAATTTCTTATAGGGCTCACTATGTTTAAATACTCCACCGTCCGAAATTCTTCCTAGGCATCCAACATCAGCATATATGAAATTATAAGGTTTGTTCCAACTTGGTGTTTGGTACCGTTCTTGTATCATACCAACATCAGTTTATGAACGATGTACTGCGCAAGCCCATCTCTGAATGGTTTTGGAATCGAAAATGAGTTGGAACGTCTTTAAAACTGCTGATGGTTCATAAATAGATAAAATAGAAGAGGAAGAAAATTCTAACCAAACTTTTCGAAAAGAAAATAAAAATAAACTAGTTTTCTATTTTATAATTATGGATGTTATTGATTTTTTATTGTATCATTCTATATTCTATTCTAAATAATTTTGTTTATTATCCTTTCTCAATTTACCATTAATTCTAAATCATCGTCACTAGCATCATCATCAAAAAAATCACTGTCTCCTTTTATATCACTCATTTATTTTCCAAATATGATTTATTTTCTAAATAAAAATGTATATTTTGTTATTATCTACCTATCAAAACATAAAAACGCTGTAAATTTGTAGGTTAAGTTAACTAAAACTAACCTCTATCGGCTCTATCAACATAATATATCGATCGCTTTACGCAAGTCAGTTCTAACAGTTCCACAAAAATTTGTGAATCGATATGACGGTACAGAAACGATTCCGGAATCATTAATTTTTTAGTTGGAACGAATTCTGTATCAACCCGCACATCGTACCAATTAAGTTGGAACGCTTGGAGTGTAATACGCATGCGCTGTACCGTTACGGAATGGTTATGTATCAAGTTGGAACAAACCTATAGTCGGCATCAACCACCGCGAATAGCATAATACTGAAAAAACCCTTATAATTGTAATATTCGCTCCTACTATTAAATGGCGCTTGTAAAGCAACATGCTTGTCATCTATTGCCCCAACGCAATTTGGAAAATTCCATAATTCTACGTATCTTTTTGAAATTTCAAGCCATTTTTTCAGGGTTATTGTTTCGATCTTTACTTGACGAAAATCCATGTTTACACCTTTATAATAAACTATACAAGCAAACTAAGTCTCAAAACACCTCATGTTCAAAATAAAAGTCAGAAATTAAATGTTTTAGAATCATTAATAGATACAAAAAAGAGAATATTATTTTAAATGATCAAATTGAAACCAACAATTCCCCACTGTTAAATAGCTTTTACAACACATGTTTCGGAGTACCCTAACGCCTCGACCACTCTCATTAGATATTTTGTAGTATATTTTCTGAAGAATCTACAGTGTTAGCAAAATAATTGTTAAAATAAATTATCAAATTAGTGAAAATCAAACAAATAGTTTGCTTGTATAGTTTATTATAAAGGTGTAAATAAAATATTTTTATATTTTCAGTGCGAAAACATCGACGAAAATATTGCCGAAGACCATGTTTCAGAAACCATTGATGTAACTCTGACGGTTAATAATGAGACTGGTGACCATGCTTCATCTATAATAGAAAACCCTGTTTCCGTAAATAATGAAACGGACGAGTGCCATACTTTCCAATCGCCCAAACCAAAAAGAAACAGAATAAGTACAAAGAACAGCAATTCAAGAGCTGAAGAGGCCTATCGCATTTTGAAAGAAACCGTTGCTTGTCCGCAAGAACCTGCAGATCCATGCTCTGTTTATGGCGCACATGCCGGAAACAAATTTAAAACATATAGCCCAAGGACACGTGTTGAAGTTGAGCATGCAATAAACCAAATTTTATATGCAGCAGACAGAGGAAAATATGAAACTTCTCCCATGAATGCGTATGCACGTATTGACTGGACCCATCGAACACCTCCTGGAAGTATTTCTCAATCAAACTCAAGTTATCAATGCCCTACACCCAGTTCTTCGCATTCCTCACTGGATATGCCAGATCTAAATGCTGTTTTTCTAGATCTATAAACTTGTAAACTTACGAAATACCATTTCCTTTTATATAAATTTTGTTGACTATCCTATTTGATGTTATTCTCATTATTGTTTTTGTTCTAGTTTATTTTTTATATAAGAATTATTATACATTACATTACGTTTATTAATAAATACATATCTTTTCATACTCACCCGTACATGTTCAAGAAATTCCATTTTATGCTGTGCAAGAGTTTAATTTTCCCATATAACCCAAAAATGACATGAAACCGTATATGAAACTATTACATATTTTTTTACGTTTACGCCCACATGGATATTAGCTGATCTACGCATGGACTACAAAACGAAAAAGTATGCTATTGCGTTCAGCTGAACGAATATATTTCACATCCATTCTAGGTAGTAACAATACTGCAAAAAAATGAAATCCACCAATTACAGTTCGTATTTTGGTCTACCTATTATTTTTAAAATTTTAAATGAGTGACAATTCTGTCAAACTAATTGCCAATAAAATTTTTTAGTTATTGTGATTAAATGTACATTAAAATGAGTTATTCTTGTGTAGAATCGATAAATAATAGCATTTCTATTTTTATTTCGTCTACAATTATAAATAATTCGTTAATTTAATTAAAACTATATGAAGTCAATTTAATTACGATTATTAAAGCAAAAATGTTAAATGCCTCGATGGTGGGCACTTGCCTTTCATGAGAAAGGCCCGGGTTTAAATCTAGGCTGGGACAATATTATTTTGTGCAACAAGAGTGGATATGATGACGATATCCACTCGAATTGTACTGTATATTTTTTGGATTTTCCATACTCACTCTTGTTGCACAAATTACTAATAAATAAAGTTCAAATACCAAATGTTTTCCTTTCAGATTTCTCAAAGAAGAAAATTCTGACAGTGAGTTGAATTAATTAAAAGGGATCATGATTATTTGCAAGACACTCTGTCAAAATTTTCCTTATATTATTGTGTGTATAGTTCAATTTTTAAAGAAAAATCGAAAAATCGAAAAATCAAAAAATCGAAAAATCGAAAAATCAAAAAATCGAATCGAAAAATCGAAAAATCGAAAAATCGAAAAATCGAAAAATCGAAAAATCGAAAAATCGAAAAATCGAAAAATCGAAAAATCGAAAAATCGAAAAATCGAAAAATCGAAAAATCGAAAAATCGAAAAATCGAAAAATCGAAAAATCGAAAAATCGAAAAATCGAAAAATCAAAAAATCGAAAAATCGAAAAACCGAAAAACCGAAAAATCGAAAAATCGAAAAATCGAAAAATCGAAAAATCGAAAAATCAAAAAATCGAAAAATCGAAAAATCGAAAAATCGAAAAATCAAAAAATCCAAAAATCCAAAAATCCAAAAATCCAAAAATCCAAAAATCCAAAAATCCAAAAATCTAAAAATCCAAAAATCCAAAAATTCAAAAATCCAAAAATCCAAAAATTCAAAAATCCAAAAATCCAAAAATATAAAAATCCAAAAATCCAAAAATCCAAAAATCCAAAAATCCAAAAATCCAAAAATCGAAAAATTGAAAAATCGAAAAATCAAAAAATCGAAAAATCGAAATTTCGAAAAATCCAAAAATCCAAAAATCCAAAAATCCAAAAATCCAAAAATCCAAAAATCCAAAAATCCAAAAATCCAAAAATATAAAAATCCAAAAATCCAAAAATCCAAAAATCCAAAAATCCAAAAATCCAAAAATCCAAAAATCCAAAAATCCAAAAATCCAAAAATCCAAAAATCCAAAAATCCAAAAATCCAAAAATCCAAAAATCAAAAAAACGAAAAATCGAAAAATCGAAAAATCGAAAAATCGAAAAATCAAAAAATCGAAAAATCGAAAAATCGAAATTTCGAAAAATCAAAAAATCGAAAAATCGAAAAATCGAAAAATCGAAAAATCAAAAAATCGAAAAATCGAAAAATCGAAAAATCGAAAAATCGAAAAATCGAAAAATCGAAAAATCGAAAAATCGAAAAATCGAAAAATCAAAAAATCGAAAAATCGAAAAATCGAAAAATCGAAAAATCGAAAAATCGAAAAATCGAAAAATCGAAAAATCGAAAAATCGAAAAATCGAAAAATCGAAAAATCGAAAAATCGAAAAATCAAAAAATCGAAAAATCGAAAAATCGAAAAATCGAAAAATCGAAAAATCGAAAAATCGAAAAATCGAAAAATCGAAAAATCGAAAAATCGAAAAATCGAAAAATCGAAAAATCGAAAAATCGAAAAATCGAAAAATCGAAAAATCGAAAAATCGAAAAATCGAAAAATCGAAAAATCGAAAAATCGAAAAATCGAAAAATCGAAAAATCGAAAAATCCAAAAATCCAAAAATCCAAAAATCCAAAAATTCAAAAATTCAAAAATCCAAAAATCCAAAAATTCAAAAATCCAAAAATATAAAAATCCAAAAATCCAAAAATCGAAAAATTGAAAATCGAAAAATCGAAAAATCAAAAAATCGAAATTTCGAAAAATCCAAAAATCCAAAAATCCAAAAATCCAAAAATCCAAAAATCCAAAAATCCAAAAATCCAAAAATCCAAAAATCCAAAAATCCAAAAATCCAAAAATCCAAAAATCCAAAAATCCAAAAATATAAAAATCCAAAAATCCAAAAATCCAAAAATCCAAAAATCCAAAAATCCAAAAATCCAAAAATCCAAAAATCCAAAAATCCAAAAATTCAAAAATCCAAAAATCCAAAAATCCAAAAATCCAAAAATCGAAAAATCAAAAAAACGAAAAATCGAAAAATCAAAAAATCGAAAAATCGAAAAATCGAAATTTCGAAAAATCGAAAAATCGAAAAATCGAAAAATCGAAAAATGGAAAAATGGAAAAATCGAAAAATAAAAAAATCGAAAAATCGAAAAATCGAAAAACCGAAAAATCGAAAAATCGAAAAATCGAAAAATCGAAAAATCGAAAAATCGAAAAATAGAAAAATCGAAAAATCGAAAAACCGAAAAATCGAAAAACCGAAAAATCGAAAAATCGAAAAATCGAAAAATCGAAAAATCGAAAAATAGAAAAATCGAAAAATCGAAAAATCGAAAAACCGAAAAATCGAAAAATCGAAAAATCGAAAAATCGAAAAATCGAAAAATTGAAAAATTGAAAAATCGAAAAATCAAAAATCGAAAAATCGAAAAATCGAAAAATCGAAAAATCGAAAAATCGAAAAATCGAAAAATCGAAAAATCGAAAAATCGAAAAATCGAAAAATCGAAAAATCGAAAAATCGAAAAATCGAAAAATCGAAAAATCGAAAAATCGAAAAATTGAAAAATTGAAAAATCGAAAAAGAAATTCCGTAACGAAAATAAACCTAACACCCCCCACTCCGACCGGCACAGTGTTGCGGCGTTGAAAGCCGTGCATCGTCCAACGTCGTTTCAGTTCGGCAGACTTCGGCACGGTGTTTGTGTGCGTGCGACTATAACTGATTCTATCTCTTTTAGACACAATTTCGGAAAAATTGAATTTAAAAATTAATAATGATTCACAAGAATCCACGTCAAAATATGGGACCACCATTGACGCGGTATTTTCCAGATATTTAGAGGATATCAAGTCTCAAAGTTATGTTTCTTATTTCAGTTATCATAAACCTAACACCCCCCACTCCGACCGGCACAGTGTTGCGGCGTTGAAAGCCGTGCATCGTCCAACGTCGTTTCAGTTCGGCAGACTTCGGCACGGTGTTTGTGTGCGTGCGACTATAACTGATTCTATCTCTTTTAGACACAATTTCGGAAAAATTGAATTTGAAAATTAATAATGATTCACAAGAATCCACGTCAAAATATGGGACCACCATTGACGCGGTATTTTCCAGATATTTAGAGGATATCAAGTCTCAAAGTTATGTTTCTTATTTCAGTTATCATAAACCTTTAGTTTCAATGATAAAAATTTCTGAATAACCTACATGTATTGTAAGATAATAAAAATATTTTAAACAATATTAACTTCTCATTTATTCAATAAAAGAACAAAATTTGTTTTCTTATCGGTCACCACGCTCAAAAAGTGTAACTTGAATTAATATCAAAGAAAAAACTTGAATTAATATCAAAGAAAAAACTTGAATTAATATCAAAGAAAAAAATACTGCATAAATAAAATAAATAAATAATTATAATTGCATAAGTTGATAAAAATGCTATGCAATAGCTTACCGCGGCAGTCCCCGAGTGCCAAATTATTTTTTTTCTTCCTATTTTACTTTGTTTTAATCTTTAAAAAATGCATTGCCCATTTATATGTACGTAACGTAACACTTTACGCTAAATCAATGCTAAAAAAATACACAGGATGGGTAATTTAAAAACATCGACATTTAAACTGTCCCGATGTAACGGAACACCCTGTATATTTCGCAGTATTTTATAAAGTCGCAAATTAGTAATCTCAATAACTTTTATTTAAAACGTTTTCTCATATGTCTTATGATAAGAAAGATATTGGACTTCCTTGCATCAATGGGCCGCCCAGTATATTCTAAACGATGGCGAGGTAAATAATAAATTCTCCGGCGTGTGTTTCAATCCTAAATTCGCGAATTTGCGAAAAATATTCGCGAGAATCGAATCGAATGCGTTAACAACAGTCATTCCGCCGAAACCACCGCCAACCTTGAACGTTCTCTATAAAATTATTTACATTTTTTGTGCGTCCTGTTTAGGCCCACTCCGTGCCGATCATTCATTTATAGTCCAGGAAAAAATCATAATATACAATACATTCGATCGCAAAGCTTTATGTATGATATTTTTTTATTTTATTTTTAAAAAACGCGTTAAAACATTTATGGATTTCTTGATTTTTTTCTTACGAATTAGTAAAATTTCCACCAGGGCTGGTATATCTAAGTGGGTCGCGACATAGGAGTCCATTTTGGACGCCATTTTTTTCGAAATAGTAGTCGCCATTGATCTGGCAACGTGGCAACTTTTAGTCGCCAGGTTTACCAATATAAGAAAAAAAATCAATGTCATTTCTTAAATGACATTTCCATTATAAAATGCCCATATTTTTTAGGATAAAATATTTCAATTTAATAAATTATTAATCTCAGATGTACATAAAATACGTCGGGAAAAGTAGATCACTTTCAATTTTGTGCTGTTTTGGTTTTGTTTATTTTAAAAGGTAATTGAAGAAATGAAGACAATTTTCTTATAGATGATGCATAACAAATTATTGCTCCCTTTTTAAGAGCTCCAGTCCCTTAAGTCTATTTATTTTAGGTATTTTTAAATTGTTGGTAGGTATTATTCACTTCATTTGTATGTTTTTAGTTAATTTAAATAATTTTGTGTAATATCTTGCGATTTGTTTTCTATACATTTTAGCATGTACTTGTTGTCTACATCTTACAATGGATGGATTTGAAATACCTTTACAACAGAGGTACTTTCCTAAAACTGGCCGAAATTTGAAACTGAATACAGTTCTTAGAGAAAATCTCCAGTAAAAAATGTCTGCATGCAGAATAACAGTAGCATAGATTAACAAAGCTGACAAAAGAGTTGGACAAGCATTTGTCTAGCTTTTTTTAATATTTCAGGACAATAGTGTTAACAGCAGACTACAACAAAAACATCCAAAGTTTAGCAATCAAGCAAAATATTCCGGTATCTATATTTTTATTCAAAACTTTTGTGCTTCTACTCCAATACTAACCATATAGAAGCATATGCATTTTATAGTATTTGCAAGATTCGGATCAAATGTACCCACAATTTATAAAGATTATTAAACTAAAATAAAACATTTCAAATAACACCTGCTTTTATGTTAAATATGTTTTTATTAAATACATAAATTAGTCTCAACCACACATATTTTTTTTGTTTTTACGTCTAGTGTAAAAGTGACTACTAATTCAGTCTTTCAAGTTTATTATTTATAGAGACCAGCTACTACAAAATATCTTATTGATGATAACTAATTTCTCTTTAATAATGGTTTTGCATTTATTAACATTTTACATCACTTTGTTTATATGAAACCTCTATTTAACTCTTAATTAAATCACATTTAAATCAAGTAATTACATTTTCATATTCAACTTATGTATTCTTATTAGAACTTGGTCACTTTTTTTTTACTTTGAATCTTTTGACTGTGGTAACAGTCCATTCACCAAACCACAAAGTCACTTAAAAATGTTGAAAGAGAATGTCATAAAGGTAAAATTCCTTCTTCTATCATGTTTTCCATGCAATTTTAGGTTGTAAACGTTTTGTCCAACACCTTTTTTAAATTTATCCCAAGCAACACTATGAAAGAATTAAATACTGGATTTACAGCATTCAGTTTTGAGATGAGTGCAATCACAATGTAGGTAGTTTAAGAGATAATTTTCACATGAACACTTATTTACCAAAGCACAAACGCATGTACCTATTCATGTAACATTAAAATAAAGTGGAAACAAATTGCATAATTTGGTATATAAAAAAGTACAAAATGTTTTTAGTTTTAATTTGACATTGGACTACGAGGAAAACAGTGGTTCATTCCACTTGTACCATATTGACATTATTATGCACGATGCTAGTTCAAACGAACGTCAGAAAAGTGTTGCCAACTTAAGCTGACTACTATTTCCCCCCTAGCCTCAGTCACCCCCTCATCCATTTACTGGGTCTATGTCGCGACCCCCTTAGATATACCAGCCCTGAATTTCCACATTCTTTCTTAAGGTGATAATAATTTTTTAAAGAAATTAAATTTTAGGAAAATAAATTAGGCAATAATTAGAGATGCGTAATTTTCGTTTTTACGAAATAGAAGCGATAGATGCGAAATTCACGTAATTTATGCGATAAATACGAAATATAAGTTTGTGAATTTAATATTTTTTTGACTAAATTTCGAAGAAAAACATTTTTAAAGGCAATAAACACGTAAATTTTCTAATATTACGAGCCTCACGCACGTTGTGAACGTACACGGCCTGCGTTTCTAAGACCCAAGGCAGCTTTTTTGCACTCAAACAAAATGAAAAGTGCTTATTTGAACTACTTGCAAGAACAAGCTCCGCGACTGACTCCGAAACTTTACCCCACGCCAGTTATAACTAGCTGGAATTCTTGGTTCAAATCTGCAATCTATTTGAGCAAATATGTGGAGCATATTATTGCTTTTTATGAATAACTATGAAGATGATAACATGACATAACTAGTTACCTGACGGAATGTTTTTAAAATGAAACTCTGGCTCGCAAAATACGAGTTCAGTTGACATTCGTAGTCGAGTTCTGTCCAAAAATAATGAAAATAATTGACAATTTGGAAAAATCAAAATATCCATTCGCGAACATTTTATAGAGCAAATTAGAAGATTTAAAGTCTTCTCTTGAGCGACAACGTGAAGGTTGTTTTGGCGAAAACACTAAAAGCATTTTGTTAAAGGAAAATGGTGAATTCCATCAAGAGCACAGTATTATGCAGAAGACAGCAGCACAGAAGAGCTTGGATAAATTGTCTTCACATATATGGTTCAACCCAACAAACGATTCCTACCTGCACATTGGCAAATTATTTTGCCCATCAGTAGCAGCCGCCGTGACCAAATCATCTCTGGACACTAACTCAACACTGGAGAGCTTCTTCAGAATACTATTTTTCAGGGATATACCACAGGATGAACTCTCAAATGGATATGCTGATTTCCATAGAAAACTCGTCAATGTGGTTCAGCAAGAAACTCCTGTTAACGTCAAAATATTGCTACCTGAGGTTCGCGAATGCAGCTATACAAAGTCTTCATAGCCCATTTGACAGTATAGATGCTAAAAGATATTTTAGTATCTACAATGTCGCCAGAAATGACCGAAGGCAAAATCTTAAGCAAGAAAATATGGAGACAACCACGATGTTAGCTTTTAACTAACTTTTCTGTAATAAATGTTTTGTTATTTTAATGATTATGGTAATAAATACGAGTTTTGAAATATTTTTCATTTTTGTATGTGAATAATTGCGAAATTTTGGATTTTTGATTTATATTTATGCGAAATTTCGGTTTTTTAGTTGCGAAATATACGTAACCCTAGCAATAATGTCTGGAATATGCATATATTTTAAAGTTTTAGTTCCTTACAGTTTCCAAGAAAAAATCAAAGAGCTTTAAATTTTGAAATATAATGAAAATAAATGCATTCCTCAACAGCACTATTCTTAATATAATCCCCAAATTTAGGCTCATAATATCTTGTTAATGATTTTTTAAAATTCGCCAAAATTAGTGGCTAAAACGCCTCGTTAAGTGCTGCTTTCTGGTGTGAACTGGTGTAAATCGTTGCAAAAAATGAATGATGACTGAGAGTGTACGATACGACAGTTACAACGCGTTACACCAGAAAGCAGCACTTAACGAGGCGTTTTAGTTCCTAATTTCGGCGAATTTTAAAAAATAATTTACAAGAGATTAAGAGCTTAAATTTGGAAATTAGGTTAAGAATAGCACTGTTGAGGAATGTATTTATTTTAATTATATTATTTCAAAATTTAAAGACCATTGATTTTTTTTCTTGGAAACTGAAAGGAATTAAAACTTTAAAATATATGCATATTCTAGATATTATTTTCTATTTTGCCAAAATTTTAATTTTTTAAAAAATTTCTTTTTGAGATATGCTTGTCCGAAAATTATAAGGGGTACTGTAATCACCTTAAGGAAGTTTATGGAAGTAGAGAGGCATGTAGAATATAGACCAGCTGTGTCAGGCACGTATACAAGGGGGGTAATGGGGTAAAATTACATCTCCCCGAGCTGCTCGAAGAAATACTGGAATGTATCCAATTGTAACCTTGAGAAAGCCAACAAAATATTAACCCCACCCCCAAAAATCTTCCCAGATCCGCGTAAGATGTGTAACCTCTATTGTACTTTCCTATCGATTTACCATTTTTTCCAAGTCCAAATTTGATTTGAACATTTTATTTTTCGAATTTTCACATTATTTGAACTATAAATTATTTTAATTATTTTAGGGATGGTCATAGGTAAAAATATAATTCTAAACCTTTTTGTATCTTTATTTTGCCTTCCTGTTAATTGACCATTTTTCTAAGTCGAAATTTGATATAGAAATTGTATTTTTTGAATTTTTAAACTTTTGGGCTTAATATGATTCTAAACATTTTAGATCTTTATTATGCCTTTTTGTCACACTCATTGTGCTGCTCATTATAATTATTTTAAGGGATCGTAAAACATCGAAATATAATTCTAAACATTTTTAGACCTTTATTGTGCCTTCATGTGAATTGGTATTTTTTTCCAAGTCAAAATTAGATTTACAAATTAAATTTTTCGAATTTTTACAATTTTTCCCTC
The DNA here is from genome assembly GCA_927349885.1 of Psylliodes chrysocephalus. NCBI lineage: Eukaryota > Metazoa > Arthropoda > Insecta > Coleoptera > Chrysomelidae > Psylliodes > Psylliodes chrysocephalus. The sequence continues at coordinate 12,193,247 of OV651818.1, read as the reverse complement.
TAATTTATAATGATTTTTGGGGACGATCAAACGTTGAAATATAATTCTAAACCTGTTTAAATTTTTATTATGTCTTCTTGGGGATTGACGTTTTTTGATAGTCGAAATTATATTTTTTGGATTTTCACACTCATTGATAAATTGTTTTAGGGGGTGGTCAAACGTCGAAATATAATTATTAACCTTCCTTGGATATTTATTGTGTTTTCGATTGATCATTTTTTTCCTAGTCGAAATTAGATTTGGAAATTGTATTTTTCGGATTTTCACATTCGTTGGGCCCATTATAATTATTTTAGGGGATGGTAAAACGTCGAAATAAAATTCGAAACCATTATGGTCTTTATTGTGTCCTTATGTCGATTGACCAGTTCATCCAAGTCAAAATTAGATCGGGAAATTGTTTCTTTGAATTTTGATCCCTCATGAAATCTTTTAAATTATTTTAGGGGGTGGTCAAACGTCGATATATAATTTTAAACGTCTTAGAGATCTTAGTTGTTCCTTCTTACCGATTAATCATGTTTTCAATGTTGATATTGGTCCCAGAACTCTTGTTTTGTATAATTTTCCTCTTGAAATTATTTTAGAAAAAAGTAGGGGAATGTGTTGTATACAGGGACATGTTGTATTGAGGGACGATCAATTTCTCTCAGCGACTGTACCGTTTAAAAATCTGCGCAACTGATATTGTGGAGTACCTCCTAGTCGTAAATAGTTGGTTATAACCTAAAATGCGTACAGTGTTGTATAGTGGGATGTTGTATATATAGACGCCCCACTATGCAACAGAAAATTTATTTGCCACATAATTAGTATTAAATAAATATAAAAAATTCAGTAGGTAGGTTACATTGTTTCTTTTTGGTTACAGAACATGTCTAATAAAAAAACCGAAAAGATGGAAAACTTTTTCAATGAAGTAAACTAAATCAGAAGCAATACGCTGAAAAAAATTAAGGAAAGCTGTTTTAGAGGTTATTAATGAATAAATGAAAATAAGATAAGCTTCTCGTCAATATGAGGTTAGCAAATCGGCTTTGGATAGATTTGTTAAGAAATATCAAGATACCTAAGAGAATCTTGGACAAAACTTAAAAAAAAATACTAAGATCCCCCTAGGATTGAATCAAACATGCCCAAAGTCCAAAAGAAGAAGCATCTGCAGATATGGATATCTTTTTAGAAGGATGACATGGCTTTCTTGTACAGTTCATCAAATTTCTAGAGGCTTTCGACGGCTAGACAGAGAAAGCACTACTGACAGGCATCCCGACGGATTTACGCAATGAAAGTACACTCTGCGCATCAAGTATTTCACTATTTCATTCAGACGTAAATGTCAGATGTAAATTTCGCTAAAACATTTCTTTTATTTTCGTTTGTGTTTTTTGTTCATTACAGTTTAATAGAACCTAAGTATGGAGTTTAATAGCAAATTAAGAGGCCGCGTGATTAACAGTCAATCTCGCGAAATAATAGCCAATGTTATAGAGTTTATGAGAAGAGAAGGAAACTTTAATTCACCTTCAATACCATTTAAAAATGTAAATGATCGTGTTGCTGCAGCCACAGGAGTATCTAAAAACACTGTCGTCCGCATTTCTGGAGAGAAAAAAAGAATCGATAACCGTGAGATATCGGAATTTTCATCACCAAGAAAAACCATTAAAAAACCAAAAACAGTTAATGATATAGATGAAGCTGCACAAGAATCAAATTTTATTTTTTTATTATTAGATAGCTATTTTTGTTTCTGAGTTGTGTTCATTTACAGGCTCAATTTTTTTCCGTTTCTCCTTTTTGATTTTATATGGGGTTTCAAGTTGTTTTTGACTTATTTCGACGTAAATCACAACAACACACTTTTTTAATAAAGCAAACAAGTGTTAAGAGGTATATGTACGTGTAAACTACAATTACAAAAAATTGATATGAAACCCATGAAACCACCAACAAAAATGTAAAGCTAGCTTCCGTACTAGAACATGGTGTCATTCGTCGAGATAATTTATCGTTTTGTTTAATAGATCAAGAAATGTAAATATTCTCCTGTTATTTTTTATAAAATTATAAGAGAAATAAATTTTTTTCTAAATAGTATAGTTTATTATTTTGTAGAAAAACAAAATTTCGAAAATTTTAGTAATGTTTCAGAAACAACCGTTATTAATAATAGGTACCATTTTCCTTAATAAGGTAGAAATAAAATATAAACTATTTCCACGATTTATAAAGGCCTACAAAAAATTATAGGTATTTTCCGCTATCCTATAAAATTTATATTTTCTGACTCAATTTCAAAAGGTTGAAGGAATTCCAAAACACCTTTTATGGCATAATAATTATTTTCAATTCTACATACTATCTTTAGCTGCTTTTAAAAACGTTCTAAGAAAGTCCAATCAGACCAATTTAATCCCTAAACTATTCCACACTTTTAAAATTTAATTACCTAAAAATATTAAAAACTATTTAAAATAACTTGTTTAGCAGACTGTACAATAGCTATCTTAGTCACACGTAGCGCGTTCTCTGTCTGGGCGTCGAACACTTCTAGAAATTTGATGAACTGTAACAGTAAAATTTAATTTTTAAGCTATTGCATAGCTTTTATCGCGGGCTTTGAGCGGCAACCGAATCAAGAAATTTCGTAACACCGTAACGAAAATAAACCTAACACCCCCCACTCCGACCGGCACAGAGGTATGGCGTTATAGCCATGGAAGGTTCTATCCGACCCTATTCGTATTAGTATGAAGCGGAGTTAAATATACGTCTGCGGACTGGAACATTTATGCAGTACAAGAACTAGAAAAGCTTTCTGTGGCTTCTAATAAATTGGTATCACAAATGTTCCCGGCTGGCGTAAATATTAGATATTAATTTTTAAGCTATTACATAGCTTTTATCGCGGGCTTAGAGCGCGGCGATCGAATCAAGAAATTTCGCGAAAATAAACCATTGTCTGCATTGTCTAACGTCGTTTCAGTGCGTGCGACTAGACGTATCCGTGTAGACTAGCTGCTAACTGCTCATAACTGATTCTCTTTTAGACCCAATGCTAGGTGAGACAGCGTGCTTTTGGCCGCGTCCACGAGTGAGTTCGAGCCCACTGGAGTTGTACAGTATATTTTTTCTACGACTCCATAACAAAAATCGAAAATCGAAAAATTGAAAAATCGAAAAATCGAAAAATCGAAAAATCGAAAAATCGAAATATCGAAAAATAAAAAAAAAGAAAAATCGAAAAATCGAAAAATCGAAAAATCGAAAAATCGAAAAATCGAAAAATCGAAAAATCGAAAAATCGAAAAATCGAAAAATCGAAAAATCGAAAAATCGAAAAATCGAAAAATCGAAAAATCGAAAAATCGAAAAATCGAAAAATCGAAAAATCGAAAAATCGAAAAATCGAAAAATCGAAAAATTGAAAAATCGAAAAATCGAAAAATCGAAAAATCGAAAAATCGAAAAATCGAAAAATCGAAAAATCGAAAAATCGAAAAATCGAAAAATCGAAAAATCGAAAAATCGAAAAATCGAAAAATCGAAAAATCGAAAAATCGAAAAATCGAAAAATCGAAAAATCGAAAAATCGAAAAATCGAAAAATCGAAAAATCGAAAAATCCAAAAATCGAAAAATCGAAAAATCGAAAAATCGAAAAATCGAAAAATCGAAAAATCGAAAAATCGAAAAATCGAAAAATCAAAAAATCGAAAAATCGAAAAATCGAAAAATCGAAAAATCGAAAAATCGAAAAATCGAAAAATCGAAAAATCGAAAAATCGAAAAATCGAAAAATCGAAAAATCAAAAAATCGAAAAATCGAAAAATCGAAAAATCCAAAAATCGAAAAATCGAAAAATCGAAAAATCGAAAAATCGAAAAATCGAAAAATCGAAAAATCGAAAAATCGAAAAATCAAAAAATCGAAAAATCGAAAAATCGAAAAATCGAAAAATCGAAAAATCAAAAAATCGAAAAATCGAAAAATCGAAAAATCGAAAAATCGAAAAATCGAAAAATCGAAAAATCGAAAAATCGAAAAATCGAAAAATCGAAAAATCGAAAAATCGAAAAATCGAAAAATCGAAAAATCGAAAAATCGAAAAATCGAAAAATCCAAAAATCCAAAAATCCAAAAATCGAAAAATCGAAAAATCCAAAAATCGAAAAATGAAAAATCCAAAAATCCAAAAATCCAAAAATCCAAAAATCCAAAAATCCAAAAATCCAAAAATCCAAAAATCCAAAAATCCAAAAATCCAAAAATCTAAAAATCCAAAAATCCAAAAATCCAAAAATCCAAAAATCCAAAAATCCAAAAATCCAAAAATCCAAAAATCCAAAAATCCAAAAATCCAAAAATCCAAAAATCCAAAAATCCAAAAATCCAAAAATCCAAAAATCGTAAAATCCAAAAATCCAAAAATCCAAAAATCCAAAAATCCAAAAATCCAAAAATCCAAAATCCAAAATCCAAAAATCCAAAAATCCAAAAATCCAAAAATCCAAAAATTCAAAAATTCAAAAATTCAAAAATTCAAAAATTCAAAAATTCAAAAATTCAAAAAATTCAAAAATCCAAAAATCGAAAAAGAAATTCCGTAACGAAAATAAACCTAACACCCCCCACACCGACCGGCACAGCGGTGCGGCGTTGAAAGCCGTGCATCGTCTAGCGTCGTTTCAGTTCGGCAGACTTCGGCACGGTGTTTGTGTGCGTGCGATTAGACGTATGCGTGTAGACTAGCTTCTAACTGCTCATAACTGATTCTATCTCTATTAGACACGATTTCTGAAAAATTGAATTTGAAAATGAATAATGATCCACAAGAATCTACAACAAAATATGGGACCACCATTGACGCGGTATTTTCCAGATATTTAGAGGATATCAACTCTCAAACTTATGTTTCTTATTTCAGTTACCATAAACCTATAGTTTTAATAATAAAAATTTCTGAATAACCTACATGTATTGTAAGATAATAAAAATATTTTAAACAATATTAACTTCTCATTTATTCAATAAAAGAAAAAAAAAATGTTTTCTTATCGGTCACCACGCTCAAAAAGTGTAACTTGAATTAATATCAAAGAAAAAACTTGAATTAATATTAAAGAAAAAAATACTGCGTAAATAAAATAAATAATTATAATTGCATAAGTTGATAAAAAAATGCTATGCAATAGCTTTACCGCGGCAGTCCCCGAGTGCCACAAGTATTTTTTATAAAAGTTGGAAAGCTGCAAATCTGCCAAAAAATGCAAGTATCTTATCTACATATCACAAAAATTACTTTAGACATTTCAAAATATACGTAAAATAAATTTTATGGATAATTTCACATTTAGAAACGCTTTTTAGAGTCTAAATAACGTACCGACGCGTTTATCCTACATTTTTTAAAATTATTCTTTTCTACTGGTATCCCAGTGATAACCTACATTTTTCCTTAACAAGGATGTTAAAGATTCAAGAACTTGTGAGCGATCAGGTATAAACCTGCTTGAGAAATTTATCGTGCCCAAAAACTCTGTTTTATTTTTAGGTTCGGGGAAGTTTGCTATGGCTGAATTTTTTTCTGGGTCTACTGCTATTCCATTGTTGGATATTACGTGATCCAGAAATATTAACTTTTGGACCCCAAATTCGCATTTATCTTTATTTAATGTGATACCTTCTGCTTTAATTCGATCTAGTATCATATCTAGTATTTAATTATGTTCCGTAAAAGTAAATTTATTCTTAAAATTAGAATCTCATGTATTATAATAGGAAGTACCTAATTGAAAAGTCAACCCGCATTTTCCAAGACTATATAAGAAACGGACGACGTGTCTGTTTTCGTAGGAGGTGAGACTGCCGCGCGAGAAAAAAGAGATGACGATAGAAGGCGAATCGGTGAGCTGAAGCAGGACGGATTGTCGAAACGAAAACGGTGTTTGGTCAGTGGCGCATAACTATTCATTATACACGCATTTCGAGCGGGAAGGAAGCGGGACTGACCGTCTCAAGGATAAGTCTAGTCTGTTAGGCCGCCCCACCGGGCTATATAAATAAATAAAAAATTCGGCTGTCTGAAAACATTTCGGGGATTTCCTAGAACCAGACGACCGAAGACCTTGATATGTTCGTTATTGTGTGGAATATTACCGAAGTTGTACAAAAAAATATTTAATTCGACTGATGCTATGATACCGATCATTTTTTTACGACCACTACGTAAAGTCACATATTCCGTATTTTTTTTAACACCAAATTACGCATCAGTACACATCCATAAATAAATAAGGAAATATTATTTCACATGGTCATACAACTGTAAGAATGATTTTATTTTCTATACAAATTTAATAAGTTTTATTTTACGAAACACTCGGTTTTTAAACGCACGAAATATTTGTCTCCCAAAACAGTCCCAGACTATGTTTACGGTAACACTATTAAGATACGGAGGTATCGAATTACGAATATTGGAACTAAGGGTAAAATATCGAAACAGGCATAAAATACAGATCATTTTAAATTTGAGTTAGTTGCTTTACGGAACAAAATTAAAGTTCGTTCCAATAATAATAATAAAAAACTAGTGAATAATTATAATTTTTGTGAGTGGCTGTTTGCTAAACAGGGTGAGTTTTTCTCAATGAGTAATTATGATTTGTCAATTAGTTTTGTTTTATAGTCTATTTATATGTATGAGAAAGTATTAAAATAATAAAGCGTTCGTAATCCATAGGCGTATCACTCCTTTTAGTAGACAGTTAAAATATTTTTTGAAGTTATTCCTCGAGTATACACTTATATTTTCACCTAATTAAACTGCTTGTAACTTCTAAACAGCTGAAGGTAAAAAAGTGCAATTTTTTCTAAAATGTTTTATTTTTCCACAAGGTATGTTAAGAACACTGTGTTAAACGGGTTATGTAGGTATAAGAGTTTAAACTTTGACTTTTAAACAACGTTACGATCATAAATAATAATTTTAATATAAAAACTACTTCTTACCTACAAATCCAAATCAGAATCGAAATCAGAAGATGAACTGTCGCAACCAATATTTACAATGAGTGGCTCAATCATTTCATCAGTAATATTATCCAACTTCCACATTTTCTCTTCTTCTTTAATAGTATGATTTACTGCCTTTTCCCAGTTTTCAGGCTTCACATTATTTACAGCCTCCAAAAACAACTGTTTAACATCACTCATTTTAAAAGAATTTATTTTCTTGAAACTTCTCTCTTTATCTGTGCCCATATCAGTTTAATCGGGTTTACTTCGCAATGATATGGTGGTGATCTAACCACCGTCATCCCACGATTTTTTGCAATTTCATCAATTTCATATTTTTTGAATTTCTCTTTATGAAGGGAACACACATGATACAGTTCTTTTCTCACAGAACCGGGATGGAACTTAATATTCTTTGAATTTAGCCAATTCTGTAAATCTTTTTTTAACCACTTGGTTGTGGGCATTTTTTCTCGAGTGATAACTTGCATTATCCATTACTATTATACAGTTCTGAGGAAGAAGATCTATAATTTGTTCGAACCACTCTTTAAAGACATCAGCATTCATGTCCTCATGGTAGTCACCGGTACGAGTAGATTTAAAAATCAATAAACCACCTTTAACAAAACCGTTTGAACTACCGATGTGTACTATTATTAGTCTGCGCCCCTTTCCTGATGGTGGATTTAAACCAGTAGATAAATTATTTAAAAAATCCTGTCTTCGACTTGTAACAGTTTCATCTTGCCAAAATTTATTTGGTTTATGTCCCTCGTTGATCCATGTTTCATCTAAATAAAATATATTTCTTCTTTGGTTTCTCATTTCTTTTATAGTCTTTAGGTAATTTCTTCTTCATACTACAATATCGCTTCTTTCTATTAAAATAGACTTTCTGGAATGCTTTTTCCATCGAAAACCTATTTCTTTTAAAAGTTTCCATAGTGTGCTTCGACTCATTTCAGGGTAATCATCTCGAACCGTGGCAAGAACTTTGTCTACTGTCGGAAATTCTTTTCTAAAGAAGAACGCATGCACTTTCCTTCGAAGTCTTTCTTTCAAAAGATTTTCTAATTACAATTTTGGTTTTCCTGGAGCTTTACGTGCTGTTTGAAACTCGCCACATTTCTCTTCTTTAACAACTCTGTAAATCGTAGATTTCCCAACACCAAGCGTACTACTAATTCCACTGTGTCATCAACACTTTTACATAAATGTTTGTTAGTAAATGATTTAAAACAATTAAATATTAATGTTTTTTCATTAACTGTTAAAGGACCGATTTTTTGTCGTTTACGCGGCTATTCCAAATTTTCCATGATCACATAGAATTCACACTGCACCTTGCAAGTTGCAACTAAACGACATTTAGTAAACTGTCAAGAATACGCAACTTGGACCTCCTTACTAAATGGAAAACCTATAATCGCATTTTCGGTGAAATTTGTTGGGAAGGTATTTATCTACTTATAATTCGATTACTGTAAGAAATTCTTGTAATTAAAATAAAACAAAATTGGCAAAGAGGTACTTATTGAAAATAATCTTAAGATACGGCTATGTAATCTTTAACACACAGGGCTTTTGGCCTGTCCAAACCTTTTTCTATTGTTCTGTACAGCTTATGTTTATAAAGGACCAATAAAAGACCCAAAACTTGTAATAGCTCAGGTACATTTATTACAATTTTAGGAAATATTTAGATTATTCTGTAAAAATATTTAAAATGACCGTACTAAATTTTGCATTAGAAATGCTGTTTTATTACTCTCTCATACATAAAAATAGACTATAATTTGGAATCAAGTTATTTTGCAAATTATATTACCCAATTATTATCCATCAACTTTTTATAGTTAATTTGTCAATTCTGACGTAAAGATATTTTGTCAGGTATTGATAAAACCTTATATCCTAAATTAACGGGGTTATATTAAATAATTAAAACTTATTTGAATTTGACTATTTACTTATATTTTGTTTTCCTCTACGAGGTGTAATCAAAAGTAAAGTGAGTTAGATTGTCAGTTCTGGCGTAGTACATTGCGGTCAGTGTATGCGTTTATTTTGAGATTATTCCCAGAGTCGTCGCACCATGGTTGATGCGATAGTGATATTGCGGTCAATGTGCTAGTAATGGCTTTTTATATATCGATCGATGTTTGGGCATTGCGGTCAGTGCCTACAAAATTAAGAATATAACTTTTTGTCAATTATGGAAAATTTAAAGTTGTGTCAATTATATTTTTTTTTTATAATCAATATTTTGACATAAAGAGTTATCAGTATAATTTTCTTGTTAATTAAAAGGATAATAAGTATTTTATTTATGAACATCACCTTTTCATGACTTTCTTTAATATAAAGCTGCTTTTGGTAAATTTAATTGCTCATACTTGTTTTTCTTTTATTTCAGGTACGCCATCTCATACGTGCATTAATTAAGTATTGTATATTTTATTTTACTATTATTTTATTTACGTTTTATTTTTTTATTTAATACTTATTTCTAAATAATTTTATTTTGTTCTAAATTTTATCTTTCAATTTAAAGTTATTAAATCGTTTATTGAATTAATTTCTAGTTTTTCCTGACATTGATTAAATAACTAAATATTACCGCCCAAGTTTACAATAGATATTTTTAAATTACAAATATCGTCCTATAGTATTTATCAGAAGTGGGATAACCATCTCCTTCAGATGTAGAATCACCATCTCCTTTAGAGGATGAATAACCATCTCCTTTAGAGGATGAATAACCATCTCCTTTAGAGGTGGAGTCACCATCTCCTTCAGACCATGGATAACCATCTTCTTCAGAGGTAGAATAACCATCTCCTTCAGAGGTAGAATCACCATCTCCTTCAGAGGATGGATTTCCATCTTCTTCAGAGAAGGAATAATTTTATATTCTCCTATATTTTCCAAACACCTATAACAATATTTACCACAAAGTAAAATAAGTATAGCTAGACCTATGAGATGACGTACTAACAAAGTTCAAAGTCTAAGGGTTTTTTTTTATTTATTTATAAAATGATCACGTATATACAAAAGGCAATATCCTTGAGTTCTCAACGCTGTAAGAAAGCACAATTCAAAACCAAAACAGAAACAATTATTTACAAGATCTTTAAACAAGACTTTTCCTTACCAAAGATCAGATAATGTAACATGCTATAAATGCAATAAACCTGGACACACTGCTAACGTTTGCCACAGTTCTGATAAAAGAAGGTGCAATTTTTGTCAACGCAATGGTCACTTAGAGGCAGAATGATTTTCTAAGGAAAAGAAATATCATTACAGTTTTTCAAACAATTACAAGAGTCACAATTACTTTCTACAAAAGCCACCCAATGAAAGTCAAAAGTTATCTTACGCATAACTAAAAATTTTACAGTGTTGCCAAATCATTGGGGAAATGTACCCGTATATAGCGACGGATTTAAAGAAGACGTATTTATCGAAGCCAGCTTTAGGTCTCCAGAAAATAACGACTATTTTATCCCTAATTCCATAATATCACTTAAGAAAAATGTATATACTCAGTAATGCCATGTATCAACGTGGCAGACAGAAATATTAGTTTAAAGAAAGGCACAATTTTTGCAAGAGCATGGCCCTGCGTCAAAGAAGAAGAATCTCGCGAGAAAATAATGTCCATTACCGAAAAAGAAATATCACAATTACCGTTAGAAGATGTGCAGATCGGCATAATCGACGAGGCACAAAAACTTCAACTGTTTAACCTTTTAAATGAATTTCGAGATTGTTTTGCTCTGGATACAAGTGAACTAGGTTGTTCAAGATCAGCAATTATGAAAATTACATTAAACGACGACAAACCTTTTACATACAGACCATACAGAATGTGAAAATCAAAACAGAAGATAGTCAAAGAAATTGTAGATGACCTGCTGCTAAGCAAAATAGTACAAGAATCAGAATCACAATATGCTTCCCCTGTTTTACTGATCAAGAAGAAAAATGGAGAACAAAGGCTTTCTGTTGACTTCCGAAAATTAAACTCTTTAACTGTAAAAGATAATCATCCTTTGCCTAGGATAGATGATCAAATAGACAAATTACAAAATGGAAATTATTTTATAAGTCTAGACCTTAGATCAGAATATCACCAAGTGCCAATTGAAGAGTCATCAAAACAATATACTGCTTTCGTAACTGCTGAAGGTCAGTACGAATATACCAAAGTTTCGTTTGGTCTATCGAATGCTCCAAGAGTATTCCAAAGACTAATGACCAAAATAATAAAACCTATCAGAGAAAAATCTGCATTATACTTAGATGATGTTCTTTTGTTTGGTAAAACAATAGACGAAACCCTGAATGTTTTTAGAGAAGCGTTAGAAATTTATAGAAAAGAAGGTCTGACTCTAAATTTAAAGAAGTGTAGTTTCCTCAAAACATCTGTAACTTATCTTGGATTTGAGATAGAACAAGGAACAGTTAAACCTGGTAGCGATAAAATTAAAGCTGTTGAAAACTTTCCAACTCCAAAATCGGTTCACAACATTCACCAATTTATGGGGCTAACAGGTTATTTCCGGCATTTTGTTAAAGACTTTGCCATTTTAACAAGACCTTTGACAAATCTAACCAAAAAGTCAGTAAGTTGGAACTGGGGTGAAAAAGAAGAGAATGCATTTACAAAACTCAAAGAAATATTAGTTAGTCAACCTGTCTTAAACTTATTTGATCCGGATGCAAAAACCGAAGTCCAAACAGATGCTAGTCAGTTAGGTTTAGCAGGTATCTTATTACAACGAAGTAATCGAGACGATAGACTGCACCCAGTCGCTTACTACAGCAGACAAACTTCCGAAGCGGAACAAAGGTACCATTCGTATGAGCTCGAAACTTTCGCTGTACTGGAAAGCTTACGAATATTTAGAAGCTATACTTTAGGTATTTCGTTTACTGTGATTACCGACTGTAATTCATTAAAGGCTACAAGTAACAAGAAACAGTTAATACCTAGAATCGCAAAAATGGTTAGAACTACAAGAATATAATTTTGAAGTCCAATATAGACCCGGAAATAGGATGAATCACGTGGACGCATTAAGTCGAAATCCCAATGTATCTACACCAATTGAATGTGAAGTTATTTTCCGAATAGAAGAAGCAGATTGGATTGTATCTGGTAATTTGCCTATTATGAAATAAAATTAAGAAATAAATGTTTCTTTTGGCACGTCCTCTTCCCACTAACCTCACACTCACAAGTATGAATAATAAAAGAGTTTAAATATAAATTTGTCTGAATTTATGTATCAATTTTCACCAAACTTTGCATCGAATCCTGATTTACCTTAATTAACATTATCACAACGTGGGTATATAAATTATCAATTAATTAACTAGACGATCATTTTTACTACTAGAGAAAAAAGGCCAAATATAGTAAGTATAGAATTTAAAGTAAAACTTGTAAGGTAAATAATAACGTTTCAGAGAGTAAAACAATGAAAAAATAGGGGGTATCGGGATTGGGCCGTTACCGTATTGGGGTATTATTGGTAAATCTATATTATATAAAAGCGAAATACCACTCACTGACTCATCACCGAATCTTCAAAACTATAAGCCTGATTGACTTGAAATTTGGCATAGATTCTCCTTTCTCGACGTAGACACCCACAGATTTTATAAACATCACGTTTTAAGGGGGGAAACGGGGGGAGGGAAAGTTTGATGAGAGTATCGAATTTTTTAAAGGTAGGAACTAAAAAATTGGAATTGAAGCTACTCATCATAAATAAATAATGACGTATTTCAGGGTTTTAGATTTTTACATTTTTAGGGGGTAAAAGTGAGTGGGGGGAGGGGGTAAAAGTTTATATGGGAGTATCGCTTTTTTCAAAGGTAGGAACTTGAATATTGCAATTGTAGCTACCCATCATAAATGGATATTGATGTATTTCAAGATTTTTGGAAATTCATCTGTTATGGGGGAAACAAAGGTTGAAATTTTGTATGGGGGTATCGGTTTTTTAAAGATAGGAACTTGAAAATTGGAATTGTAGCTATTCATCATAAATAAATAATTACTTATTTCAGGGTGTTTGAATGTTTACATTTTAAGGATCAGGGGGAATGGAGGTGAAAGTTTGCATGGGAGTATCGATTTGTTTAAAGGTAGAAACTTAAAAATTGGAGATGTAGCTACCCATCATAAATAAATAATGATGTATTCAAGGGTTTTTTTAAATTTTCACCTTTTATTGTGGGGAAACGCCGGAAACGGGGGGTGAAACTTTCTATGGAAGCATTGATTTTTTAAAGGTATAAGAACTTAAAAATTGGAATTCTAGCTACTCATCATAAATAAGTAATGATATATTTCAGGGTTTTTAGATTTTCGCCTTTTACAGTGGGGAAACGGGGGATGAAAGATTCTATGGGGGTTTCGGTTTTTTAAACATCGGAACTTGAAAATTGGAATTGTAGTTACTAAAAATAAATATTAAAATGATTCAGGGTATTGGATTTTCATAGCACTCAGTCCAACTAACTAGTAATTAAACAGTAAATAATATTAAATAGCATAAACTACTAGAGAATGAGAATATTGTCTTACCTCGTATACCTAGATTTAAGATTTAGTAATTATCTTAATATTAAATAATTTCATTTCATTACTGGACTCCTCGGATAAAACTATCCATTAATTGAATATTCAAATAGAATTCACCAATATCGATATCACTGAAAAACTCAATATACTTTAGTACTTTAATATTTAAATAAAATAGATTACTAGATTACGTAATGAAAACCTCACAATAATTAAATACTTTTAAATAGGATAAATAATTGGATTGCTCTATCATACATGCACAATGAAATCGTCTCAGAGTGCACTTCTTAGAATTTCTAATAACTCTGGATATTGCTATTTTGAATTCTTATAGACCCAGAGTGATATATCTTTCGGTCCTTTCAGTGCCTATTCAGCAGTCATCGTTTTGTGTGTTTATTTTCAACGAAGTTTTTATATTAACAACATTAATGGATAACATAAGATGGTTCTTACAGTATGTAAGTCTAAATAATGTTAAGTATTATTATAATAGTTGTAGATGCAAAATAAGATGTTTAACTACATTTATTTAAAAATCCGGTTCGTGTGAACTAAGCTTTAGTCAAATTGAATATTATCGATACTTTTTGCAACGGAGTCGCCATTTTTTCGACAGCTCACTAGACCTAGACTATCGTTTTCAAGGTGGCTGCGATGATGTGATTGCCGAAAATCATCATGTTATGTTTTATTCATGATGGACTATGTCTATACTTATTTATAAATATAGATAGGTACGCTATTCACATTTTGGGTTTTGAATTGGAAATTCGTTCCGGTAGATATATCGACGAATTAATCTCTTTTTTTATGGAGTCTGTACTCGATGGTTTGGAAACATATATGGACCAGAAAAAAATATTAAATTAACGAAAAAAATAAATAAAGGTTTAATTTTACGAATACTTTGTGAGAAAGGCATAAATTGATGTGTTGAAAAGCAAAAAAAAATTAAAAAGCATTCTTTTAATTTTTTTTTTTAAGAATTAACCACAAATTATTTTAGAATAACTGATAAATAAAAAACAAACTCCATTTTTCACTTAAAAAAAAACACATAGGTAAAGAAAGTTCCTACAATAACTTATAAACATAAATAAAAAGGTACTCTTAATTTTTTTAACACACATATCACATAAATAAAAAAGAACTCATAATCTAATGGCGTTTTCTATTGGCACTGGCAGTACGCACTGAGTATATTTGTGTCCTTGTTTATTGATATGGAAAAGAAGAAAGTACGAATACACTCAGATCGCACTGAACATTCCAACGGAAAACGCTGCAGTTGAGAATTAAATATTGGTTCTTCCATAAACGGTCAATGACGTGATCTGTATATGAAGACTAGAGAGACTTCATCCCAGGTAGCACAAATACTTCTTATGGACGTTCTAAAAACGTCCTGCTTGGACATTCAAGACATCCTTAAAACGTCCATTTCACGGACGTGGACGTCTTTGGAACGTCTATTGTTAATAATCAGTATATCTTACGAACGTCAATTTAAGGACATTCCATGGACATTTTCAAAAGCTCAAATGGGGAATAACAGGATGTAAGAAAATTAGTGAAAATAATGAAAAATTTCAAAAAAAAATTATTTAGAAGCAAATAATCTATAAATAATAAAATTATTAAAACTTTTTCGTCAAATTCACGTCTCTCCTCTACTTTGCTCTTTTTAACCATGCCTGGATTGACAGCAGTTGTTTTTTTCTTGATTTGGCCATATTTGCCTTCTCAGCTGAATCTGAAAATAATTTAATCACTTATTCAAAATAAAAGGCATATCAATATTAAAATCCAATCTGTTTAACTTTGCCTTGCTAGACATTATAAATTCACTAACCTTTTAGCTTTGTAGTATTTACTGGAAAACTTCCACCTTTCTCAGACATAGAAATGGTACAAACTACAAAAATATTGATCGACCACAAACTCACAGAGTCGAATCACAGTCAAATGGCGGAATGGTAGAACTTGTACTCGTATATGTATATACCATCGAATCATGAACATTGAACACCATGTGTTTTTCTTTTTTTTTTAGTCCTGAGAATATTTTAGTGCTTGAATCTAAATCTAAATAAATAAAAATAAAAATAAAAAGTCACTTGTCAACAATGTCCCTTGACCTTCTTCGTTTTTGTTTATTTGGCCTTCATTTAATTGGATATTGGGACATTGCCATCTTTAATAATTATTTACATTATCTCATTATATATGTTTTATATAATATAACCAAATAATAATACAATGCGAATGTGAATCCATTGAAATATAGTAAAGCACGTAGATTTGACGTTCTGCAGATATCTATTTCTTGACGTCCCGAGGATTTACTAAACTGGACATACTTAAAAAGTCCATAATTATTTCTGGACGTACAGACGATAAATGGACATGTAATGGACGTCCTTAGGACGTCCTGTGCTATCTGGGATGGATCTGAATTATTATTGATGAATGCAGATATCAATATAAAATAACTTTATTAGAGTTCGTATAAAAAATATATGTGACAAATATCAAAAAAGTATGACGACCGGATAAATAACAAATATAATTATTACGCCCATCTGTTGAACAAAAGAACTATTAAATAATGGAATACTGCTCCATCTTTTGAACAAAAGGATTCTTAAATATGGCAACTACCTATCAAAATTAGTTACTGTTACGAATATTGGAGTGTGCTACTGTGGCTTTAAGTGACAGATTTTTTTGGATCTAAAGCGACAACATTTTAAAAACGCTCGCCTTATTTTAATTACCTAGGTATAATATACAGGGTGAACGACCGAAAACTTTTCACCTAGGTTTTTTCTTGTTGATGCAAAAACAAAAATACTGGGGCTAATCGATTATAAAGACTAGAGAGACTTCACAGATCTGAATTATCGACTGTTGGTGTTCCTCTGTTATATAAGGACCTTTTTGTAAACAGATATAGTTCTCCTTACCTCTACATTCCATACTTTGTACACAAACTCGATATTTTGTCAAGAATTGCAAAAAATATCGAATTAGGTACAAAGTTACAAACTCATTACCTATAAATTTATATTTTAAAAAGGAAATGTTATTAAACAGAAGGTATTAAGAGGGGAGTAAAGTTTTTAAACTTATTTTTTTGCATTTTTTATATTTGATTTTGTGAATGGAAAACCTTTCAAGAATATTGTGTGAAAATTTGAGACGAATCGGAGCAAAACTAACGAAGATACAGCGGTTTGAGTAACCGCGCCTCATACATGACTCAGCGCATCAGAAAATACCTGCCCGCCCTGAGCGCGCTATTGTTACCTGGCAGCGAGGGCGGCTATGGGGGCCATATCCACCACCGAGATGAAAATTCTTACAATTTATGAGCCTTTTTTTCAAAAAAATATGCTAAAGAGAGAATGTCTAAAGACAATGGTCCCCACCGAAAATTCGTCTCGGAGCCGCCCTTGCCTAGCAGCTGTTTCGCTCACTATATGATCCCTAACCTTACCTCCTACCTTTCTTTATAGAAATTTTAATACAAGTATAAACGTGTTTATATCTGTACTGTATATAATTTAGTGTAGCATTGGCCTGGCTTGTTCTTTTGCTTTACTAACCTACATACAAGACATAGGAGTCAGTAGTGGATCAAGCGCTCATGAATGAGGATTGGTGGTAGACAGGTGCAATAAGATGCTTTAGAATGATAGCAACATCCTTTATGAACCTGGCATCGATGATTCAGTGTGAGATAAGCCGATAAAACTCGCTTATGGACGTTTTATTCCAAACTTTTTAGTGTTCAAAACTTTAAAGCGTTTTTCCCACAACTCATGTTTCCAAAGTCGGTGCCCCTCATAACTTCAAATTTTGAATACTATTTCTGTACATAATTTACGAGGTAAAGCAGGAGAGTTTTTTTTCAAATTTGTGATTATTTTTTTATTGTTTAGTAACAAATTAGTCTATTTTTTTTCGCAAGAATCGCGTTTTTTACTTCAAAGTGTTCCCAAAAAGTGAAAAATTTAAATTTCGAAAAACCCTCTCAGTGTTACCTGGGGAAAACGATTATTTAACGAGAGAACTTTGATTTTTTTATTTCTGATGATCCAGCACCGAGTTAGGAGGGGCACCGCAATTCTACTTTTCTCCGAGACGCTTCCGAATAATTGCTACCATTTCCGTCTTTTTTAATATTTCTTCATGAAAATTTGACACAATATTCTTTGAATGTTATAATTTTAATGTACCATTAGTTTAAATAAACAGATTTTAAATGTGTCGTCAAAAAAAATCACAAAAATGTACCTTTTTTGAACGAATTAACCTTACCCCCCCTTAAGTAAACGTAACGTAATGAACATATATTTTATATTGCAATACTCTTTCGTCGCCCGTTTTTTCAACTCAATTATTACTGCAATCCTGGAATAATAAAAAGAGGTAGAGGCCAGAGTCAGACGAACGCGGGTATATGAAATACACCATATCCTCATAACGGAACAATGTAACGTCATATGAAACAATACTTTTTGTGGGTATGGGCGCTTCTGTCATGTACCTAGATTTATGTTTCACAGACTCACACTAATTAGTAAATTAATAAATTAGTTAGTAAATTCTGACTCTTTCAATTCTTTTGAAATTCCAAATTGTTAAAAAAAAATAAAAAAACCGCCGCGGCGCCTCTTGGCGCCTGTATGACCGGTGCTTGTCGATGCTAGGACCGACGACTGTCAACGCTGGGACCAGCGTCTTTCGGCACTAAGACCAGCACCTACCGGCGCACCGGGAAATCTCCAGGTTTCTCGTTGGGCTTATCCGCCTCTGTGAAAAACCCTTCTAATAATACTTTAATCTCATACCTTTTTACCATGTACTAACAAGCAAGGTTGAGAGCACTAATTAATATTTCGCATACAGCAGTATGTGGTATTAAAAGAAAATGGTGGAATTTAAGATTTTGACAAATGACATATGATGTAAGACAAGTAGTTTACAATAAAATAAGTGATTTAAATATAACAATTAAATTGTGAAAGATAAAATTTCGGTTAATATTATGACAATTTAAAGGATATAAATGTGACAGTAATTTATGACTAAACAATTTTTGTTTTTTTATTAATTATTGACATCATGTCATTTACTACTGCCATCTCCAAATTCCAGTGCAATACTGGAACCACCTGGAACTCTAGAGAAGTTATAATCGGACTTCGATTTTCGTTCAAGGACGATTCCAGGGGCGGATAGGCCCACCGGGAAACCGTGAGATTTCCTGGTACACCAGTCCTAGTATCGAAAGTCGTCAGTCCTAGCGCCGTCAGAATATGCCCTCGAGCATACATCAGAATATCTTGCTAAAAAACATGAGTTGTTTTTTTTATAAAATCTTCATACTAACTTGGAAATCCATAATTATGCATAAAATTTGTGAAATTCTAAAAAAAAAAATTAGAGGTTTTATTTAAAAAAACAAAGTAAGACAAAATTACCTAAAAATAAGTGCAACGATTTAAACTTGAGTATATTTTTTTACTTTCTATATAATTTCCTTCAATATTAGTTAAACAAGTAGGTCAATCTCTTTTTTATTCAATATGTAGTTAGAATATAATAATTTTTGTTCACCTTTGTATAAATAATAAACTAACAAAATAAAAATATATAAATATCTATACAAAAAAAAAAGTTAAAAGGTTTGATTTTAAAAAGATGATATATCTCTGTGAGTACAGGTAAGCAATCTGGAACCTCAGCTATCTCATGATATATACCTAAGTCATTGTTGCAATCATCTATTATTCACAGATCTAGTTTTTTTTGCATCATACAATTGCCATCTTGAAACGTACCTTATATAAATATACTTTTGTACAATCGTTCACTGTTTAAGCTTCTAGTGAACCTTTGCAATATTGATACCTTATTATTACTATTAAGCAAATTTTGTCCAATCGTTCAGTGCTTTATAGGTGGCTTTTACTATCGTACATGTGTTACTGCATTTGTGATATACCTACCTCTACTTTTGTGATATTACTACTTGATTTCAAGAACATTTTAATAATAAATTTATATAAATATTTTGTTTTATTTGAAATTTCCATGTCTCGATTGAGTTTTTACTATACCTCAATTTCAGCCTCTCCGTATTACATTACACAAAGAACAATATAGTGTGTCCATGGATGGACTTAATTATACTTGTAAAAATATTTATTTTAAATTAAAAAAAGTTCTTTTTCATAATTTCTTAATGTGAATCGAATTTATTTAACAAGTAAATTATGAAAAATTACTTTTTTAATTTAAAATAAATATTTTCACAAGTATAGTTAAGTCCATCCGTGGACACACTGTATAATGCAGTAGAACTAATTCACATTATAACATCTATAGAAAGTTTCAGAGCAACTTTCAGGGTAAGTACCGTAAAAGTGCTAGTGTGATGTTTTCCGAACTTCACTTTTTAACTTCTGTGAGATGTGCTATAAAAGTCTTGCCGTTGCGGACATTCGGTGGTTGCAGGGATATTAGGGTTACATTAAAAGTACATTGCATGTGAGCTTAAAGAGCCTAAAATTGCAGCTTATTAACGTAGATGGGATGTTTTTGTGCTAGCTGGGATACTTTTGTGTTCTAATAGCAACTAAGGTCATAATTATATTTAAAATTTTGGTTAAATACATGATAATTCTCTTAGATTTAAGAATCCTATAAAAATGCTATTGCAAAAATTTGCTTCTGCAAATGCTACATGCTACTATGCTTATTATAAATGGGCAGAAATGTATAGGAAATTGCTCCACCCCCAATAAGGATAAGTTATATACCAATCGAAAGATATTTTTAAAGAGAACATTTCTCTTCATTACGACTCATCTTAATTACTTGTCCGTTCCGAGTTATATCATCCTAAATGTAACTAATTGCACGATAGGCAAGTGGTTATATTCCGTTATTGCAGTGCTTATTACAGGCAAATAACAGTAATTAATACTTCTGAGTAATATAAAAACAATTAAAGTCTCCGGGTGATACTGTTCTGGATTTTACCCACCACGTGTATTCCTTACCAAAGGGCCTCTACGTGTTGGTTACACGGCCCTACGTATGCTTTCCAAGGATGCAATGGTTCGAGACCAACATAATGGACAAACATAATAATACAATCAAGTATTTTTACCCCATTTACATTAGAATAAATATAAAGCCATTTGTAACACATACAGGGTGGGGCATCCTATACACGTCGGCACATATAACATGATTTTTTTTAAATTACTTTTACACAGGAAGATGAATATCTTTGGAGCTATAATTATAAAATATTTTGAAATTTACAGCGTACCTTAAAAAGTTTTTATCTAAAAAGTATTAACATTGAAAAATTTTAAACATTACAACTATTTTAATTACGTAGTACAATATAGTATCAATATAAAATGAAAGTAATAGGCTTACATGAAAAATGTCTTTTAGCTAAACGAAAGTTAGATTGTATTATCTATAATTTGTTAATTAGGCATTTTTTCAATTCGAGATTTAAATTTTTGTTTAGTTGTTATGACAAGTGTCTCTATGGCAACATTTGTTCCGTAACTGATTTAACTAAAGTTCAATTTAATCACCTATAAGTTGGCAACGATGCATTTCCTTACAACTGAATTTGGGTTTTTTGTTTAGTTGTTACCATAACTTTCTCTATGGCAACAGGGTCTCCGTAACTGATTTCAGATAAACTATAGTTACATTAAATTATCTATAACTTGGCAACTACGCATTTTCTCACTACGATTTGTTTTTTTTTTTTCATTTTTTATCGTGATAAACATCCCTATGGCAACAGGTTGTCCGTAACTGATTTTATCTAAATTAAATCATCTATAACTTGACAACTAAACATTTCCTCACCACATGATTTGGGTTTATGTTCAGTCGTTACCATGACAAGCGTGAGGGGGGAGTAGAATTTATGTCAGAACCCATTAGCAAAAGAACTTTCAGAGTTCACAAAGACGGTTTTCAACAAAAAACTGTGTTTTGTCCAAAGACATTACAACTAAGTGACCAAAGTATTTACATTTTTATGTGGCAAATCATTATTCCCACCAGATTCTCGTTTATTGCGTCTTTGCCGGTTTTATCAGGCTGTAAAAATTATTTGGAGAAATTACTTGCAATAAATAAAATTTGATGTATCCTATAACTATAGTTTCATATTATATAAATAAAAATATGTTTTTAATCAAATTATTCTTTAAAGTTTTTAATATAAGCTAAATTTTGTATTAAAAATCAATATTAATCTAAACAAAATATTAGGGTTGCAGAGAACTCCGTAAATACGGCAACGCTGATATCTTATTTTACGAATTTACATCTAGTACCTATTTTTGTGAATGAAATGTAGTTACCGCACATACTTCGATTTTTTCTTACTATGCCGAGAATGGTCGTACTGCGCAGCTTTCTGAGTGCCTTTTAAAAGGAAATAGAAAACTGACGCTTCATTACGTGTTGCCTACATCTTGGCGCAATAGTTTTAATCATGTTTTGTTGGTTATGTTACAATATTTAGCCAGAGTCAGTCCCCAAAGATATTATTTACGGAACCTACACTTACAAAACCATTAACAAAATAATAAATATCTTGAAAACCTTGCTTTACTTGGTGATTTTATGTTAAATCTTTCCATTTGTAAGTAACAGTAACTACTTTATTTATGTTCCTATTGTTGTATTCTAAAGCTTTTTATTTTTTAGGTCTCCTACGAATCTCACTCATACTTAACATGAACAGTGTTTACAAACCATTAATCAAATTGTTTAGAAATTATTTTTAGCTAAACTTCGTTTGCATTTTGAGGAACATGCTTATTGCTCTTATGTAAAAAGGTATGTAATCAGTCATAAACTGTAACGGCCCGCCCCCAGGCCCCCTCTTCTTTTGATTTGTTCTTGTGTTTTTACTTTGAATGTTATTTATTTATTTACCTCACAAGTTTTACTTTACTTAAATTCTATACTTACTGTAATTTGGCCTTTTCCCTCTAGTAGTAGAAGTGATCGTCTAGTTAATTAATTGATATTTTATGTACCCACGTTGTGATAATGTTAATTAAGGTAAACCAGAATTCGATGCAAAGTTTGGTGCAAATTGATAAATAAAACATATAAATTCATATTTAAACTCTATTTATTTTTCATACTTTAAATGTGATGCAATAATTAGCAAAGTATATTACAATTGTTACTATTTACTGAGATCTCACTTGAGTCCCGTTCAAACGCAGACCATATTCATTTGCTATCAATATATATTTTATTTAGGTTGATGACCAACAGAGTTAACAAACAGCGTCAATTCGCCAGTTGATTAACTATAGTGTGGTTGTTTATATTCTGACTTAGGTTGCTGACAACGGAGTTAACGAACAGCGCCAATTCGCCAGTTGGTTAACTATTGAGTTGATGTTGATTTGATTCTATTGTAGATATATACAGGTTGCACCCTCTTAGGTAAATATTACGATGAGTATAGAGGTAATGACCACCGGAAGTAATAAACAGCGCCAATTCGCCAGTTGATTACCTTACTATGTTGATTTCACATATACTTTGTTTCAAACCTTGTAGAACGGGTTGCTTAGCGTATAGGTGTCCCCCCTTGAGCTAACGAACAGCGTATTCGCCAGTTGGTTAACTTACTATTAAATTTTACCATCTCGGTTTGTACAATTTATCCAAGATAGCACAATCCTGTATATTTCCAAAATATTGATCTTTATAATTTCTATTGATATGACTTAATACAACCCTGTATGTATTTTAATATTGATTATTATAATTTCTATTGAAATAACTTAATATAACCCTGTATATTTCTTAATATTGATTTTTATTATTTCTATTAAAATACTCCAAATTTCACCCATCCAAAACAGATGTTATCCTATCTCTCGGGGTGTATGACCTAAAGGCCATGTGGTTTATTGGTTAAATTGATAATATTTTACAGCAAATGTCAGGCCGCCCTTAAACGAAACCGGGGTGGTATCTCAAAGAAGGTTAAATAAATCTTTTGACTCACCATTGAAATTACAGACATTAAATTATGTACTAATTTTATCTAGCGTCGTGGAAGGCGTCGATGTAGGTACGTCGCAGGGTTGGGCGTCGAGGCGTCCATCGTCGAGACGTCTAGCGTCGTGATGGAAGGGAAGGTATTTAATACGGTACTGTATTGGGACAGATATACGGTAGAATTAAGTAGGTGGTGCGGGACGTGATATTATGAAGGAAATAATTATGGACGGCAAAGCGTCGGAAATAAGGCGTGGGACGTTAAGCGTCGAAATGAGTGTACGGTAGGAAATACTTAGATGGTGAGGAATGTGACAGCGTTCGAGTAGGAGGGCAGGAAGTTGAGCGTCGAGACGTTGACACCGTCGGGATAGGAGGTATTGTAGGATAGACGTCGTTTAGGAGGAGCGTTTAGGAAAGGTACATATTATATAACTGGGTACAGATAAAAAAATGTATGCTTGCACATCAAATGATAAAAATTGAATGAATCCGAGCTCATTTTCGTCAGACTTTTTATACACAGTTTAATCGTTTCTGTGACGTCTCTATCGTTTTGTTTCCTCATAGAAAAAACTAATGTAGGTGCAAAAGGGGGTGGGTTATTTATTACTTGCCTTGAAAGTTTTGTGTATCGAAATATTGTCGATATCGGTCTGAACATCGAAACTAGGAAAATAAGCGACTTAAGTGTTTTAATGATAATTACTTCGTAAACAGAAATACACTTTATGGTGTTTTCTTACTCGAGAATTCGGCCACGTACACGAACTTTGGATCTTTTATGTACGTGGTTATAGCTATTATTTATTAGGTGTCGTAAATAAGATTTAATTATCTAAGAGATTTTTCGTTAAATGAAGCATTATGAATTTAATAGAATGTAATATTGTATTTAATAATTGGAATTAATAAATTATTAAGGTACCTGGGTGCGGTAGGTTACACAACCAATTCGTTGTAGAAGGCAAATACCAGGAAAATTTAAGCATTTACCTCAATAGTTGGGAGCAGTATTAAAATCAAACGAAATAATATAAATAAACATGTAAGTAATATTATTTTCTTTTCGGAACATTTATATTACAATAATTGTTTTTATTTATTTCATGTTTACTACCTGCAGCTCATCTACACACCTGAAAGTAGAGGTAGTCCTCAGCTGAGAAAATAGCCCCTCTGCTAAATAATATATCAGAAACAGTTAGAAAATGACCTGTAATATTTAATTTTTTTATTTGGTACAGTAAACCTTGTAACAATTTCAGATAAATGGAAATTTCTGAAAAGCAAAAGTATCACTGATCCAGGTACATTGATTTTGTACGTTAGACATACACAGGAATCATAAAAGTAACAAAAACGTCTTTTAGAGCCACCGTATGTCAACATCCTTCGTACAGTATTGAGTCGACGGACTAAAAAAAGCATAGCCAGACCATCGATTGCTATAGAAGCAGAAAGTAAGGAGATATGCAAGAGTTTTGAAAATGTACACTGGCAATCTAATGTTAATACAATTAACAAACTTGTGTAATCTTTAAAACCGAGAATATTGGTGGAAATGGTGGCAGTAATACCCATAGGGGTATTTTCTTGGATAGAAAATATTTAGCAATTTCTTACTGTGTAATAACTGGAAGAAAACTCATTTGTAGTTGAACAATACATCTATTATGACCTTTTTATTTCAGAATCAAACCTCAAGTACCGGAACAACTTTTTAAATTGAGCCAAATTATGATCTTCAAGGAATATTTGAACAAGAACAACCATCATTATATTATGTTTTTGGTACATAGTTTTGTAATGTGCAAATAAGTTGTAAACTGAGAAGATTATAAAATAATGAAATAATCTAGCTATTCTTCATCTTCTTAGGATCAATGTTGAATATTCATAAAATAAAGACATTTTACTATTACTTTACCAAATTATCATGTTTTTTAATGAAACCCTACTCAATCCTAAGTACATACATTTTTCAAGAAACTAATCTTGACTCTTAATAATCAGGCAATTTTGGAAGACATAATTGATTTATTTAAAAATAAACACAATTCAAATCTAATTTCACATTCCTAGGTACACAGCATAATCTGCATATATTACTAGAAATCATCTGTCTTTTTTCTATTGTTTAATTGTATAAATGTTTAAACTTTTAGTTTGAATGTACAAGGTTTTATCAGTCTAATTGTGTGGTACCTACTCCAGTTAATCAGTAGTCTATATTAAATTGTTAAAAATAATTTATTGTATATTTTTACTTTTGCTAATAAACATTAAATTATTGATCCATAGTCACTTTAAGGAGGAATTACATCTATGTTCAATGAATTATGGACTTATGGCACCCTGACTAGGGACCTTTAATTTTTTTAAATAATATATTTTATTTCTTGACTCATTTGTAAAAGTACATAGAAGAGTGGGGACACATTTGACATATTTTTAGTAGCTTTAATTATGATTATACACATATTTTCAAGTAAAAAAAAACCAAAAAAAATTTGGTAATTACTGAAATTAACATCAAACTTTAACACAAAAATAGTTTTGTGGCTATAAGTTGCTATAACCTATCGTCGCAAAACTAATAATAATTTAAACATAGTAAGTAGTAAAACGAGGGGCAAAATAACAATAGATTAAGGGAAATACTTAAAAAGGGCAGGTTTAAAGAGTATTATCACAAGAAAGTATATCCGTTCTGTTTATCAAGTATTGTTTGAGGTTACTTATGAATACATTGTTGTTTTTTTTTAATTTCTGTAGGGAGTCTATTAAATTTTTTAAAACTTTAATAAAAATTGTATTTTGGGAACTTTTAGTGATGGCTTGCCGTACATGAAAGTCAGATTGGCTTCTTGTATTATAGTTGTGATATTGTGAATTATATTGAATTTTTTCTAATAGATCTGATGCGATGGATTTATGTCATTTTTATTTTATAAATAAATAACAGTCATGTACTGAACATAATTCTGAACTGAAAGCCAATTTATTTCTTTTAACATAGTTGCAATACTTATTCTTCTGTCCTTTAATAGAATATAAATAGGGGAAGTAAGGAGTCCAAATATTTTACATGAGCAGGTCTAGAGGTGAAGGGGCCAATTATTATTGGATAAATTTCTCGAACAAGTTTTTAAACCCTAATTAAAAGGCGATATAGAATGGTTTTAAAAATCAAGGCTTGTGAAAATCATCACATGGTTTAACCTAAGTAATGCCAATGCTTCACAAAACAAAAAATTCAACGTCCTAATACTACTATTAGCTTTCGTTCCAAGTTAAATCATTTCTCGTTTTTGTTACGCTACGAGTTTACACTTGTGGGCTTCAGTCTCGATAAGGTGGGAACCACCATTTTAGCGTCTCTCGAATTTGTTTTTAAAAAAGTATCGCTAGTGTGTTTAATATGACCGTTAGTTTTGAATAAGAGAAGTATTTTATGTGTTACTCAGGAAATATTTAGAAATGTAAGTCGGACCTTTGAAAACAGTCTTTAGGCCTCTATTTACATTATTAGAGGTCACTTTGAGCAACTTTTTTAATTAATAAAATCTATAAAAATAAACCTAGATTAAAGTAGGTATTATGTGGAGTTTGTGGTTACCAATTTATTTTCTTTTTTACTCAGTGCAAAAGTTGCATTAGATATTGTCAAAAACCTATTTATTCGATAATGAAATATAGCTGGTTAAATTTTAATTATTAATTAATAAACACAGTATATCGTCAAACAGTGATCAGTTCTGTATCTATTTATAAGGTGCGGACTGCTCCACAGCTAAACTTGTCAAAAATCTGGTGGTTGTCGCTGAGAGGTATCTAGAGACAGCTTCCAGCTCATGAAAGTCATGCAGATTAACAACTCGTAATCAGCTGTCAGTTGAAATAAAATTATTTTCCGATTTGTTTTTTGCCATTTAAACTCAACATTTAATTATTCTAATTAGGTTACTTTTGAATGATAATATTAAGTACAGTGGTCAATTAAAAAAAAGATGTAATTGAGTTTTAACATCGGCATAAATGTTGATTAAATGTTGAAAAACTTTTGGTCATAGAAATCAATAAAAATTTTATACAAAACTGGTTATAGAGAGTGAAATACCTTGTGCAATCCAATAAATACTATTTGGTGTTGTTATAACGGGAAAAGCGAGGGTAATTTAAATATAAAATAAAATACAGAGTGATCAATTAAAAAAAATACATAAGTTTGTTCCGGACTGAACTTATTGAAAACCCTGTATATCCGAAAATAATTTTAAAATATGGAATTGTTCTGTGAATGTTTTGTTATATCTCTAATAGAGTCTGATAGGATTGAATTGTTTAGCCCTAATGGATCATTGTAATATTTTGAGTAGATACAGCATAAAATCTCAAAAAATTAAAATTTTGAAAAGTGACTCTCGTGTTCCAAACTGACGATATATACTCGTAAATCAGATACACCGTTCTAGCCTCACAGAGACGTTAATTCTCGGCATGCATGTCGGTTTTTTCGCATAACGCCGTAGATCTAAGCTGGCCTAGCACCAGTGATGTAACAGTCGGACCACCCAAAGGGTAACAATCTCCCCGCTATTACGGCTGTATTTTTTTTATCTGCAAGTCTTCTCGATTTGGATCGATGCAGGTTGGCCAACGTTTTGGTCACGACAAATTCCTTTGGCAAATTCTCTGCCTGCGTGCAAACATTGCCATTTTTTTCTAACGTTTAAACTCCTGTTTCGTTGTAACGGTTTCACTTGGTCAACTCCACGATTAATACGTACACGGGTATATAGACGAACATAAAAAAAAAGATGTAGAAGCAGTGGTGGCGAAATTTTGATGAAAAAATTTGGATTTTGTCCGATGTCACGTTTTTTGTCTGCACGATAAGTCAAAAACGAGAAATGATATCAACTTGAAAATTTTAAGCAAAAATCAAGCTCTATAAGGGGACAAAGCCTATTGATTTTTAAGAAATCTGATTAAAAATAGGGGGTTAAAATGGGTTGAAATTAAATAAAAATCCTAAATTAAAAACGAAAAGCGATATCAACATAAAATTTTTAGTAAAAATAAAGCTTTATAAGACGATAAAGCCTATTGATACTGAAAAAACATAAATATATTGGAGAGTTAAGGGGGGTTAAAATATAAAAAAAATCCTAACTAAAAAACGAAAAATGATATAAACGTGAATCTCTAAAAGTAGAAGAAGCCCTTTAATTATAAAAAAATCTGATTAAATATGGAGGATTTAGGGGGGTTGAAATTAAAAAAAAAACAAAAATGAAAAGCGATATCAATATGAAATAAATTTTTGGGAAAAATCAAGCTCAGTAAGGGGATGAAGCCTATTGATTGTGAAAACAATCTGCTTGAAAATGTTAAACTGCGAAGAATATCATTTAGAATGCCAGGCATTATATATCTTTATTCTAGTTTGTGTCTGTGTAATATTTGTACCTACTCTTTAAAAACATATCCTTGCGTTATTTTGGATTAACGGTGCACCCGTTATATTTCTAATTGACTTATTCTATTAACTTGATTTATTTCTTAAAACTTTTGTTCAAAACTTTTTTTTTGCAAACCTAACAGTATTATTTGTAATATGAACAGAATACGTTACTTTTTGTTCACACTAAACTATATGAAGAGTCCCAATATTATACTCTTCAAACAGTAGTCTATGAAGAGTAGTATACATTTATTTTCGAGAAACCAAAATTTTTAATATTTATCCAAATTTAAAAATCTGATGTGTCCAACACATGACTTTCCTATCTAGTTATTATAGGCTTTTTCCGGTTATTTTGTACAACCTATTGCAGCATCTCTATAAATGTTTAGAGGATAAACTAAAATCAGAATGTTGCACATTTTGTCAAATTTCTCGAATACGGACCATTTCAGGAAATTTTGACACTAAACAAAAATTATAGATAATAATATTAGAAGTAACTTTTATTTGAACAATTTTCTTCTCCAAACATAAATAACAGATATATTCCATAAAATATAAAAACGGACTCCCATAAAGTACCCCCCTAAATGTTCCGACTTTGTCCAAAATCTTATCATTTCACGTCAGGCCAAAATAAACCTTAAGTTTAAAATTTAATGTTTTTTTCTTTATCCATTTTTGAGTTTTCTTCAAAATTCGAAATTTACACATTTTCTCAAATATCTCGAATACGGTCCATTTTAGAGAAATTATGTATAGAATAAAAATTATAGAGAATTATATTATAAACAACTTTTATTTAAACAATTTTTATAAAAATTTTTTTTTTACATTTTGTCAAATACAGACCATTTTAGGAAAATTTTGTATGGAACAAAAATTATAGACAATTATATAAGAAGTAACTTTGATTTGAAGAATTTTCTTCTCCAAACGTAAATAACAGATATATTCCATAAAATATAAAAATGACCACCTATAAAGTACCCCCCCAGATGTTCCGACTCTGCCCAAAATCTAATTAGACGCTGGAATAAAGCTTAAGTTTAAAATTTGGTGTATCGGTTCATGAGTTATGCGACATACAGACACACAGACACACAGACACACACACACACACACACACACACACACACACACACACACACACACACACACACACACACACACACACACACACACACACACACACACACAGACACACACACACACACACGCGCACACACGCACGCACACACGCACACACGCACACACGCACGCACACACGCACACACGCACGCACACACGCACACACACACACACACACACACACACACAGACATCATCGCGAAAATAGTCAAAACGGATTCAGGGGACCTCAAAACGTAACAATCCGTCGAAAACTCGAGGTCGAAAAAAATCATGATTCCTATACTTTCCTTATATCTGTATACAGATAGGAAAGTAAAGATGATAGGTAAAGTTTCATATAATTTTTTTTACACAAAAATGAATGTCAAGCTTTCTACATAACCTGATCTATATTTAAAAATTATCTCAAATTATGAAGAAAAGTCAGTTTACTAACTAATAATGTTTATAGATGGTTTTCAACGTATTAAAAACAAAACAAATATCACACTAACTAAAATATTTCATTTATTAATAGCTGTAGTGCTTGAAAACAGTATGATGTTGATAACAATAACTACACTTGATACAAACTCAAATAATAAAAAAACAACGATATTGACTCTTGTACAAAGTTTTAATCCGAACTTATAAATGATAAAATTATTGGAAAAAGTGAACACCCATTTTAAATTACCACAAGCCGCCACTGGTTCTATAAGAATTATAGAAAAATTCAATGAGATTTATGTAATTTAATTCAATTTACAAGTAAACCATCTGTTCCTGTTGAGCAATATGAAGACAATACATACATTCAATGTCAAATGTACTATTAATTTAAAAGGATGTGAGGTATTTTTAGAAAAACTGATAATACCTGAAAATACAATTAAAATGTTCCAAATAATATTCCATTATGATAACTGGAACAAACAAGTTAATTGAAGCGTAATTTGATAGGTATTATAGATACTACATTAGTAATGTATATTTTTTTAGTTTCCTCAATTTTATTAACAAAAAATCCATAAATTCGTATTGTCAAGCGATGACAAAGAAGATATAGGTACCGTAAAACGGGTATATATGGAATTGCAGAGGTTATATGGAACGCAGGTGCATCTTTTTAAATTAGGCGCCATATCATAAGACAATATTGCTAACAGTTCGCAAGACCAATGCCAGTAGTAAGTATATATTCAACGAAGTGTTAGCAACGTGCTTTAGTGTTGACTGTATTATTAAGTAAGTCGTGATAAAACTTTTATTTTATATCATCTTTATGAACTATTACCTACCTGTAGTTGTCTCCTTCATAGCTCAGAACCTGTAAAAGATTTTATATTTTTGTAATGAACAAAATGGTGTCTCATAACCTCAAAAACATCAAATGATGTTAACTTAGTGCAAAATAAATACAGGTTTAAAATTTTTACGGTTTGAGTAAAAAATTGTATTTTGCAGGGTTATATGGAACATGCCTAGAAAACATAAACACGTGCCAGGTACGGCTTATAGGCGAAATTACTCGATGGATAATGTAGAAAGGGCATTGGAAGCGGTTATTGCCGATGGAATGTCATTTAAACAAGCGGCAGAGGCGTACCAAGTTCCGAAAACTACTATTTACCGAAAGTATAGAGGACAAAATGGTGATACTCTGGGGCGACCACCTACATTAAATGTGGTTGAAGAAAACCAAATAGTAAATGGTATGATAACGGCCGCTGAATTTGGTTACCCTTTTACTATATCCGAGTTAAAAAGATTCGTCAAGCACTACTTAGATAGGAAGGGTGTACGAAGTGTTTTAAAAAATAATTTGCCCGGGATAGAATGGTGTAATCTGTTTTTGGGTCGTCATGACGAGCTTCGACAAAGAAATTCTGACAATATCAAAAGAGTCAGGGCAGAACTAAACCCAGAAGTAATTTGCAGTTATTTTGACCATTTGGAAACAACGCTGGAAAATGTGGAAGCTGACAACATAATTAACTATGATGAAACAAATTTGACGGACGACCCTGGAAAAATTCGAGTGATAGTTAGAAGAGGGGTTAAACACGCTCACCGAACTATTGATTTTGCCAAATCATCAACTTCCGTTATGTTTGCAGCTACAGGTTCAGGATTATTTTTACCTCCGTATATTGTATATAAAGCAAAAAATTTATACCCAGAGTGGCTTTAAGGAGGTCCAGATGGGTGCTATTACAATCGTAATGAAACAGGCTGGTTTGATGCTCCTATATTTGAAGACTGGTTCGAAAAAGTTGCTCTGGTGTATTTTCGTAGGTTGAATGGAAAGAAAGTTATTATTGGCGATAATCTCGGAAGTCAACTGTCTTTGAAAGTTTTACAGCTTTGTAAATCTCACAATATTCATTTTGTATTCTTACCCCCCAACAGTACACATCTTCTTCAACCCCTTGACGTTGCTGTATTTCGATCAATAAAAGCAGCATGGAGAAAAATTTTAAATGAATGGAAACTGCAAAATCGGGGCTGTTTACCAAAAACTGAATTTCCCAGATTGCTAAGAAAAACAATTGAATTGATCAATAATGGTGCCAATGTTTTAGCTGGTTTTAGAGCTTGTGGGATAATTCCTGTTAACCGAGAAATTGTTACAAAAAAATTTATTCTAAGAGGAGTTGAAACGGTGGCTACAGGAGCCTTGAATGACAGCTTTTCCGATATAATGGGGAATTTAGTTAGAGAAAATAGGACTGAAAAAAAGAAACAAAGCAAAAAATTGACATCCCTGCAGGTAAAGGAATTTGCCCTGAAGATTTACCCGAAGAAACCGTTCCGGAAGTTGCAAGTAAGAAACGCAAACGCCCTTCAAAAACAGTTTCATCATCAGGTTGCAATTCAGAAGCAAATATTGAAAATGAGGAAGAATTCGATCAAGAACTGGTCAATGCCGACCCTATTCCTTCTTGTAGTCGTCCTCAGCAAGATGTTGAAATTGTAGTCCAGTCATTATAGTAAGTTCACCTCGGAATTCGAGATACCCAGCTGTAAGTCTGTAAATACTTGTATATTGACACCATAAAAGTTGTCTTAAAACCTACATATAGTAGGGTGTACGCATCTATTAAATTTCAAGGTCAAAGGTCACAAAAATCGGTTTTTTGCGCTTTTTTTGTAAATATCTCATTTCCTATGGGTTTTTTGCTATTTGTATTTATTATCAATATTGTAGAATACAAAATTCTCTAAAAATTTTGTTTAAAAAAATTTTTCATACGGTGAACCGTTTTCGAGATAGATGACGGAGGGCGCGCGGTCACAGCATCATTTCAGGTCAACCGGTGCCTCCGGTCGAAAACGCGCCATATACAGAGTATTTCCGAACTTGGCGTCCAAATTTGTAGGGGTGGTAGTTCGCATAATTTGAGACCGATTCGCAGATTTCATTTTTCCAAAATATTTAAAATAAAAATAATTAAAAATTATAAACAGCTACGCGCTCAAGGTAGGACCTGCTCTTTGATTTTTTTATAATGGCTCTATTTTGTATATTATAATTTTTTTAGAAAAATTAAATCTGCCGATCACTCTCAAATTATGCGAACTACCACCCCTACAAATTTGGATGCCAAGTTCGGAAACACCCTGTATAGTTAGTTGATGAACTATCGGTAAATCAATGATTATAAATATTTGTCAATTTTTATTAGCTATTATATTATATTTTATCATTTTTTTCCTAAACTATCCACTTTATATTCAGTATTAATTTATTTAACAACACTTACCTGCCCATGTAATTGCAGAATTGTTAATGAAAATATAGGAATTATATTTGAATTTTAACCTAATTAATATTAATAACTTCTTACATGATGAAAAAAAAAACAAATAAATTATGAATTAATCTTTTTATTAAAAAATATCATTCAATACATTTATTTTTATTAAAAGTAAAAAAATGGAATAAAGGGTACAGAAACTACAATTTATAATTTTAATCATCTTCTTCCTCTTCATCGTCGTCTTCCGGCTGCTGGTAAATTTCAAACTGGTCTTCATTATCGTCTTCAACGACATTTGTCTCAAGTTCTTCCATGATTTCGGGGTCAAAGGCTCCATCTTCGTTAATGTCGCTCTGATATGGTAGGGCATTGAGACAAGCTTGCCCATTACATTGGCCACAAGCTAAAGAGCATTGCAAGTCCGCTTTCATGCATCCGCATCGCGAACCACAACCACTCTTGCAGTTGCAGAAAATTGTATTTAGCAAATCTTCTGGAGCAGGTGGTAAAATTGTCATGATAGGCTCCAGAAAATCGTTTCGCATTGCCCAACCCCATACCTGGGGTTCCAAATCATGCCCTAACCAAGTTTGAACTTGATAATATACACGTTTGAAAGGTTGATGAGCAGCTGCACTTGTTGGTGGAATATTTGAAAGCTGCACAGGTTTATTAAGTTTTGTAGACTTGACGTAATGCATATAACGAAGATGATCGAAACTATTCACAGATTTCGAAGCATTATAGACTGCTAATAAGGTTTGAGTTCCACTTTCTAATAATCTCTGGGCCGAACAATTTTCTTCCAAATTTGTCAGTTTCTCAAAAACTTTTAAAAATTATTTTTTTCCCTTTTCAAAAAGCGCAGAAGTTGTGTCACAGCCACTTAATGCGTGCCGAAATAAGATATGCGTTTTGGAATGAGGATAACTATCAAAACTTTTAGTCGAATATATCTCCGTTTTTACATTTCCTTTCCCAACTTTTTTAAAGAAAATTTCTTGTTCGTAAGACAGTGTACGCCCAATTAAAATGACAAGTAAATCAATATCTTGTCCTATTATAACTGCAGCTTTTTCAAACTTTGATTCTTCAATTGTAGTTTCAACAATAAGAACATCCGCATCATCTCTAGCTTGTTTAGTAGTAATATTTGCAGCTTGTAATTTTTCAATTAACATATTAATGAGCATATCTTTGTTATTTCGATTTGATAAGAGTTTTTCTTGAGTAACTGGTACAACCATTGTTTTATCGAAACAGACTTCATACGTTTTTGAAAGTGCAGCAGTTCTTCTCTGCTGCTCCATAGCTTTTACGTTCTTACTGTAGTCTGAATATCCGTCAAATACAACAATTATTTTGGAACTGTAATGCATTTGTAAATAATTCATGTATTTATCAAAAATAATAGAAAAATTATCTTCTCTGCTCCATACAACATGATGAAGAAGAAATCCGCCATCAATAATGAACGTCACATTATTTTCATTGAGAACAAAATCAATTGGGCTCATATTGTCATACAATGACGATTTTGTTGTTTTTCTCATACCATCATTATCAAATAGAGCTGTTGGATGCGGACTCAATTCATATTGAAGATATTCTTCAAGATAACTTTCAAATTGTTTGCTGACAGTAATTCTTTGGAAGAGTAATAATGGATCCACTGCAACTTTAAAATCATTTATTTTTACAGATTTGTTAACACTGGAAAGCGGCATTACTTTTTCGGAACGTTTCAACTTTATTTCATTAAATGATAAGCCGGTGATCTTCTTCATAGACTCTAATCCAATTTCGTAAGCTCTATGGCAGTTAATTTGCTCATTTCCAACAACTCCAGAAGCTATCGATTTTAACTGCGTAGTATTTGAAAAAGGATCATGGAGTTTAAACCAATCAAATAGTATATTTACGTCAGTATTGTCTTTTTTCACTCTTGAGTCTCTGGAATCTACGTGTTGCTCGGTCGACTCCAAGGAGATTACAGAACTTCTCCATTTCCTCACAATATTGATAATAAATACAAATAGCAAAAACCCATAGGAAATGAGATATTTACAAAAAAATCGCAAAAAAACGATTTTTGTGACCTTTGACCTTGAAATTTAATAGTTGCGTACACCCTACTATATGTAGGTTTTAAGACAACTTTTAGGGTGTCAATATACAAGTATTTACAGACTTACAGCTGGGTATCTCGAATTCCGATATTCTTACCTAATTTAAGCTTAAATGACTGGACTATTGCAGATACAACTATTGTAGATACAGCTGCGAGAGTTTTATCGCTTCCACAACTTACTGTAGATGATTTTGTGACTGTAAAATTCATTTATAACCAAAATTCAAAAAATGAGACCGTTAAAACATTTGTTGCTCAGATAAAAAAATTACAAAATCAAAAATTACAGTAAGTTGTATGAGATCCTATCGAGCAGCCTATGATATTTTTATTTTTCCGAACTTAAATTGCTGCCTCCTATTATTAAAAGGGGGCTCCACACCTTTGCGTGCCTTACATAAGTCCAATTTATTACCTACTATTTATACTAGAATTTGTTTTTTTTATGTTTTATATTTTGAAATGTTTTATGTTAAGTTTGCCAGTAAAACTGAGTAACTAGTTCCTAAAAAAATGTGTTATTTTGTAATATTTTGTTAATAAAATGTTAATATGGAACGGTTCTTTTATTCATTAATGAGAGATGTAAAAGACATAATTTTAAATCCGCGCTTTTTTTTTTCAACATTTTATGTAGAGAATGTTAAGGACTTTGTAAACCCCGCCTACCTAAAATAAGTACAAAAATAATATACAGTACACGTACTAAAATACAAAGCAATAACCGAAAATATCATTCCATATATACCCGTTTTACGGTACTACATTAGTAATGTATATTTTTTTAGTTTCCTCAATTTTATTAACAAAAAAATCCATAAACTCGTATTGTCAAGCTATGACAAAGAAGATATCATTTCCAATGTCTTCGATGGTTGCGAGAATTTTTTTATCAAAATGATTAGGTACCTTACCTATTCGTCAAAATAATTGTGTAATATTATTGAACTATAAGTAATATATTATTTTACTGCAAGCCATCTAATTAAAAATAAATAAATAAAAGAATTCGACCAATTATTAACATCCCCGTAGCTGCAGAAATTAGAAATTCCAAAAGCACACGACCCGTTATCCGTCCATCCCATATAATTACGCTCCTTAATGCGTACAGATCCCCCACAAATTACCACCCCCACAACCCCCTGTACCGATAGCCCATATCCACCGAAGATCAAAACAATAAGAAGTAACTACCCAACACGAGGAAACCACGTTCCACTGTTGAAACCACCCCTAATGTAGGGCAGCATCGAAACCACGCCCTCAGCTACAATCCCATTGGCGAATTACGTTAGCCACGCCTGTGCGTAGGTGAGCCGGGGGGCGAGAAGGGGAGAAAAAGGGGTTGGTGGGGTAGTGGGCAATGGGGTCGGTCGACTTCAACTTACGACCCTTTGTTTCAAGTTGAGAAAAAATTTTATGAGGGTGCTAAATAAAATATTTTCGTTTTGGGGGTTGTTCTTAAGGTGGTGGGTGTTGTTTATGGTTCGGTCGGGGATTTGTTTGTACAGGGTGTGCGCTGATATATGAATGAATTATCTGGGTCATGAATTGTTGTTTTGGAGTGGATCTTAGATAAGGTACCTATTTGGAGTATGGGTTTGTCGCGATTGAATTTATTAGGTTTTTATGGAAGTTGAAAAATTACGATGTTATTTTTGGAATAAGCATGGCGGCGCCAGTATAGTGTTGGGAGTTGGATTCTTTAATAGGGTTTTATAAGGACGAGAAATCTCGTCTCGAAGGGAATTTCTCGTCTTTCCTCGATCATCGAGACAAGAAATTTACATATTTTCGTCTCAAAGTCTTTCTTGAAAAAATTTCGAGAGTCTTGAAAACAAAAACTAAATATTGAATATAATGTAGGGAGAATCTGGAACAGTAGCCACCTTTTTTGAAAATAATAAAAACTAAAATAAGCTAATTTAGATCATTAGGTAACAAACAGTATATTTACCTCTATAGCAATACACTCTTAAATTGAAAAAATTAAATAGTAACAGAAATTTTGGAATTTTTTAAAGTTTAAGTAAAATAGCCACTGTACCTACAACGATGGTTCAGTGATCAAAAGAGGAAGGGTACAGTGGCCGCTAGTATTTATCAATTAATATACATACCTACTTAGACATTTTCAAAATAATGCCTAAATTGTATTTTCCCGAAAAAAAAAAAAAAACAAAACTTATATATAAGGTACCACCCTTAAATAAATACAAATCGAACAATGTGGCAAAGATTTATCGCTTAACAAACATTAAAAAAATATTCCAATGAATTGAGAACCTCCTCATATATTTTTAAGTCTGTTAAGGGGAATATTTACTTGGCTTTAGAGCATGCAAGGGTTTCGTAGTACCTTATTTTAAAGTTTATTTTTGACTTATTCTGAAAGAAAAAACATGTTAAACTGTTTTTTCTAAATAGAACATACAAAACTCGACTTTTTTACCCATTTTCTCAATTTTTTTAGAAAAAACTAAATTGGATTTTGAAAAAGTGCTTCCAGACGAGCATAGATTTAACTTTTACCTACACGTATACATTTTTTCTTTTAAAAATAGTTAAAAATAAACTTTAAAAGTGGGGTACTACGAAACCCTTACATTGCAAGATTTTTCGTCTGGAAAGTGGCGCCTCTGTTAGATTTTTAAGAAATTAATATTTGTGAATGAAAACAATTTATAATATATTTTACTGATGTTTTACGAGGGATAAATAAATTTTACGTATTTGTACACCTTACTGTTTTACGTAAATCATTTTTGTAATACTAAGATCGACATACATAATATGCAAGAGTTTCATAGTACACCAATTTTACGGATTATTTTATTATTTTACCTACAAGAAAAATTATGTAAGTACAGGTAAAGGCTTAACCCGTACCCGTCTGGAGTCACTTTTTAAAAATTTGAATCGGTTTCTAATGAAAAAAATTTAAAAAGATGTCTTTCTAACAAAAAGAAATACAAATAAAAATGCTAGAAGGCAACAATATATTTAATTTTTATCTACAGGAGCATTTATTTTTCTTACAAAAAAAAATACATTAAAAGCTTTTTCATCTAGAGGGTGACACCAACAAAATATATATATATATATCCTTTTCTACTAGTTACAAGCGATAAACAGTTTTATATTTCTGCACTTTGTTATTTTTTCCATACAGTAATGTCGCTCAATTATTTTAAATTATTTTTATAATTTATTTATTAAAAAAATATATTCGAAATAAAAAGTATACAATGAGATGTGAATTATAAATTTTATATTTTACGGTAGTTTTATTTAATTAATACATCTTTGAGTTAAGAATAATTAATTCCAGCATGTTAACAACTCTTTAATCTGTTAAAGTAATGTATATCTGTCTCATTTTGATACGCGTTGCAGAAGATTTTCTAAAAAGTTTACCAATGTCTATAGATGAGAAAAAACTAAATGTGACACGAGTTTAAGCTGATTGTGCATTGTGGCACAATGAAAGACGAAAACGTGTCATTCAAAATTTGGAGACATTTGTAAAAAAACGAAACATCTTTGTGACGGCCCACCCCCGGGCCCCCCTTATTTTGATTTGCTCGTTATTTTGTTTTACTCTCTTTGAAATGTTATTAGTTACCTCACAAGTTTATTTTATTTTAAATTCTATACTTACTGTATTTGGCCATTTTACTTTCCTATCTGTATACAGATATAAGGAAAGTATAGGCATTATGATAAAGAAAAAAACATTAAATTTTAAACTTAAGTTTTATTTTGGCCTGACGTGAAATGATTAGATTTTGGACAAAGTCGGAACATCTGGGGTGGTACTTTATGGGAGGCCGTTTTTATATTTTATGGAATATATCTGTTATTTACGTTTGGAGAAAAAAATTGTTCAAATAAAAGTTACTTCTAAAATTATTATCTATAATTTTTGTTTTTTGTTAAAATTTTCTGAAATGGTCCGTATTCGAGAAATTTGATAAAATGTGCCAAATTTTGATTTTAAAGAAAATTGTTTAACTAAAAGT
Organism: Psylliodes chrysocephalus; assembly: GCA_927349885.1. Classification (NCBI taxonomy): domain Eukaryota; kingdom Metazoa; phylum Arthropoda; class Insecta; order Coleoptera; family Chrysomelidae; genus Psylliodes; species Psylliodes chrysocephalus. The sequence continues at coordinate 12,153,019 of OV651818.1, read as the reverse complement.
TGTTTGCGATATCGATCTCTATAATTCTTGTTTTTACATGATTTTTCTAAAATGGACCGTAATGGAAAAATTGGAGAAAAAGTGCTAAATTTACATTTTTCAGTATTTTCGTTTTCAATGAATATCTATAGAAAAATGTTTCGAGGTAGATGTATGTGGAAAATGTATATATTTAGTTTATCCTCTAAACATTTATAGAGGTGCTGCAATAGGTTGTACCAAATAACCGGAAAAAGCCTGTAATAACTAGATAGGAAAGTCATGTGTTGGACACATCAGATTTTTCCTCTAGTAGTAAAAGTGATCGTCTAGTTAATTACCTTACTATGTTGATTTCACATATACTTTGTTTCAAACCTAGTAGAACGGGTTGCTTAGCGTATAGGTGTCCCCCCTTGAGCTAACGAACAGCGTATTCACCAGTTGGTTAACTTACTATTAAATTTTACTATCTTGGTTTGTACAATTTATCCAAGATAGCACATTCCTGTATATCTCTAAAATATTGATTTTTATAATTTCTATTAAAAAGACTTACTACAACCCTGTATATTTTTTAATATTGATTATTATAATTTCTATTAAAATAACTTAATACAACCCTGTATATTTCTTAATATTGATTTTTATCATTTCTATTAGAATACTTCAAATTTCACCCATTGAAATAGATGTTTATCCGTACTGTCTTTCGGGGTGTATGACCTGAAGGCCATATGGTTTATTGGTTAAATTGATAATATTTTGTAGCAAATGTCAAGCCGCCCTTAAACGAAACCTCGGTGGTATCTCAAAGAAGTTACATAAATCTTTTGACTCGCCATTGAAAACACAGACATTAGATTATGTACTAATTTCATCTAGCGTTGTGACGGCGTCGATTAAGGTACGTCGCAGCGTTGAGCGTCGAGGCGTCTAGCGTCGTGGTGGAAAGGAAGGTATTTAATACGGTACTGTATTGGGACAGATATACGGTAGAATTATGTAGGTGGTGCGGGACGTGATATTATGAAGGACATATTTAGGGAAGGCAAGCGTCGGAAATAAGGCGTTGTACGTTGAGCATCGAAATGAGTGTACCGTAGGAAATACTTAGATGGTGAGGAATGTGACAGCGTTCGAGACGTAGGGAGTAGGACGGCAGGACGTTGGGCGTCGAGACGTTGACACCTTCGGGGATAGGAGGTATTGTAAGATAGACGTCGTTTAGGAAGAGCGTTTTAGGAAAGGTACTGACTACTAAACTTGAAATATAACTGGATACAAATAATAAATGAATTCTTGCACATTAAGTAATAAAATTAAATGAATGCACATCAAATAATTAAAAATGAATTAATTAGAGCTCATTTGAGTCTGGCTTTTTATAATAAAGTTTTAATGGCTTTTGTGACGTCTCTGTCTTTAGTTCTCATCGAAATACGGTGGGTACAGTGGGTGGCTTATTTATTACTTGCCTTGAAAGCTTTGTGTATCAAAATATTGTCGAAATTGGTCTAAACATCGAAATTATAAAGATAAGCGAGTTAAGTGTTTTAATGATAATTACTTCGTGAAAAGAAATATGTTTTATGATCTACGTTCTCAGAGACACGTGCACGAAATTTGGATATATATTTTACGGACGTGGTTATAGATATTATTTTTTAGGTGTCGTAAATAAGATTTAATTAGCTGGGAGATTTTTCGTTAAATGAAGGATTTTGAATTTAATAAGAATGCAATATTGTATTTAATAAATGGAATTAATAAATTATTAAGGTACCTGGGTGCGGTAGGTTACATTTTCTTTAAAAAATCTCATTAATTTTTTAATTTTTTTTGCTAAAGCCACCCAATATGGCATGGACAATAAATCCAGAGCAAAATAAGATTTCGAAATTTATTTGAAAAAAAGTTTTTAAATGTGGACTTTTTATTGATTTCAAATTTGATTATGTTGCTGCCAGTCCGGATAGAGTTTAAAACAAAAAACAAAACTCTATGATAGAGTTAAAATGTTCATATGGAGCTAGAGTGCTGACTGTAGAAGAATATGCAGTAGAGAAATAACTTTTTGGGAACAGGACAATACCATTACGGAGAACCACAATTGGTATTATTAAATTCAGGGCTAGCTGCACATCACACAAATGGAGTTTTGCATTTTGTGCGATTAGACACCTCGAGGAATAAAAGTAGAGAAAATTTCCCATAATGACAGCTTTTGAGAAGAAAAGATGCAAAATAAAATTCAAATTTTTTGTATGCAATATGCTTTACCAAAACTATTTGACAGCAGAGCTATTAGACAGAATATTCCACAGAATACCAAATAAATGGTGAGAAATTTTGTTTAATTTTTATTAACATGACGCAAGGAATCTTAAATTATTTGGAATATGTTTATTAATTTAAGAGTTACACGTCATTTATTTCTAAAACATGGTAGTAAGCGATCCATTTAAAATATGATTAATGTCTTATTATTATAATATCCTTTTTTATATTTTTGATTTTACCAGTGGCAGTGGCAATTGATGATATATGGGTCATTCTCAGTTGAGACGTAAATCGCTTATTGATAAAACGCGGCACGACAAAAATTTTGAAATTGAAATCAAATTTTACAATGGTTCGACCAAAACAATCATTTCAAACGTGCCTGCAAGACGGTCAGTCAATTTATTGATTTTATCTCGTTTTATAAGATGCCAGGGGAGATACTCATCCAGGGGAGAGACTTAATGTACAGAGTAGAATACTTTGTGATTAGAGAAAGGATTTTAACATTATTTTATGAAAGAAAACAACATTTTATTGAAGTATTAACTTTATTCAGTCATTTTATAATTTTATTTATCAATAATTAATTGATAATAATTAGTCTTTAAAGTTTTCATATCTCCCCTGGATATCGTGTCTTTCCCCTGGCCCTTACAAGACAGGGGAGATATAAACAGGGGAGATACTTTTTAGTAACAAAAATAGAAATAATGACAAATGTATTTATTGTATGAAATTAACCAAGAAAAATTAGAATCTATACACAACGAGAAGTAAATATACGAATGAATTAAAATTTTTAGATGAATATTTTAAAAATAAAACGTACCAGGGGAGAGACTCCGTTCACTCGTTGTCAACTGTAAGTACAGAGTGCCAGTAACGAAATAAATGACTAAATGACTGCGCACCTAGTTCGAGTGGCTCTGATTACAAACTATACACTCAAAAACGTTCGCTCAAGGTCTTCAATTCCCGCAAGTCAGTAAACAAATGCCGATTTTACACAAAAATAAGCGTGCCAGGGGACGAGACGCAAAATACGGGGGACAAAAGTAAACGTAATTTTTTTTTAAGAAAAAAAAAAATCACGCAATTTTACTTGCTTGTATACGATAATTTATTTAAATTATTTTGTTGAAATGTATAATTTAAATAAGTTATTTGATTTTCAAGTACTTAAAATTACAAATAAATAAACAGAATCGGCCCGGGGACAAGCCAGGGGAGAGATGTTTTCCGACTTTGAGGTGAAATTGTGACTAAATTAAATAAAATTAAGAAATGAATTTGAGTGACCAATTATATGAGCACGAGTTTTAAGAGAAAATAACATTCTTTTTAATAAATTTTTTTAAAAAAGGTGATTTTTTGTTATGGACGTCGAATTTACGGCTTAACTGAGAATGACCCATATACCTAATTAATATACCAAATATTTTGACTAGTGGACCACGTTTTTAAGTTCATAAATAATAATATCAGGATTCTGATTTGGATGAGTAGTTTTACTACAAAGGGTTTTGTGCCAAAGCCAAGCCATGTATTGATATTGTAAAACGCAGATGAGTAAGTGGCATCAATAGAAATTGAAAATTCCACACCTGTAATTTTGAACCAATCAAAATACGTGTTTTTGACAGATCACCATGGCAACGGAGGTATTTTAGTGGAAATTTTTTTCTCGTGGGGTACCCAACAGCGAATTATACTGGAAATTTTTTGACGTTTACAATAACAGACCATTTTTGACAGACTGGTTTTTATTTGTTCACATAATAGGTTTAGTTTTGATACATTTTAGTTACAAGGTGTTTTCTATATTCTTCGACCACTTCTTTTCTTCTTAATGGCGAAAATGCAGGACTTTGGATGCTTTGAATTATGTGTCTATGTCTAATAAAATATATATAATATTTAGACACTAATTTATTCACCTTTTTCCCATTCAGCACTTTGAATTTTGCGTAGTTTAGGTGCAAATATTCGTGGACAATTCGGAACAAATTTTCGTTTTTCAAGTTGGAGCCACAATCCTCTATTAATCCGAGTAAGTAAGTCATGGTGCAATGATTGATCATTACATCAGACAATTTCACGCATTAAGTGTAAGGGGTTAAAGAAAAGGTCCTTTATTTCTCACAAGTCAATTTAATTGGCGACCGGTTTCGAAGCTGTCACTTCATCATCAGGCACACCTAAATGGAATGTCAAGGAGTCAGTTGTAATAAAAAACCATTATAAAAGCATGAACGGACTTTAACATATACAAAATAACAGAAAAAACACAAAAGAAGTTAAACAATAACCTTGACTCACCTTGACTATTTCCATAAAGGAAGCGCTACATAAAGTTTAACAAAACGAGTTAAAAAATTCATATGTAATACAACAGTATTTTTTTAAAAAAATATTGTAGGTTAGGTTAAACCGCGAGATGTCTGTTTGAATAAATTAATTAAAACACATGTAAGACAATTATTAACTAAACAACACAAAATAGTTTTTACAAGCACAAACAGTTTAAAATTTTTTTTAAGGATATAACGTCAATTAATAAAAGAAACGGAAACTAAGTTGACAAGTACGAATGTCAAAAAAGAAAAGTCAAATTTTGGCGTATGACAACCACGTGGGAGAATTTGAATAAACTAATAAAACATTTAATAAGATGCGAGTGGGCAAAAAATTAATGGAAACAGAGAAGAGAATCTAAATTGGGAGAGTTAATTAATTTGTGGTAAGTAACTGATTGAAGATCAAATGAGTGGGGGTATAAGTCTAAAATTAATTTAAATAAGCGCAGAGAACGTTGGGGTACTAATAAATTGAATTTGTGCATTCAGAGAGCAGGAGGGGCCAGATTTAATATTTTTTAAAATTTCCAGGTTCTCAAAGTTATTCAGAAGGAATTTATTAGAAGTCATATGCAAAATGTCGAAGCCAATGCTAGAATCAAAATCGTGACCAGTGTCTAACAAATGAGCAGCAAAGTGAGAAAAACCAGTAGTGTTAGTGTTAAGACAGCGTGTGTGCTCTTTCAGGCGTATTTTAAAATTACGAAAGGTCCTTCCCACATATGAGCATGGACAGTTCAAACAAGTTAGTTTGTAAACACCAGACTGATCCATAGAATCAGTCTTATCCTAGTTCCTATGGATCAGTCTGGTGTTTACAAACTAACTTGTTTGAACTGTCCATGCTCATATGTGGGAAGGACCTTTCGTAATTTTAAAATACGCCTGAAAGAGCACACACGCTGTCTTAACACTAACACTACTGGTTTTTCTCACTTTGCTGCTCATTTGTTAGACACTGGTCACGATTTTGATTCTAGCATTGGCTTCGACATTTTGCATATGACTTCTAATAAATTCCTTCTGAATAACTTTGAGAACCTGGAAATTTTAAAAAAATATTAAATCTGGCCCCTCCTGCTCTCTGAATGCACAAATTCAATTTATTAGTACCCCAACGTTCTCTGCGCTTATTTAAATTAAATTTAGACTTATACCCCCACTCATTTGATCTTCAATCAGTTACTTACCACAAATTAATTAACTCTCCCAATTTAGATTCTCTTCTCTGTTTCCATTAATTTTTTGCCCACTCGCATTAAATGTTTTATTAGTTTATTCAAATTCTCCCACGTGGTTGTCATACGCCAAAATTTGACTTTTCTTTTTTGACATTCGTACTTGCCAACTTAGTTTCCGTTTCCTGTAACAGTAATTTTTCTTTTGATTATCTGCTTCAAATTTCCCTTTTACATATGAATTTTCATATTTTCTTGTTCAGTGTTCTAATTTTCTTGTTAGTATTTTTTGCTTTCTCATTTCCCAGTTTAATATTTTTACTTTCAATAAATTTGGTCACCGCCACCTATACTCACTTTCAGTAAATAACACCTTTGTTAGTACACTATTTATCCGCTAAATTTAAAATTTACAGTTTACTACATTGATTCGTTAAAAATCTAGATAGATGTCTTGAGAGTCTGATAATTTTTACTTTTTACTTTTATTAATTGACGTTATATCCTTAAAAAAATTTTTAAACTGTTTGTGCTTGTAAAAACTATTTTGTGTTGTTTAGTTAATAATTGTCTTACATGTGTTTTAATTAATTTATTCAAACAGACATCTCGCGGTTTAACCTAACCTACAATATTTTTTTAAAAAAATACTATTGTATTACATATGACTCTTTTAACTCGTTTTGTTAAACTTTATGTAGCGCTTCCTTTATGGAAATAGTCAAGGTGAGTCAAGGTTATTGTTTAACTTCTTTTGTGTTTTTTCTGTTATTTTGTATATGTTAAAGTCCGTTCATGCTTTTATAATTGTTTTTTATTACAACTGACTCCTTGACATTCCATTTAGGTGTGCCTGATGATGAAGTGACAGCTTCGAAACCGGTCGCCAATTAAATTGACTTGTGAGAAATAAAGGACCTGTTCTTTAACCCCTTACACTTAATCCCTACTACTCACATATGGCTACCCTCACTCCAAATTTCACGCATATTTTGCATAGCGTATGATTTTCAAATCGATTCATTTTTAAACAAATAGGTAATTTTGTTGGTTTTACTTGCTGTGCAATATTCTTTATCGCAACAAAACGCGAGTTATTTAATGTTTTGAACTGTCAAAATACAATGATCACAGCCTCCTACGATTGATGCTTGCTGACGCTGGTTATAAATTTCATACCATTTTAAAGCGCTCATAACGCATGTTAATAAAAACGCAGAAAAACAATTTTCTACCACTTGTAGTTATTCAAAACTTACGTAAAATTAAAGAATATACCATTTTCTATTTTCAAATGGTATTCCCATGCAACTACAATGAGTAGAAATAAGCAATTTGAAGGCCTAAATAATTGCAGCGAAACATTTTTTTACGTCGGGCCACTTGACAACTTCAAAACTGAAATTATATTCGAGGTTAGGGTCTCACTTAGTTACCATGACAACTCAACAATTAAGGCGACAACACCTTTTATGTTTCACTGGTGACTTGGAGAAAATAATTTGCATTGTTGAGAAACGAAAAATAAATTTTAAAAATATTTAATTTTCAACCATAATTCAGCGTGGAATTTTCTTACCGAATACCACGCGAGGTCAAATTAATATCAGGAAATTTTTTCTCGCTCATGAATATTTTTAGAAAATTTCACTCGTCTGCGACTCGGGAAATTTTCAAAATATTCATGAGCTCGAAAAAATTTCCGGAAATAATTTGACCTCTAGTGGTATTACTAGTGAAAATTCACATATGAATCTTTGGAACGTAATTATTTATAACTTTAATAACTTCATACGGTCAAAAATTTTAACTAACTTATTTAATTCTAAATATAAATTGAATTTCATTTTAAAAGTTCGTTATATTGCTTAGTTGTTGCAACTTTATTACGATTAAGTACCATTCAGATTTAAATATGAATTGATTTATTGAGCTTAACTGAAAAACAGGAACTAATGCTTTCATTCCAAAGAAAAAGTATTATAGTCAATGAAAGGAATTTCGAACTGTGATATCTTCAAGCCCTTATTTAAAAACTTTAAATATTAATTTTATCATTATACAAGAGTTATCCTTACAAATTGTTACATATACCGAAGATAAGTTTGTTGACACACATTTTTTGTCTAGATGATATTGAATACTAACTTTTTCTATATAACTTCTTATACCCGACATTGTGAGACAAAAAAAACTTATTACCTATCACTTTTTTCTTTTAATTCATTTGAAGTTTTTGCCCAAATAGATTATTTTTTTTAACTGTGCGACTTACAACTCGGCTGCTGATAGCCAGTGTAACAATACGGGTTTTTTTAAATTTGTTCCGGAAGCTGTAGGTACCTAAGTGGTTCATTATAACAGATTATTCAAACAACAATTTTCGTTAAATTATAAATAATAATAATATGCTGAAATATTATATCTGATCGCCACATATTCTAAAACCAAAGTACCTTTTCATTTAACTAATTCACTACCTAAAGTTTGGATATTATAAATCCGCTTGAATATAAAAAGCAACAGGTATAGATTATATTTTTTAAAAACCTAGTTTATTTAAAAATGTAAAATGTCAAGAGACCGTTTATTGTCCGTTTACATTGGCCTCCTGTATTTATAACTTTGGCTTTTTAAATCGAGGACATGGGTGGTACAGGAGCGAATGTATTGCTAAACTATGACAATCAATTTTGTGCTATTGTAGAATATTTTTCGGTTCCTTTGATTCAACTTCGCGCATTAGAGTTTAG